>CM077211.1:2965648-3281323 GCA_039654625.1 Rhinogobio ventralis | reverse complement strand
GTGTGATATAAAGTCAGAATTGTGAGATATAAAGTCAGAATTGTGTGATATAAAGTCAGAATTGTGAGATATAAAGTCAGAATTGTGTGATATAAAGTCAGAATTGAGTGATATAAAGTCAGAATTGTGAGATATAAAGTCAGAATTGAGAGATATAAAGTCAGCATTGAGTGATATAAAGTCAGAATTGAGTGATATAAAGTCAGAATTGTGTGATATAAAGTCAGAATTGTGTGATATAAAGTCAGAATTGTGTGATATAAAGTCAGAATTGTGAGATATAAAGTCAGAATTGTGTGATATTAAGTCAGAATTGTGAGATATAAAGTCAGAATTGTGTGATATAAAGTCAGAATTGTGTGATATAAAGTCAGAATTGTGTGATATAAAGTCAGAATTGAGTGATATAAAGTCAGAATTGTGAGATATAAAGTCAGAATTGTGTGATATAAAGTCAGAATTGAGTGATATAAAGTCAGAATTGTGAGATATAAAGTCAGAATTGAGAGATATAAAGTCAGCATTGAGTGATATAAAGTCAGAATTGAGTGATATAAAGTCAGAATTGTGTGATATAAAGTCAGAATTGTGTGATATAAAGTCAGAATTGTGAGATATAAAGTCAGCATTGAGTGATATAAAGTCAGAATTGAGTGATATAAAGTCAGAATTGTGTGATATAAAGTCAGAATTGTGTGATATAAAGTCAGAATTGAGTGATATAAAGTCAGAATTGTGTGATATAAAGTCAGAATTGTGTGATATAAAGTCAGAATTGTGAGATATAAAGTCAGAATTGTGTGATATAAAGTCAGAATTGTGAGATATAAAGTCAGAATTGTGTGATATAAAGTCAGAATTGAGTGATATAAAGTCAGAATTGTGAGATATAAAGTCAGAATTGAGAGATATAAAGTCAGCATTGAGTGATATAAAGTCAGAATTGAGTGATATAAAGTCAGAATTGTGTGATATAAAGTCAGAATTGTGTGATATAAAGTCAGAATTGTGTGATATAAAGTCAGAATTGTGAGATATAAAGTCAGAATTGTGTGATATAAAGTCAGAATTGTGTGATATAAAGTCAGAATTGTGTGATATAAAGTCAGAATTGAGTGATATAAAGTCAGAATTGTGTGATATAAAGTCAGAATTGTGTGATATAAAGTCAGAATTGTGTGATATAAAGTCAGAATTGAGTGATATAAAGTCAGAATTGAGTGATATAAAGTCAGAATTGAGTGATATAAAGTCAGAATTGAGTGATATAAAGTCAGAATTGTGTGATATAAAGTCAGAATTGTGTGATATAAAGTCAGAATTGTGTGATATAAAGTCAGAATTGTGTGATATAAAGTCAGAATTGTGTGATATAAAGTCAGAATTGTGTGATATAAAGTCAGAATTGAGTGATATAAAGTCAGAATTGAGTGATATAAAGTCAGAATTGTGTGATATAAAGTCAGAATTGTGTGATATAAAGTCAGAATTGTGTGATATAAAGTCAGAATTGAGTGATATAAAGTCAGAATTGTGTGATATAAAGTCAGAATTGAGTGATATAAAGTCAGAATTGTGTGATATAAAGTCAGAATTGTGTGATATAAAGTCAGAATTGTGTGATATAAAGTCAGAATTGTGTGATATAAAGTCAGAATTGTGTGATATAAAGTCAGAATTGAGTGATATAAAGTCAGAATTGTGTGATATAAAGTCAGAATTGTGTGATATAAAGTCAGAATTGTGTGATATAAAGTCAGAATTGTGTGATATAAAGTCAGAATTGTGTGATATAAAGTCAGAATTGAGTGATATAAAGTCAGAATTGAGTGATATAAAGTCAGAATTGTGTGATATAAAGTCAGAATTGTGTGATATAAAGTCAGAATTGTGTGATATAAAGTCAGAATTGTGTGATATAAAGTCAGAATTGAGTGATATAAAGTCAGAATTGTGTGATATAAAGTCAGAATTGTGTGATATAAAGTCAGAATTGTGTGATATAAGTCAGAATTGTGTGATATAAAGTCAGAATTGAGTGATATAAAGTCAGAATTGTGTGATATAAAGTCAGAATTGAGTGATATAAAGTCAGAATTGAGTGATATAAAGTCAGAATTGTGTGATATAAAGTCAGAATTGTGTGATATAAAGTCAGAATTGAGTGATATAAAGTCAGAATTGTGTGATATAAAGTCAGAATTGTGTGATATAAAGTCAGAATTGAGTGATATAAAGTCAGAATTGTGTGATATAAAGTCAGAATTGTGTGATATAAAGTCAGAATTGTGTGATATAAAGTCAGAATTGAGTGATATAAAGTCAGAATTGTGTGATATAAAGTCAGAATTGAGTGATATAAAGTCAGAATTGAGTGATATAAAGTCAGAATTGAGTGATATAAAGTCAGAATTGAGTGATATAAAGTCAGAATTGTGTGATATAAAGTCAGAATTGTGTGATATAAAGTCAGAATTGAGAGATATAAAGTCAGAATTGAGTGATATAAAGTCAGAATTGAGTGATATAAAGTCAGAATTGTGTGATATAAAGTCAGAATTGTGTGATATAAAGTCAGAATTGAGTGATATAAAGTCAGAATTGTGTGATATAAAGTCAGAATTGTGTGATATAAAGTCAGAATTGTGTGATATAAAGTCAGAATTGAGTGATATAAAGTCAGAATTGTGAGATATAAAGTCAGAATTGAGTGATATAAAGTCAGAATTGAGAGATATAAAGTCAGAATTGAGTGATATAAAGTCAGAATTGTGAGATATAAAGTCAGAATTGAGAGATATAAAGTCAGAATTGAGTGATATAAAGTCAGAATTGAGTGATATAAAGTCAGAATTGTGTGATATAAAGTCAGAATTGTGTGATATAAAGTCAGAATTGAGTGATATAAAGTCAGAATTGAGTGATATAAAGTCAGAATTGTGTGATATAAAGTCAGAATTGTGTGATATAAAGTCAGAATTGAGAGATATAAAGTCAGAATTGAGTGATATAAAGTCAGAATTGAGAGATATAAAGTCAGAATTGAGAGATATAAAGTCAGAATTGAGAGATATAAAGTCAGAATTGAGTGATATAAAGTCAGAATTGTGTGATATAAAGTCAGAATTGAGAGATATAAAGTCAGAATTGAGTGATATAAAGTCAGAATTGTGAGATATAAAGTCAGAATTGAGTGATATAAAGTCAGAATTGTGTGATATAAAGTCAGAATTGTGTGATATAAAGTCAGAATTGAGAGATATAAAGTCAGAATTGAGTGATATAAAGTCAGAATTGTGAGATATAAAGTCAGAATTGTGTGATATAAAGTCAGAATTGAGAGATATAAAGTCAGCATTGAGTGATATAAAGTCAGAATTGAGAGATATAAAGTCAGAATTGAGAGATATAAAGTCAGAATTGAGAGATATAAAGTCAGAATTGAGTGATATAAAGTCAGAATTGTGAGATATAAAGTCAGAATTGAGAGATATAAAGTCAGCATTGAGTGATATAAAGTCAGAATTGAGTGATATAAAGTCAGAATTGTGTGATATAAAGTCAGAATTGTGTGATATAAAGTCAGAATTGTGTGATATAAAGTCAGAATTGTGAGATATAAAGTCAGAATTGTGTGATATAAAGTCAGAATTGTGAGATATAAAGTCAGAATTGTGTGATATAAAGTCAGAATTGAGTGATATAAAGTCAGAATTGTGTGATATAAAGTCAGAATTGTGTGATATAAAGTCAGAATTGTGTGATATAAAGTCAGAATTGAGTGATATAAAGTCAGAATTGAGTGATATAAAGTCAGAATTGTGTGATATAAAGTCAGAATTGAGTGATATAAAGTCAGAATTGTGTGATATAAAGTCAGAATTGTGTGATATAAAGTCAGAATTGAGTGATATAAAGTCAGAATTGAGTGATATAAAGTCAGAATTGTGTGATATAAAGTCAGAATTGTGTGATATAAAGTCAGAATTGAGAGATATAAAGTCAGAATTGAGTGATATAAAGTCAGAATTGTGTGATATAAAGTCAGAATTGTGTGATATAAAGTCAGAATTGTGAGATATAAAGTCAGAATTGAGAGATATAAAGTCAGAATTGTGTGATATAAAGTCAGAATTGTGAGATATAAAGTCAGAATTGTGTGATATAAAGTCAGAATTGAGTGATATAAAGTCAGAATTGTGTGATATAAAGTCAGAATTGTGTGATATAAAGTCAGAATTGTGTGATATAAAGTCAGAATTGAGTGATATAAAGTCAGAATTGAGTGATATAAAGTCAGAATTGTGTGATATAAAGTCAGAATTGAGTGATATAAAGTCAGAATTGTGTGATATAAAGTCAGAATTGTGTGATATAAAGTCAGAATTGAGTGATATAAAGTCAGAATTGAGTGATATAAAGTCAGAATTGTGTGATATAAAGTCAGAATTGTGTGATATAAAGTCAGAATTGAGTGATATAAAGTCAGAATTGTGTGATATAAAGTCGGAATTGTGTGATATAAAGTCAGAATTGAGTGATATAAAGTCAGAATTGTGTGATATAAAGTCAGAATTGTGTGATATAAAGTCAGAATTGAGTGATATAAAGTCAGAATTGTGTGATATAAAGTCAGAATTGTGTGATATAAAGTCAGAATTGTGTGATATAGTCAGAATTGTGTGATTTATAAAGTCAGAATTGTGTGATATAAAGTCAGAATTGAGAGATATAAAGTCAGAATTGAGTGATATAAAGTCAGAATTGTGTGATATAAAGTCAGAATTGTGTGATATAAAGTCAGAATTGTGTGATATAAAGTCAGAATTGAGTGATATAAAGTCAGAATTGTGTGATATAAAGTCAGAATTGTGTGATATAAAGTCAGAATTGAGTGATATAAAGTCAGAATTGAGTGATATAAAGTCAGAATTGTGTGATATAAAGTCAGAATTGAGTGATATAAAGTCAGAATTGTGTGATATAAAGTCAGAATTGTGTGATATAAAGTCAGAATTGAGTGATATAAAGTCAGAATTGAGTGATATAAAGTCAGAATTGTGTGATATAAAGTCAGAATTGTGTGATATAAAGTCAGAATTGAGTGATATAAAGTCAGAATTGTGTGATATAAAGTCAGAATTGTGTGATATAAAGTCAGAATTGTGTGATATAGTCAGAATTGTGTGATTTATAAAGTCAGAATTGAGAGATATAAAGTCAGAATTGTGTGATATAAAGTCAGAATTGAGAGATATAAAGTCAGAATTGAGTGATATAAAGTCAGAATTGTGTGATATAAAGTCAGAATTGTGTGATATAAAGTCAGAATTGAGTGATATAAAGTCAGAATTGTGTGATATAAAGTCAGAATTGAGAGATATAAAGTCAGAATTGTGTGATATAAAGTCAGAATTGAGAGATATAAAGTCAGAATTGTGTGATATAAAGTCAGAATTGAGTGATATAAAGTCAGAATTGAGTGATATAACGTCAGAATTGTGTGATATAAAGTCAGAATTGTGTGATATAAAGTCAGAATTGTGTGATATAAAGTCAGAATTGTGTGATATAAAGTCAGAATTGTGTGATATAAAGTCAGAATTGTGTGATATAAAGTCAGAATTGAGAGATATAAAGTCAGAATTGTGTGATATAAAGTCAGAATTGAGAGATATAAAGTCAGAATTGTGTGATATAAAGTCAGAATTGAGTGATATAAAGTCAGAATTGAGTGATATAACGTCAGAATTGTGTGATATAAAGTCAGAATTGTGTGATATAAAGTCAGAATTGTGTGATATAAAGTCAGAATTGAGTGATATAAAGTCAGAATTGTGTGATATAAAGTCAGAATTGAGTGATATAAAGTCAGAATTGAGTGATATAAAGTCAGAATTGTGTGATATAAAGTCAGAATTGAGTGATATAAAGTCAGAATTGAGTGATATAAAGTCAGAATTGAGTGATATAAAGTCAGAATTGTGTGATATAAAGTCAGAATTTTGTGATATAAAGTCAGAATTGTGTGATATAAAGTCAGAATTGAGAGATATAAAGTCAGAATTGAGTGATATAAAGTCAGAATTGAGTGATATAAAGTCAGAATTGTGTGATATAAAGTCAGAATTGAGTGATATAAAGTCAGAATTGAGTGATATAAAGTCAGAATTGTGTGATATAAAGTCAGAATTGTGTGATATAAAGTCAGAATTGAGTGATATAAAGTCAGAATTGTGTGATATAAAGTCAGAATTGTGTGATATAAAGTCAGAACTGTGTGATATAAAGTCAGAATTGAGTGATATAAAGTCAGAATTGAGTGATATAAAGTCAGAATTGAGTGATATAAAGTCAGAATTGTGTGATATAAAGTCAGAATTGAGAGATATAAAGTCAGAATTGAGTGATATAAAGTCAGAATTGTGTGATATAAAGTCAGAACTGTGTGATATAAAGTCAGAATTGAGTGATATAAAGTCAGAATTGTGTGATATAAAGTCAGAATTGTGTGATATAAAGTCAGAATTGTGTGATATAAAGTCAGAATTGAGAGATATAAAGTCAGAATTGTGTGATATAAAGTCAGAATTGTGTGATATAAAGTCAGAATTGTGTGATATAAAGTCAGAACTGTGTGATATAAAGTCAGAATTGAGTGATATAAAGTCAGAATTGTGTGATATAAAGTCAGAATTGTGTGATATAAAGTCAGAACTGTGTGATATAAAGTCAGAATTGAGTGATATAAAGTCAGAATTGTGTGATATAAAGTCAGAATTGTGTGATATAAAGTCAGAATTGTGTGATATAAAGTCAGAATTGTGTGATATAAAGTCAGAATTGTGTGATATAAAGTCAGAATTGAGTGATATAAAGTCAGAATTGTGTGATATAAAGTCAGAATTGAGTGATATAAAGTCAGAATTGAGTGATATAAAGTCAGAATTGTGTGATATAAAGTCAGAATTGAGTGATATAAAGTCAGAATTGAGTGATATAAAGTCAGAATTGAGTGATATAAAGTCAGAATTTTGTGATATAAAGTCAGAATTGTGTGATATAAAGTCAGAATTGAGAGATATAAAGTCAGAATTGAGTGATATAAAGTCAGAATTGAGTGATATAAAGTCAGAATTGTGTGATATAAAGTCAGAATTGAGTGATATAAAGTCAGAATTGAGTGATATAAAGTCAGAATTGTGTGATATAAAGTCAGAATTGTGTGATATAAAGTCAGAACTGTGTGATATAAAGTCAGAATTGAGTGATATAAAGTCAGAATTGTGTGATATAAAGTCAGAATTGTGTGATATAAAGTCAGAATTGTGTGATATAAAGTCAGAATTGAGAGATATAAAGTCAGAATTGAGTGATATAAAGTCAGAATTGTGTGATATAAAGTCAGAATTGTGTGATATAAAGTCAGAACTGTGTGATATAAAGTCAGAATTGTGTGATATAAAGTCAGAATTGTGAGATATAAAGTCAGAATTGTGAGATATAAAGTCAGAATTGTGTGATATAAAGTCAGAATTGTGTGATATAAAGTCAGAACTGTGTGATATAAAGTCAGAATTGTGTGATATAAAGTCAGAATTGAGTGATATAAAGTCAGAATTGTGTGATATAAAGTCAGAATTGTGTGATATAAAGTCAGAATTGCTCCCAGAGAAATGACTTCTCGAACAAGAATAAATGTAGGGCGGGACTTGATTTTGTCCATGGGGAATTGATTAGATGGTTTGCTATTGGTCGATCTCATGTGAGCGAAAGGTCCTGTCCTCGTGCCTGTAAACATCATCAGAGAAGAGATGTCGCTACAAGAGGGGAAGTTATTTTGTTTAAAGATTAATTAAAAAAAATGTCCACTGATAAATAATTTATAATAATGCAATATTCCATAAAAACAAGGAATTTTGATTCATGATTTGAAGTGACTTTGAAGGCCGTGATACCCTCAGAGGGTTTCCCTCAGGCTGACTATAGCGGGAAACGGAAAACGGGGAGTGGAGTGACTTCAGAACGCTTTGAGTGCAGAGGGGGATCTCGCGCCTCCGGTCCGATACACTCACGGTGTTCCGGTCAGCGACGCGTTAGCTCCGTTTCGTTCACGAATAAATATACAAACTAACTTGTCAGAAACGTAAGCTACTTGATTATTAATAACTTAAGTGTTTTATAAAAAAAAAAAATCCTGCTGTTATTTCTATTTCTGAAGAGCAGCGCTCGTGATCTTGTAATATTGCTTAAATAACACAATCCCGAGCCCTGGTGTCATTGAACTATTTCAAGAATCAAGCCCTGAACAAACTGTTCCTTTAAACTTCTCCGAGTGTGTGTGTGTGTGTGCTGAATGGAGTGTCGTTTTTCAGCGCTTAACTCCTCCTCTGCGTTCTGCTCGTCCAGCACACACACACACACACGCGCACACACTCTCTCACGCGCTGCTGCGTCCTGCGTGCTTGCGCATTCCCCATCAGCAGCTCAACGTACAGGGCAACGGAATCTCTCCGCGTCCAAACAGACCGTTTACAGTGACCGTTGATCAAACATGACGGTTGTAATTCGAAACGAGCAGCTGATTTGAGGAGGAAACGTGACTAAAACACGTCTTTGGGATAAGAGACTACGGAGGCGCCGCGACCGTTGCAACTTTTGTTCACGCGCGTTTAACTGACGGTTGCGTTTTTTAAAGAAAAAGTCGCTCAACTTTTTGCGCTCGATTTGTTCGGTCACTGTGGAATGTAGAATCGGGTGAAAATACTCTTTTGTTTGTGTTTTTGGTAAGTTTGTCAGGACGACAAGCAGCAGAGGACACAGCGCTTCGCTGGAGTTTGCAGAGTTTCTTGCAGGGATACTGTCGAGCTTTGTGTGATCACAAAAAATCATGGACCAATTGGATTTAAATTCATGTGTCAAGGATTATTTCTGAAATATCTCGTGTGTTTCCCCCCTGCGCCGTAGAGTCAACACAAACTCTAGATTTTGTTACCGTTGCGAGACGCTCGTAAACATGCCACAGCTTAACGGAGGCGGAGGGGATGAGTTGGGGGCGAACGATGAAATGATCTCATTCAAAGATGAGGGCGAACAAGAGGACAAAATCTCCGAAAACGTGTCAGCAGAAAGAGATTTGGACGACGTGAAGTCCTCTCTAGTGAACGAGTCGGAAAATAACAGCAGTTCATCTGATTCTGAGGTAAGTCAGACACAACCGCATGTTGACAGACACATGGATGTGGTTGTTGCCGACGGAAAAATAACTTTTCTGCTTTGTTTTTCTCCGTTCCTCGTCTGTCCTTCAGCAAACCGAGAGGCGACCTCAACCAAGACCTGATCATGAAAGTTATGAGAAAGCCCGAGAGTATTTCGCTGAAGGTAAGCGCTCTCTGGTGCTATGGCAGTCCGATTTAACAATTACTCTTTAGTTTTTGTTACTAGTACTTTTAAATCACTTGGAAGTCATCTAACTCTGAGTAGTATCTTTTCCACTTCACACAGTACTTGTTTTCAAATAGTATAGTGCTTATGATAGTTTCAGTATAACTAATTTTTTTAGTGCGCATACCAATTCCTAGCAACATTTTAAATCATTTAGTTATTTAGATTTTAATGTAGCTATTTAAAATAATCCTTATATATTAACAGTCTTGCAGTTAAAAATGGGAATAGAAATTATATACTAATACCTATATTTATGACACTGGGTACATCTCGAATAGGTGCTGTTAGTCATAAATAAGTGGGGTGAATTTAGGGTGACTGGGACACATTTTCCAAGTTGTCTCAATTGCAAAAAGTGTCCCAATTCACCCCACTACTGTCTAATGAACAATGGACTTGGTAGCAGAAACCTTTACGATACATACTAGTTGGAAGTGAATATCTGAAACACAGGTATACATAGAATTCATTGGTAAAAATGTGACGTTTGTTACCAGTAGCAATGGAATAGTTACTTGTCACTAATGGATACTAGTGTTTAATGAATAGTTACTAGTGATATTTAAAAAGAAAAAAAAGATTGGTTACAAAAAAAGGTACTGGTAGCTTTATCAATAATGGGAATAAATGTTAAAACAGCTTGCCATACTTGTTCTTTACTTATGTACTACTGTCTAATGAACAATAGAGCTGGACTAGGTAGCAGAAACCATTACAATATCCGAAACATAGAATTCAATGATAAAAATGTGACGTTTATTACCAGAAGCAATGACATAGTTACTTGTCACTAATGGATACTAGTGTTTAATGAATAGTTACTACTGATATTTTTAAAAAAAATGGATTAGTTACAAAAATAAGTACTAGTAGCGTTATCAATAATAGGAATAAATGTTAAAACAGCTTGCCATACTTGTTCTTTACTTATGTACTACTGTCTAATGAACAATAGAGCTGGACTAGGTAGCAGAAACCATTACAATATCCGAAACATAGAATTCAGTGGTAAAAATGTGACGTTTATTACCAGAAGCAATGACATAGTTACTTGTCACTAATGGATACTAGTGTTTAATGAATAGTTACTACTGATATTTTTTTTAAAAATGGATTAGTTACAAAAATAAGTACTAGTAGCGTTATCAATAATAGGAATAAATGTTAAAACGGCTTGCCATACTTGTTCTTTACTTATGTACTACTGTCTAATGAACAATAGAGCTGGACTAGGTAGCAGAAACCATTACAATATCTGAAAAGACATTGAATTCAGTGGTAAAAATGTGACGTTTATTACCAGAAGCAATGACATAGTTACTTGTCACTAATGGATACTAGTGTTTAATGAATAGTTACTACTGATATTTATTTAAAAGTTGGATTAGTTACAAAAATAAGTACTAGTAGCATTATCAATAATAGGAATAAATGTTAAAATGGCTTGCCATACTTGTTCTTTACTTAAATGTTTGTCCACACATGTATCCCTAATCATTCCTCTCTCCGCTGTAAAGCTTTGAGAAGACAGCAAGATGGAGGATTTTTTAAGAGCCCGCATTATCCAGGCTACCCATTCCTAATGATCCCAGATCTTTCCAATCCGTACCTGTCCAACGGCGCCCTGTCTCCAAGCGCAAGAACGGTGAGTGAACACACTGTCTGTCTCGGTGCATCTCTGGAGGTCTTAAAGAGCCAGTGAGAAACATCATGTTGAGAGTTTAGTATGGACAGAAACCAACATGTTTCCTTATAAAGGATCCCTGGTCAACAACTATTTTGAATATTCTCCTTCACTGTCCACAGCCACCAAGTTGGGAGCATGAAAAAATCTGACCCTTTTCATGGAAATTGAGTTTTAGCCCTTAAATGTAGATTTGTAATTTCATGTTATTTAGGGAATATGCATGTGGAAGTGGATTGCTGAGACTTGATGTCATTTTAGCATTAGTTCAAGTTTGAGGCTATTAAACTGGTTTAATTGGTTTTAATTGTGTACTCTAGCTGTTTGACTTGCATTTGACAGATTTGCATTCATTTATTTTGTGGTTCAAGAGCTCATGTTCGGCTATCGCCACTGTTTACTGGATCAGATTTGCCAAAGTGTTTTATGGTGTTTTGGCCTCATATTTCACTAAGGATTCCTCATGTTTGTCTGTGAAATGGTTGGCTAATTGATCTAATACCCAGTGAATCCAATTTAGTGCTGTCTGCCACTGGGCTGTAATGAAGCATTTTCGAGCTGCTTGTTTAGCTTTCTTTAAAATAAGATTAGTCTGTCCGAGACAAGACGTCTGTCACACTGAAATTCTATCTGGGTGTTCGTTCTTCTTGTCCGAGGGCTGCAGGGTTTGCCTATAGATGTGTTTTGAGTTTTGTGTCCGTGTCTGGGAAAGGTTGACTGCCCTTTTAGCCCCAGCATTGGGTCTTTTCAACCCAATTTGCAAAGAACTCAGCAGGCATTCATGTATGGCTTTGCTGTGGTGTTATGCGTCAGCGCTCAGCAGAAAAAGAGAATGAACGGTTGGGTCTTTGCACAGAAAAAAGGAGAACGCCTCAACCGGGAGTGTTTTTTTGGCTAAAACGTAAGCCATCTCCCCAAATCAACACGTTTTACAGCCATTGTTTATTCCAAAGCTCAAATCCTCCTGCTTTACTCTGAATCGCAATGTGATTTGATTGGACCCGGCCAAGCGTTTGAGCAAAAAGTTGCGTTTCCCCCCTCCTCCCTTCAGACACTCGCGCAAGTTTTACTTGGCCTCTCCGTTTCTTTTCACTCGTCCGTACAAGCTCTCCCTCCTTCCCAATCCCTTCCATTCAGTTCCTGAGGCGTTAGTCTTACATTGTTATTCTGAGTGAATGCTGATGGCTTCATTGGGATCTCCATAGGCCCTCATTAGCCTAATGGCTGCTCCTTACTGACTAGATGTATAGTAGTGGTGGTACCCAGATCTCTTTTGTTCCTCGGCCTATGGAGTGTTGTTGTGAGAAGAGCCTATTGCTTAAATTATCCTGAAGGAACATGGTTCGTCCCACCCTCAACATCGCCTCGGGCTGTACCTAAAACTCGCAAACTTTTGCAAGATTTCCATTATGATTCATATACCATGGGCAAATGCATACCATGCATCGATGTATCGGCCAATGATCAAGGTTGATGGTATCCTCTCAATCAAAATGGTGCGGAAAAAACAGACTGCAACTCATACTGTGTGTGAAAAAAATGTCTCGCGTTCAATGTAGGGCAAGTTAACGTGACAATAGCGCATTAACAGTTAAAAAATAGCTTAATAAAAGCAGGGTTGCCAGGTCTGTGGTTTTCCCCTACACTAAACATTATTTGTAGCGCGCCTCTCATCCAATAATCGCAAATATCACTGTGCTTTGTTACTTCTAAAAGAAACAAAGTGTCATCTTTCAAATTCTGTCCATTTTAGCACGAAATTCAAACGATAAATGTGACGTGACAGATTGCTGTACTGCCTCAGCCCGAGTTATCTCTTACACTTTAATACAAGTTATATCTCGGAAAACATGTATATCAAAAGGTATGTTGAAAGATACACTACAACTTACCGAAATCTGTATCATGACTCATGTAATCACTTTTCAACCGCGGAAAGACGTCAATAAAACAGCTTGTAATCAATAGGTCACTTAACATTGTATTTAGCCTAACGTTACCTCAGGAAAGTCATCCGATGTGCAGTTTGTTAGGTAGCAATAAAGAAACACTAGAGAGGGGCTTACTTACTGTTAATTATGTATGTATGCTTGAATAAATTGGTCATGAAGACAATTGCTTATGAAAAAATACCGTATGTGCAATTAAGTAACATTTCATTTTTTAATTTGGGTGTAATTAGCCTATTATATCTGAAAATAAATAGCAGTTTAATAAAATACCTTTGTTGTTAATTGCAACCAATATTATTGTGTACCAAATGAGAGGGTTTTCTGGATAGTTTGCAGCATTATTTGGGAGAGGTTTCTTTTCCCATAAGAAAAATCGAACCATCGGCTGATATCATTCTGAATAATCGGCTGAGAAATGTAATATCGGTGCATCTCTAGTTCCCATCTTGCTTGACTCAAATGTTTGTGAATTAAGCCAATGTCACGAGCACAGAAGCCCTCTGTTACCACTAATATAATGCGCATTAAAGAGCCAGAGGCGAACATTCAGATGATGTCATTCAGGATAAGGATTATAACTGATTTTAATTCGTTTGGCTGATTGGAGATGGTCAA
Source organism: Rhinogobio ventralis (assembly GCA_039654625.1). Lineage (NCBI taxonomy): Eukaryota > Metazoa > Chordata > Actinopteri > Cypriniformes > Gobionidae > Rhinogobio > Rhinogobio ventralis. Next base: position 3,267,625 of record CM077211.1, on the reverse strand, counting down.
AAGATTTTGTTCCCACAGAAAATAGCCCTATAACCGAATGCATCCAGACATCTTTTCCTTCATCCTGTTTTGAAAAAGAGGCATCTAACTCTTATTATTCCTCACTCTGTTCGAATTGCACAAGTTCATAACCTCCAGATTGGTGCTCGTGTTTTATCGGAAAGTTCCTGAAACCAGATCATCCCGGAGTAGGAGATATCTCTGTCTCTTTCCCTAAGCCTATCAGATCTAGCCCAGTGCGGACCAAGTAAAACGGGAGGTCATTGAGGCAGATGGGCTTAGCCTGTCAATCGGCACCTCTAGAGCGAGCTACGCGTCAGACAATGAGTAGTTGGCATACTTCAGATATTTACACACTAATCTTAAGCTCTCGCTCAGACAGCCTCAGTCACAGCTGTCAAAATCACATAAGGAAGTTTCCAAACAAAGCTGAAGAACTTGAAGGAGCCCGTCAAAATCGGAATGATCTTCTGTGATTACGCTCCAACTTTTAAACAAATGCACAAACAAAGAGTATGTTCGCCTGGAAAAGCAAGTCTTTTTTTATTCAGAATTTGAGCAATTTGACAATGTCATCCAGGTGTTCAATGGGTTCAACTGTTTTACGGTAGGCTGAATGTTTTGTAAAGTGGAGAATATGAGGAACTGAACTGAATATAAAAGAAGAAGGTTCTTTGTCAGGGTGAAAGCCATTAAACTTTTACCACGGGATGAAAAAGAGTTTTTTTTCATCAAAAGAGAAGTTTTTTCCCAATAGCAATTTTTCTTCTAAAATAATTTTACTGAAAAATGTCAGAAATATTTTCCCTTTATATGATGCACTACATACATAGTATTTGTAATTAATATTTATTTTCTTAGCACACACTTTCCTAACCAAACAACTGTTTGGTTACTGCGGTAAAGCACACAAATCATGTTAGACGTATCTGAGATTGCAGGCCTTGAATGCCAGAGTGAAGCCTAAAGCCGTCACAAATAGAGTAAACTTCTAATCATGTCACTTCTAAACTAATATGTACATTTCTTGTGCTGTTGCTCTGATATCCCTGAGGTGGAATTGAGAAGCTCCCCTGAATTCATAGACTTTATAGTTTTTCCTCTGTTGTGTATAAAAACAGGAAGATGTCAAATTGCCAAAGGGAATGTGGAGTTTTGAATACCTGTTTAGGAATGTAAACAAATCCATTCTTTAAAGGAGTAGTTCACTTCAGAATTAGAATTTCCTGATAATTTACTCACCCCCACGTCATCAAAGATGTTCATGTCTTTCTTTCTTCAGTCGAAAAAAAAAAAATTAAGGTTTTTGAGGAAAACATTCCAGGATTTTTCTCCATGTATTGGACTTCAACAGGGACCAATGGGTTGAAGGTCCAAATTGCAGTTTCAATGCAGATTCAAAGAGCTTGACACGATCCCAGCCGAGGAAAAAGGCTCTTATCTAGCCAAACCATCAGTCATTTTCAAAAGAAAATAAAAATGTATATACTTTTTAACCCTAAATGCTCATCTTGCACTAGCTCTGCGATGCGCCACGTTGGAAAGGTCACGCGTGACGTAGGCGGGTAGGGCGAAAAACTCCATCTCATTTTCTCCTTCAAAACGTCCGACATCGTTGTTCCACCTGTTTTTTTTTTGTGAAAGGCGTTTGACTTAGTCTTTGCATGTTTGCTTTGTAAACACTGTGTCGGTACTTCCGCCTACGTAAAGTCATGGGTGCAAGTAGAAGCATTTGTGGTTAAATAGTATATACATTTTTTGCTAGATAAGAGCCTTTTTCCTCGGCTGGGGTCGTGTCGAGCTCTTTGAAGCTGCATTGAAACGGCAATTTGGACCCGTTGGTCCCCGTTGAAGTCCACTACATGGAGAAAAATCCTGGAATGTTTTCCTCAAAAACCTTAATTTCTTTTCGACTGAAGAAAGAAAGACATGAACATCTTGGATGACGTGGGGGTGAGTAAATTATCAGTGAACTAATCCTTTAATCGTTCAAGGTTTTACATATTATTGATGAGGTTATTGTTGTTGAGTGGTAAGTTGCATTATATTTAGTGTATGATGTGCTTTGCAATAGGAATTGTGCAATGACCAAATATTCATTTAGATGGGTTGGCTAGCTGTAGTCTATTTATTACAAAATATTAATAATTTGGTATAAAATCTATATTTTTTGCATATATTTATTTTAATTTTTTCTTTCACAGTGTGCTCCTCCCATCTGTTTTTGAACACAAGAATGTGTCTTATGTAAACACGACAACAACTGGCCGATTTTTGAAAATGTAGCTTGTCCCTCCTTTTTGGGCATTTATATATCAAAATCTGTTGCATCTATTGGTGAAAAGTGGGTATGTGTTCAGACCTACACTACACTAACTAACCTTGAATGCAGTTGTGAATGCTGAAGGCCTTCATCACATCAATGAAATAAACTGGTAAAAAGAAAAAATTGCCACCCCCACCAAAACCTTAACTTTTCTTTAATTGTTTTGTGGCCTGACACTGCAAGATTAGCCAAAGCCATTGAGCACTTCATACCTCAATGCTTGTTGTTTGATATTTCACATTTCTATTCAGCTAGCAGTGAGGACAAGCGTCCAGATAACTTTAAAAAGCATTGTGTAGAAGAAAACCGAGCTTGGAGAAAAAGAGCTGAAAAAGAGACAGAAATAAGTGGAAGATGGAAAGAAACAGAGGTATGAAGTGACAGAAGGGAAAGATGTGGGGAAATGCAGGCGTGCAGATTTCCCATAATTGATTTAGGGTCTGCTCGGAGCTGACATTCCTCAATAATCCAGTGGGACTGTTTTTAAGGATCGAGTGTGTCGGCCAACCAGCTCTACTCTTCTCTGTGCTTGTCACTGAGATGAATGCTCAAGCTTGGCCTGAGGAATCGTCTGCTAGGGAATAGAGAGCACTCCATACATTGAGTATTCAGAGTATATTTACAATGCATTTGTTGGCAAAATAAAATTTAAGCCACATTGTGAATACTTTCATTTGGTGTGGCATTAGAAATATTTTAAAATCTTGTGAATTGCAGGCATATTGAACTTTGGTGCTCACTTGGGCGAATGAGTTAGAATCCAGCTCGCAACATGTAACAAAAGCTAAAAACAAAAGATAATCTCATAACAGTCGTTTTCCTCCTGTATTACAACCTGTTCCCCTTTCAAGCCACAGCAATGCCTCTATTCATTTCAATGACAGGTTTTGACATGTAACGTGTTGTAAACATACTGAATGCATTCAATCCTAAATGTTTTTCAAGTGCCTGTGGCGGTTTCTAACATTGTATTTTAATGCACATTTACACGCTGAAATGATTTTCTGGTCAAGTCTTCAGTCTCCTGGAAAAGCCATTGAAGCACATGGTCGTAATCGGTTTTCAGATTCTTTTTCATTCAATTTCGGTCTCTACCTCCCAGTGCAAAAGCTTTCAGCACAAACCTGTGTTATTTTAACGCAGTCAGGTTTTGGGACCTCGCGTCTGCAGAACAAGGAACCGAGCGACTCGCCAAACCTTGTAACTGTGGCTTTTGTGTTGCGCCGCCCACACCGGCAAACAAACACACCTCAGTGGAAACGCATTTTAAACGGTTTAGTCTTGTCTTTAGGGGAAGAATAGCACAGGGCAAACTCGCACACAAACACACACTTTTGTAATGCCTGAGCATAACATCATAGCTCATGCCACATGTCTTTTACGGCATTCCAGGCTTGAGCTGGGCATTTTTACACATTTCAGGTTTTCTCACTCTGCCAGCAGCTCTTAGCAAATAAAATCTTCGAGACCCAGTTGAGTCAATAGTCCTATTGTGTGTGTGTGTGTTTATTTTTTAAATATCCTGTCCTTGTGTGAGTAAACTGTTAGTGTGTGTTCCTACCTGTTCTAAAAAGGAAGCATTTACGCACCATGTCGCCCGTTTTCTTTTTTCTTCCAAACGCAAATAGCAGAATGTTCTCTCAGCTCTTTTCTATACAATGTAAGTGAATGGAGATGTTTCTTTCAAACTCTAAAAATTACAGAAAAACACCAGCATTAGTCAGTAGGCTTGAAATATGTCAGGTGTGTCATATATGGAATATTTTATGATATATGCTGCTTTTGTCATTTTTGGCCACTTTCACTGTATGGAAAAGAGCGGCGTGAACATTCTTCTAAATGTCTGCTTTTTCTATTCCATAAAATAAATGGTTTTGGACTGATACGAGGGTGAGTAAGGCCCAGTTTACACCTGATTTTAAGATGTGTTTTGGTCGATCGCATCACAAGTGGACGACGCTAGATACAGGTGTAAACGGGGTTTAAAACGCTTTGAGCTTGTCTACTTTTAGACCAGGTAGTTGAAAACACATTTGCTTTCCTGGTGTAAACGCTCTTGTGATCGAATGTGTTCGAACAGCCACTTAAGACCCTCTACTCTCCGCCGACTGACCTAACCAGGCTAACCAGACGGGATTTAAACTGTCATCTGAAGACCCAAGTTTGGTTTGAAGAAGAAAAACGTCACAAGCACAATGTTCTCTCACCATTCCTGATTTCTAACACACACTCACAGCGTTCAGCTGGTCTTGTGTCTCTCAGAACAGACACGTATGTCTCCAGTCGCGTTCATATGTAAATTGCTTGAGCTTATTTTGTCCATTTGATTGAAAGATCTGAAAAATCCCATACATTTACCCACCCATAGACCCTCCCCTCGAAGAAATCAGTACAGAAGTGATTGAAAGTGGACAAAAGAGACGGATTAAAACACCAGGTGAACTGTCCCTTTATGTCTTCAGTCTCCTGCTGCTACAAGTGATGAGTGTCACTGTAACTTCAACAGACTGACCGTTAAGGTTATACACTAACTGCGTGTGACCTAGAGCGAGAGACAGATCTGTTGATGGCCAAATGTTCTCTTTGTTGATGCGGCTATCACAACTGTGTAAACAGTCTTGACTGACTTCTACATGTTTTTTCAGCCTTAAAAACAAGCAAATGTCATTTGGTAAACATGTGACCTTTATCTAAAGGTACATGCATTGGATGGATGTTCGTTTGTGTACTCTGCATTTAATATAATCCTATGTTTTTGTTCATGCTTTTCAATTGATGATAAATAACTGGCTGCAAAAATGCAGTGTAATATGTCATATGTCATATTATGGCCTTTTACAAAGTTTGTTTTTAGGGTCTACTAGAATAAGCTTTCATGCTCTGTTTAGTTTCCGTCTCTATGAAGCCCCTCCTTCTAAAAAGCATAGTGTGATCTGATTGGTCGGCTGGACTAGTCCTTTATTTTGCATATGCCTTGGGTGGGAATTATTTAAAAAAGGAATATTGTGACATGTTTGTTCCCTCAAGACTACAATGGAGGCGTTTCAGAGAGTTCAGAAACAGTGACACTAGAGAGAAGAACTCCCGCTGGAGGGAGGTTTTTCATGCTCAAACTGCAACATTACACACAAAAGAAAGGTGAAGATGTATAAAAGCATAACCGGTCCTCTTTAAGATGTTTGCAAGTCGTGTTTTGGAAAATGGTTTTTAGTCGGTCATTAGTTGGCAAGTAAATGACAGAATTTTTTTTTTTTTTTTGTTGAACTATATGGTTTTGTTTCACGAATAATGAGGCCCAATGAACAGGTTGTATTTCTGTCCTTCACGGTTTTATTTTCGACTGACTACTAAGGTGTGTTTTTGCGCGTGTGTGTATCTTTTACCTTAGCACTGGCGTGCAGACATCCTTTGAAAAGAAACTTTTTCAGGGTTTTCTCGGTGACCTCTCGCATTTCTCACATTATGTTAGATGGTTGGGGAGTCGGGATGTTGAAGGTTCTTGTCAAACATAAACTCACTATAAACCCATCAACCATTCAACTCGTGTCCTAGAAAAACTATGAGTGCATTGCGCAAGCTCTATACTCTTTGAATTGTGTGAAACATTGCCAGCCTTGGCCTTCCCTCCTCCTTCCTTTCTCTTAGGAGAGCGGGAGTTGGCGTCAACCCCTTCTGCCACCCATAGCTTGCCCATCATCCCTCCCTCTGTTCCGTCCCTGCCATTACATATTCTGTTTATAGCCTTCACTGGCTTTTCAAGAGCAAGGCCCTTCAGGAGAGATTCGACCCCCCGTGAGGACTGGCAAACCAGCCAGCCCTCCTCACGCACACACTCTCGCTACGTTCAGTGACATCAATGAAAAGGCCTTTGAAGCTGTTTGGGATGAGCATGTGTATAAATGTATTTTTTCATCAATTTATTAATCTGAGGCAGGCGCTTCGGAGTCGGCCAGGTTCAGACAGAAGCGCGGCACTTTGAGGCGCCCACTTTAATTCCGCACTGGGATGTTTTTGACAAGACAAGTTGTTTATCCGATCTTTAAAGTTTCTCTCAGACTCTCAGCGGACTGTGGTGCTGATTCCCACTAATATGTTATATGAGGGAATAGGGTAGAGATACAGTAGCTTGAGGTTTTTTTTTTCTTTCTTCTTCGCCTGAAACCAGCGGTGCGTAAACCAGTTTGTAATCTGTAGCATTCTTACCCAGGGTAGATATTTGTCATATTTGGTGTCCGGAAGACGAAAGTGGAATGTTGAATCTTAAGGTGTGGTCACATTTACCATTGTTCAGTGAATATTTGCGGGTCCAGTTATATCAGTTGTGAGCTGACTTTTTTTCTCAGAGTTGTGAGCTTTAATATCGCAATTCGGACCAGCAGTTCGTAAACAAGTTTATAAGCAAAATCTGTACCATTCTTACACAGAGTAGTAGATATTTGTCATATTATCATTGGGAATTTCACGTGAACATGAAAGATTTCCCCATGCATATTTCAAATCGGGTTCAAGTTGGTCATGTGGATTTGCTGTGTTGACCAACAGAAAACAGCTTGGTCTAAATTTTGAGCTGACAATTTTCTCCGAATTGTGAGGTATAAACTCGAAATTGGGAGTTATAAAGTCAGAATTGTGAGCTGTTTATGGCCTGGTTCCACAGACAGGGTTTAGATTAAGCCAGGATTAGGTCTTAGCTCAATTAGGACATCTAAGTAGCTTTTACAACATGCCTTAGAAAAACTCATTACTGGTGTGAATCTTGAGACAAAACAATGACACTGACATATTTGAAGATATATCCGTGCAAGTTGCTTTCAGTTTAGACAGCTCAAACATGCATTTTAGTCTGAGGCTATAGCTTAAACCGGGTCAGAATTCGGACTTTAAAATTGGGCAATTGGGAGTTTATATCTCCAAAAAAAGTCTGAATTGCGAGATTTAAAAAAATGACCTAAAGTAATTACTTTTTAAAAAAAAAATTCAGTTCCATGGCGAAAACGAGCTTCCATATCTGTGTGATCTGTGCTTCATACTTTGATACACTATAGACAATACACAGTGGACCTTTTTTTGCCTGTGAAATTTCGCCCAAAATGTTGTTAATGTGACTGCAGCTTAACTATTCACTTGACTCCGTGTTAGTTTTGCTCAGTTTAGGGGGGAGTTGGCTAAAATCAACATTAGCTCAGCAAATACACCCACTAACCACTATGATCTAACATTAAAAACTACGGCTAAAAACAGGACGAGCGCAAAATGATGCAGTGACTTTAGAGGGGCCTTCTTCATTACTGTGGGAGTGGATTTTGTTAGTTCAGTGTCTATATTTGTTAGCTGGTGGTGTAGTGGGTGTTTTCGAACTGTTTACTTCTTGCTCTCAAAGACCTGCCCCGTCTCTCTGATGGAATATTCCAGATGTGTTTCTGCTAACGGTCTGTGGAGACTTTTGTATGAGAGTGATGCATTTATTGAGTGTGATTTTTGAAGAGTGACACTCTCCCTGAGTTTTTAGACCTGTCTTAGCCTGGGGTGATGTCATATTTAATGTGACGAACAGAAACTTATGCACATAAACTAAAATGAGAAAATTGATTATCAATGTATTCAAAAATAAAAATGTAAATCGATCTTTAAATTGACAAATGAATAGACATATTAATGCCTAAATGTTTTAGTGCTACATGTAACAATTGGTCTTTATTTAAAAGGACCGTTCACCCATTTCTGTCATTATTTACTCACCCTCAATTTGTTTCAAACCTGTATGAATTTCTTTCTTCTGCTGGACACAAAAGAAGTTATTTTGAAGAACTAAACGGTTGATGGGCCCATTGAGTAAATGGTGACTGAATTTTTGGGGTAAACTATCCCTTTAATTAGTTAAAAACTAACCCCCAAACAAACATTTGTTTTCAACTAATTAAATGTCTATTCATGTGTTACGTGTTTGAAAAGTTATTTATGAATTGTTACATTTTAGCTTAATTTTTCTTGTTATTTTGGCTTTACATTACATTGCATTATTTCTTCTCTCCTTCTGTTAAAAATGAGCAGTGTTATTTCAGTATTTATTATTTTTTGAAAAACCTTTTATTTTTATTATTAAATTTGTGCTTGTCATTTTTATTTTTTTTTAAATTTCCATTTAGCTTTAATTTGTATAATTTGAGTAATTTTCATTAGTTTTTCATCTAATATTTATATATAATTTCAGCACTTTTACTTTTAAATGACAATAACAACACTGGCTATGAGGGAGCAAAACATATGTTCAGTCCTGTCTTACACCCGCATGAGTGTTTTCCATCCACACCCATATAGAATGTGTATACCTCTGTACGCAGCCTAAGCTCTAGCTCTATACAATGTGGAAAATGCTTGGGAAAACAATGCAATGCACTTAATGTTGGTCCAGCAAGATATCACAGCTGCTCACAGGTCAAAAATAAAGCTGGTCACGATGAAATATGTTTTTCTGTGCATGCTTGTCGTATGTCAAACTAATACCGTCTTTGCTCGTATACAAGTATGCATGCATGCACTTATCATATGTCCCACTAATACCCACTTGCCCCTGTAGGCTGTGCGGAGACCAGGCTAAAGCCCCCGGCCGGTGGGCCAAGGTTAACCCCCTGTGGCCTGGCGGGGTGTGGGGGTCATCCGTCTCTCTACAGGGTGATAAGGGCTCTTTGGCTGATTGATAGCAGGGCTCCACACACCCTTCACCCCCTCGACTACAGCGGGGCCCCTCTGGATCATGTGTGGCCCCTCACGTAGAGACCAGGGTTTTATTTCACATTAAGCGCCATCAGTGCTCTTAAAACCAGAACACTAAGTGCTGGAGTGTACGCTAATAAAATCTGATTGTGCAGAAAGAGAGCGAGGGAAGGGGGGTGCGAGCGGGGGCAACTCCCAACCAGACCTTCATCAGTCTGGTATTCCAAGCAGATGGTTTCAGTTAAAGCTTAGCGGAGAGAGTTGGAAAGAGGAGGCAGAGCGGGGCTGACGTGCTGCACAGTTGGTGGGTGGAAGGAGGGAAAAGTGATAGTGATGATAAGGAAATAAGTAAAAGGGAAGGGGGTGAAGGAGAGAAAAGGTGGAGGTGTGGACGGAAGGAATATTAAACGTTGTTGATTCACAGCTGCATCAAAGAAATTAGATGACAAAGTTGTTTCTAAATTAAAATTTCTAAATATATGTGCACATTTTACATTTTTATATCGTCCTGTATCCCTTTTAGCTGGGACCGGACTGACCTATGTAATTGCTTAAGTTATGATGATATGTTGCATAATTTAATTTAAACTACACTACCTACAATCCTGAAGTTTCCAAACACCTTGCATTTCACCAAACAGAGAAGCTGCTGTTACCTTAGAAATGAGATCTATGCCAAAACAGCTCGACAGCGAACTACCACTCCCATGATGCATTGTGTATATCAAATGTTTCCAGCAATTTATAATCTACAAGTTTGCTTGTTTTATGCTCACCAAAACTGCTTATTTGAACCAAAAATACAGTAGTATTTTGAAACATTATTACAATTGAAAATAAATACATTTCTATTTTAATATATAGTAAAATGTAACTTATTCCTGTGATCAAAGCTGAATTACTCCAGTCTTCAGTGTCACATGATCCTTCAGAAATCATTCTGATATGAGGATTTGATGCTCAAGAAACATTTATGATTATTATCAATGTTGAAAACAGTTGTGCTGCTTTATATTTTTGTGGATATTTTTTTTCTTCAGAATTCTTTGAAAATTTAAAAGAACAAAAATAGAAAATTTAAATAGAAATCTTGTGTATCATAAATGTTTTTACTCTCACTTTTGAGCAATTTAGTGTGTCTTTGTTGAATAAAAGTATTCATTTATTTAATCTTAGACCCAAAACCCTTAAACAGTAGTGTATATTTATTTTGGACTATTTTGTAATAAACCTTAAATATACTACATTTTATACTTCGCAATGTTTCGTGCCATCGTTGTTCATTCCCTCATAAATGGTATTAACCATAGAGCCTTCTATATTTGTCTTTATCTGATTTAAAGTGGTCCTATTATGCCCCTTTTTTACAAGATGTAAAATAAGTCTCAGATGTCCGAGTGTGTATGTGAAGTTTTGTAATGTGAAAGATGTGTGAAATGTGAAAGCCTTTGTTGCGTGTTCCCGGGGGCGGGATTTATGTAAATTTTAGGGTTGGTGACATCACTCATTGTAGTCCCTACCAGCCGTTTGTTGTAGTCCTTAAAAAGCGATTTCTGTAAAAAAAAAAAAAATCTCCCTTTGCTTTGAACTTTGAGCATCGTAACTTTGAGATGTTGTTTGTGCTCAAACAGCAACATTACACACTAACTAAAATTAAAAAAGTGAAATCATAATCAACCACCCCTTTAAAAATGAAATGCTTTTTTGTTGTTGCAAAACAACTTTTTCATCCTCCCCACTCAAGTGCTTTCTTTCAGCTTAAATACTGTCATGGTGACGCAACCGTTTAAGGAAATAATGCATACATCTAAAGGTAACTGAGGATTGTTGCCAACACAGTAACGCAAGAGCACACATTATGTACTAGGGATGAGTCACGATTTTCGAATATTCGATTAGTTGATTTAATTATAGAATATCGAATAGGCTGTGCGATTATCGTCTAAAAAATCCCCATGTTTTCGGTGCTGATGTGGTGGTGGCACGTTCATTTTAGGCTTCTCCTCCTTTTTATATTTTTTTATATCTTTTAATTCATTAATTAAAAGAAACTATGAGATGTGTTGTGCTGGTGGAAACAACACGAGACCATGCGACTGTCAAGACTGGCTTGCACGGTGTTTAGAGTCCCCGCCAGCAGTAGCAAGCGTTCCTTCAGCGCAGCTGCAAGAGTTATAGCCTTTTTACACCTGTTCACTTCATTCGTTTTCTCTGATCAGATATCTCTCTGACTGTGAAAAGACCATTTACTATGCCTTTTGAAATTCTTTCGAGACGGATTAATATTCGATCACTCAAACAAACAAATTCAGAAGGTGGTCTGGGACGCATTTCAGACGAAACTGGACAAGTGTAAATGCATCTGGTTGTTTAAACCACATATGTAAATTTTACTCCTGGCAAATTGTTAAAAAAAATAAACGTGTGAGAGCATGTTATAGGCTATATATATATGACATGGTGTAGTCAGATATAACGCCGCTACTGCAGCACGCATCGCCGCAAGTGAAACTGAAAGTCTCAGATGCTCAAAAACACAATCATCTTCATTAAAACGAATGAGACTAAATGATCTCAACAGTGCTTAGGTCGCTCTTTCTCCTATTGCGGTCTTTGATCTTGAGCTGATAAAATGTAGCTGTTGCTTTCGTTGACGTGAACTCCGTTAAATGTGCATATAGCACGGGAATTGAAGATCAGATTTATATTCATTTTGCAGAGAGGTGTAAGGTAAGACAAACAGCATGTTTTTTTTATTTTTATTTAGTTTATTAGTAGATTTTATAGCCCTTTAATGTAACAAACAAAAAATGCTCCAAACATTTTTCGAAATTAACTTTAATAAAGAAATTAAACGAAATATAACTACTTTGACATTAAAAACAAAACTGAACAATTTTAATAGCTGCAACAGTAGTGTGTAGTTGGGAGGATAAAAAAAAAACACGGGCTCCAGTCGGACTCGGGCCAAGAATTTTGATAAGCTGTCGGACACGGGCCTCGGTACCTCAGTGTGCACTAAGCTCTGTATGAAAGCTTTCGCATTAGCAATTTTTCATGCGATCTGTGTCCCATTTCAAACTAAACAGCCTGTGTAAAAACGCCCTGAGACAACAGAAGAACAACACATTGTCTCACACGCACACTGTAGACTTGCATGACATATAACGGTTACGGTAACTTAGGGCGATGTCAAATAACAGTCATATGTTTCAGCATGTTACAATAATTATATGGCTTGAGTTAATATAGCCTATTCCCTAATGAACGAAACAGTTTGCTATCATACAGATTGAGAGCGTAAATGGTCTCGCTCCCTCTCTCTGTTTATATGTGTGTAGCCTATACATGTGTGCATGCGGGGGGCGGAGTTGCGATTTTCGAATAATAATAGAATAATTCCCAGCGATCATCGAATATTATTTTTGCTTGAAATGCCCATCCCTATTATGTACAACAGGACTGTTCACTTGGAATGCCATGCATTGGCGTCTATGTTGCTTAGAGTATGTTTCTGGCCTAACAAGCCGCAGACCTCTACTTTCACTACTATCAGCGCTGTCGTATGAATACACGTGGCCCTCTGGCCCCTGGACACAGTCACGTCCAGATGAGGATCTCTGATCACTATCATATTTGTTTTAAGGCCCTTCCTCGGCCCACAGGTCAGACAGAGGCCATGAAAACACTGGAGAGCCGTGGCACTGATATTCTCCCGCAAAGACAGCTGAAGCACAGCAGTGCTGGCATACTAATGATAAGACGACACCTCCAACGTTACATGTAGAAGAAAGAATGAAGCTATTCTTTCCCTCTTGGTTTATTTGTTTTGTCTTGCTCTCGGTATCGTCACAGGATATGCCTCTGTGCTCATGTACCACCTCCTGAATATCCTGCTCTTTTTTCCTGCTTCATCCCGACTCCTTCCCCTCCTCTCTGTGCAACTCCAGATGTAAACGATTAGCTTGTTTAACAAGGCGGCTCCAGGCAAGACACTTTGCAACAACAACAGTCCCAAACAGTCGACGGGCTTTCTGTGCAGCTTTACAAAGTATCAAATCGTGCTAGTCACCGTTTCCATTGGATCCGTGAGATCACGGGGAAGTGGTCACATGGAATGACATCACGGGACTGTTGATCTGATCAAGATTCAGTTGACTAGAATAACTCCACCAGACAACATCACTATCAAACTGCCATCACCTCTGGGCAGGTGAAATCAAGACTTATTCTTTGGTGCTTTTACACTTGGTTTCATTTGCTTGGTCTGAACCAGAGTTTGAAACCTACCCATCTCCACCCCCTAGATCCTGATCCAACTCCTCCCTCTCTACATATCCCTAAATCTACCCGTCTCTGTTCCCAGGACCTTAAACCTACCCGACTCTGTTCCCTGGACCCTAAACCTACTCGTCTCTGTCCCCTGGACCCTAAACCTACCCGTCTCCACCCCCTAGACCCTAAACCTATTCGTCTCTGTCCCCTGGACCCTCAACCTACTCGTCTCTGTCCCCTGGACGCTCAACCTACTAGTCTCCGCCCCCTGGACCCTAAACCTACCCGTCTTTGTCCCCTGGACCCTCAACCTACTAGTCCCGCCCCCTAGACCCTAAACCTATCCGTCTCTGTCCCCTGGACCCTCAACCTACTAGTCTTCGTCCCCTGGACCCTAAACCTACCCGTCTTCGTCCCCTGGACCCTAAACCTACCCGTCTTCGTCCCCTGGACCCTAAACCTACCCATCTCTGTCCCCTGGACCCTCAACCTACTAGTCTCCGCCCCCTGGATCCTAAACCTACCCGTCTCTGTCCCCTGGACCCTAAACCTACTAGTCTCCGCCCCCTGGATCTCGTGTTCTGCAGTGAGGGGCTACTGCAAAAAGCTGAAACTGTTTTAACCGTGTTGTAAGTTATAAGTGACGTAGAAGGCAGCAAAATGCGTAGCATTGCTCACTTCACTTGCTCAACACATGAATGAGGGAAACGTGAAGTTAACTTGCTCAGTGCTTCTCAACTGGTGGGTCGCAAGACCATTCTGACTGGGTGGCGGAGTGTGCAGTCAAAGAAACGACAACAAAAACAAAAGTCGTAATTCGAAATGTTTTTCTGCTACGAGACTTTTATTTTGAAAGACGTGCGTGGAAGCTGTTCACACTTCTGTCAGAGCGCCTGAGAAAAACGCATTGTCCCGATTCAGTATCTGCGCATTCTGTGGTCAGATGAGATGTTGTCAGGCAATATTTCAGTGTCATTATTCTATCGTTATTTTTTTTGTAACTTGCCTCAGAAAACGTTCCTGTCCTGTCAGACGTTATACTGTGTTAGTAGCGCGCATACTTCAATTGCATGCGCAAATGCGGCGGCACATGCTGTATTCAGGAGCAGTTTGCATTAACAGTACATGTTAGTATTGTGTATTCACCATGGTAACTTGTTTCCACAACCCCAAAATGCCATTATCACTGTGTTATTTCGTATATTTTTAAATGACTGGTGGCTCATACCAACTTAATTGTATTAACAAAATCTAGTTTGGGACCGCTATTTAAAGCCTTACCTTATAAGCCTACTGTTTATTCATCATTATTAGTCATATTCGTTTAATGTATGTGTATGTTAAGTAAAGGGGGATGCTGTGTGTCAACAATTTTTGCTTTGTAAAAATTAAAATAGCTTTTTTAAACAAATTGAACATGCAAAGCCACTTGCAACACCATTACCTTGATCTCATTGAACATTTTTAATTTATAGACTGAAAAACTTTTTGTGCTGTTTTCTAACATTTTGGACTGCACTTAACCTTTTCATGGGCATTTTGTTTTGATGTATTATTATAGGATTGTCTAGCAATATATAGATTATCGCAGGATTGCTGTATCGTGATATTATCGGTATCGTGAGCCATGTATCGTATCGTGAGGTACCCTGTGATTCCCACCCCTAATAAAAACTATATAGACAGAAAAAACAACTAATAAAAATTACAAACACATATTGAAATTGCAAAAACGTAAACAAAAATGAAAACGGAAAATCTATAATAGTATCTCAACAATACTAAAATACTGCACAGAACGGCTCCTGAATGTTCTGCAGAAGAACGCAGGACTCAGGAAAGTGAGTGAGAACAAGCACAAACACATCGAATCCGACGTCATTAATGGCAAACTGTGCCGGTTAAAACAGAAAACGGCGTCCACATCGTCCTAACAAACCAAAAGAGTTAGTGTGAAAGCAAACTCAATGTAAACTTGTCTAAATCAATTGGAATCGTTGGTCTTGGTAGATTTGATTAGGAACCAGTTCCTCACTTCCTGTTTGTATGTGAGCTTTAAAATTGTTGCAATCAACAAGAATGGCTTGTTTCTGTCTATCACACGCATCTTGTCAGTAATTACCCCAGACATTGGGAGCAGGGGTGTTTCTAGCATTTCACAAGTACTGAAACTCCATCAAAAAGTTTCGTCATAGTTTGATGGGTTTTTTTTTAAAAAATATGGATATAAATGGTCTTTATCAGACAGCTCTTTATTGTGTGTGTGTGTGTGTGTGTGTGAAGCTTGTGTACTGGAGGTGTCCTGAAACGATTCAGTGCATGATTGAACTGTTCGAATGAATCAAACTGAGTCAGTTCAAAATTAATCAAACCAAACGACTCAAACTGAGAAAAGTCTTTTTTGCAAAGTGGTTTGACCTATTAGATCTAAAGATCGATGCAAATCTGGCATCGCTGTTTCCATTTCTACACAGCTGATAGAAAACATGCAATATGATTGCTGAAATATTGCGATAATGGTTGGTATACGATAATCTCCATTGAAAGTAATATTATTAATATTTTACTGGGGCACAGTGGTATTTCACTTAGGTTCATGTCCTGGTTAACGGCCTTCTTGGTAGGCGAATAAATAAAGTTCTTACCCTGTTGAATGAGAGAAGTGAATGTCTAGATTGTTTTGATAACATATTTCAAATCATATTCACATCCTATATCAATGGTATCATAGATTTATCTTTTAACAAACTCATGAACTCATGAAAACTTGAGTGCGTCTTTTAAATTTGGGCTGAAGCCGCCGTATCAAGCATTATGATTTCCCTCATTCATTCCTTCCTGTCATACTTCCTATGATATAAAGGTTGGTTTAGCGTGTGTGTTCAGGCCCTGGGATTCCCCACACACGTGACACGCCATTGTTAGTTTCTAAGATGGATTTAGCCTGCATTTGAGTTTCTAAGATCATTTTAGCGGAGCAGGAGCGAGGCGGCCATGGTGTGTTGTCCACACGGCTCTTAAGAAGGAATGTGTGTGTTACGTTGGACTGTAGAGAGGAAAGGACAGTGTCTGTGTGTGTGTGTGTGTTGGCAAGTGCAGCACTGGTAGTGAATGGGCTCTTTGAGTGTTTTAGACTGGCATGTGTGACAGGACAAAGAAACCAGAGCAGCAGCTCAGAGTCTTACAGCTCAGGCCTACACACACACACACACACACACACACGCACACAAACGCACACACACCTTACTCTCGTTTAAACTTTACTGTTTGTACTGCGTCTTTAGAGTGTGTGTGTGTGTGTGCATGAGAAAATAGTCACGTTCACTCACTCAATTATATAGCAATTATATGCCTCAGTCTTGGATGTAATATCATACAAACATGAAATTCGGGTATGTGAAAAATTATATATTAATTTTTATGTGAGTCATATACAATCAAAATGTAGCTTGTTTACTTTAATACACATTACATTACTTATTAATTGAGCATGATTCATCATGTGACTAATCCCAAAGAAAAGGTTAAACAACATTACGTCATCTCTAACGTGACTTTATCGGATGATAACTCCAATTTTTTTTTTACCTCTTCAGTCAGGCAATCTGGCAACATTTATATTATGCATCTTTACACATTTTAGACTGAATCAAGTCCTGATGGATATAATCAAATCCCTTCCTAAACTCACTGAACATCCTGATTCACTCCAAACATCATATGAAAGAATTCAAATGGACTGAAAATAGCCAGATTCATGTTGGTTTAAAGTTGAAAGCTATTACAGTTGTGCTGCTTATTATTTTTGTGGGTACCTTGATCATTTGTTTCAGAAATCTTTGAACAGTTATTTGTTTGAAACATAAAACTTATATTATACATTATTTTTTGATCAAATTATTTCCTCCTTGCTGAATGAAAGTAATTAATTTCTTTAAAAAAAAAAAAACCTACCTACCTCAAACTTTTGAACAGTTGTTTAATACGGAGATGTGAAAAATGCGGACGGAATCCAGTCATAAAAATGGATTTTACTGTATAATCCTGAATTTGTAAAATGTTTGATGAATAAATCAAAAGCAGGTCAGTAGACTTAAATCACATCACGATGTAGACATGACTGTTTATGTGAATATTAAACCACAAAAAGACTGAATATGAATCCTACATGTTCTGCACACACACACACTCACACACTGAAGCATGCGTGACATTCACAGTGTCTCACTATACGAGGACATGAACGCATGAACTTCACCTCCAGAGCCGCTCTGAGAGTCACTTTATCAGCATTTTACCCTTTCATTTGAGAAAAACTATCATCATATCATAAACACACAGAAACTCAAAGCTCATCACGGCAACACGTCAAAATAAAAGTTGTTTAACAGAATTTATATTACTGTTGTACAGTAGAATTTAGCTACATCTCAATGTAATAATACTAACACTAATAAAGATAAATTATTAAAACTTTATTTTTTTGTGCTGCACTTTGCTGTGCTCAATTTTAATGAATTTCATATGATTAAACAATAAATTAAATTAATGTTTTATGCCTCCATTTGATTGCCGGAAAAAATAAAATACACAACACAGAATTTCTGAAATAAAAAAACCTGTTCTTTGAAATTTAATTTTTTATTTTTAATTGATATTTTTATGAATGAAATTAACAGGCTTTTTTATTTATTAAAATATAATTACAAAAAACACAAAATTTGGTAAAATAAATAAATAAATAAAACCGAATTTGAGGGGGGAAAATAAATAAATAAATAAATAAATATATATATATATATATATCATAGGGCCCTAAACATGTAATTTTTGTTCAACTTAATACATTTATTAAAATAATTAATAAATTGTTGTTAAATAAGTTTCATGATTTCAATGAGTTAGACATGCTTTTTGATTTACTAAAAATTAATTGAACCATTAAAATAGTCTAATTTTTTTTCCAACTGAATCCGGAAAAAAACAGAATTTGGGAAAAAATAAAACCGGTGCGCATGATACAGCGTTTTTAGTCGTTCTTGTGGATCCATGTGAACAGGGATCGCTTTGACAATATTGTCATCTGTACACTAAGCTTTTCAAAAGTACATCGTTGTGTAAACGTCCCCTTAGTTTATAAGATTATAGCACACATGCTCCTGGAGTTGAGTCAGTGGGAACACACTTGTGTTTTATAGTTTTTTCCCTTCCAGTCCCCTGCTGTGTTATTACTTATATTAGCTTAAGCTCAGTAAAAACCCTAAACAGGAACAGCACTGTTTTAATAACAACCCATTCCTCTCTCTCTCCTCTTTCTGTCTGTTTTTCTCCTCTTTCTTTAGCTGTTAATCTCTGACATGTTTCGGTTAATGCAGAATTGTTGCCAAACAAATGTGATTAAATGGCACAGAGACTTTGACCCAGAATTAGTCTCACTGAGTGAGAATTCACTGCCGGGGCCGCGGGGGAATGTAACACCTCATAGGGATCCAGTGCGCTGCTCTGGTGCCCACACACACACACACACCTACACTCACTTCAGCTGTCAGTCACTACTTTGTTTGCCCTTTAGGTTAACGGTGAAAGGTCAAGGTTCAGGGTCAGAAGCTGAGTGAGTTTCTCTCGACGTGTGTCTGAATCAATCTGTCTTTTTAAGATGGAACATCCACATAAATATTTGTTTTTTTGTCTTCCACAAAGCCTTTTCCTGAGCACAAAGCATGATGGGTAGAGACTCGCAATGAATTTCTTTCATGTATCGGCCGTTCAGCGTTCCTCATTCACTGAATTCTTCTAGATGAAAAAGGTTATTGTTTTACAATAGCAGGTCCTCGACCTTGAAGATCAATCTCAGTAGTTCCTATATAGGCTTATACGTGTTTCATGTGAAGTTGTGTTGAAATGAATCTTCAGAAATCGCATTAAATTGCGTCATTTGAAGTGGGAGCTTTACCTTGATTTGAATACATCCTTCTGTATCTAAAGCACCAGGTCTTTATGAAGCATTATTGTCATTCATCGAATTTATATATTTGAGGTCTAAAGGAGGTTTGGCTCTCTGAAGAAGTTCATGTCAGAGTGTCTATGTAATTGGTAAGTAAATTGAGTGAAGCGTATTCATGTAATGTTTGAAAACCCAGTGAGCCTCTCGCAGCCTTGGATGAGAAACACTGTCTGACCTCGAAGTAAAGAGCCAAGCAGGTGAAAGCCAGAACTACAGACATCAGCCCGTGTGCTCAGCTGTTTAAACTCACTGTTCAGGTGTCTGATGCTTTCTTTAATTAGTTAATGAACCAACAACAAACAATATATTCTTACAGCATTTATTAACCTTTGTTAATATTAGTTCAAATGTTAACAGATGCAACTTTAGTTTTTAATCGTTTATTAATAATTAAGATTAATGAATGCTTTAAAAGTATTTTTCATTGTTAGTTCTTGTTGACTAATGTAGTTAACTAATGTTAACAAATCAATCTTTATTGTAAATTGTTACCCAAAACATTATGAAATATTAAATTATTATTACTACTACAATATAACAGTAATAATAAATCATATAAATGATTAGTTAAAAACATTTTAAGAATTATGATTATATTATTAAAATGTTATAAATCTACTACTACTATGAATAATAATAAACATATAAATTATTATAACAATAAAATGTGTATTATTATTTGTAGAAGTAAATTACGTTTTATTATTATTGTTGTTGTTATTATAAAAACAATATAAAACTACCACTACTACTACTGCTACTACTACTACTACTACTACTACTACTACTACTACTAATAATAATAATAATAATAATAATAATAATAAACATAACATACATTTTAAAAACGAAATATTTTTTTTTTTTTTAAATTTGTATTTATTTTTGTACACATTTTTATTATTATACTTTTAGTTAGCCGTAATAATTTTATACATTTTATTATTATTATTATTATTATTATTATTACTAACACCCCTACAGAGCAACTTTCTACTGGCATCAGAACATGGGGGAAGACGTGACTTTATTTGAACTTTTTTTTGTACACCCTGGTCATCATGAGACCATTTCAATTTGATTTTTATGCCTTTTCTTCTTTTAGCCTTGATACCTAAGCAACTGCAAAACAAGATATTAACTCTTTCTCATATTGCAGTTCAAACCACAATCACAGTATTTGTCCAATATTGACCAAATCATGCAGGTTCACGTTATAAATTCTTGATTTTCTTGTGTGACTTCTGTTTCTTCTCAAGAAACTTCTTCCTGTACTGTGAGCGCACTGTTTTCCATTCTTTGTCTCACTGTGTGTTTCATGCCCTCTCTCTCTTAGTCAGACTCTCTGGAAGGGTTTGGTGTAAATACCTGCGAGCTGGTACAACCGTAGTTTGGCTGTAGTTGTCGCTGTAATAGGGTGTTAAGGAGATTTACGCATTAAAACTTCTAGAAATCTTAATTCCTTATCCATTGTTCACACCTCATTTAAATAGTGTGACGCATTCTTGCTTTTCTGTACAAAACAAATTCCACCTTTACATGACTTCACCCTGGTAGCTGAATTACATGGAAAGTCCTTCTCATTTCCAATACGTTATGAACACATGAGCAGTGGTTTTGAGAGAGTTACTTAGCGATGGGAGCTTTTACGAGACCTTCAGGACGCCAGTGCGTTGACGTAAATGTATTTATTAGCCGTTTACAGTTTGTGGCATGGATATGTCTCATTCTTTGACTACTTACAAAGTTTTTTGGTAATTTCAACGTCCCGTTTATTTTGATTCCGATGATAAAAAAATAAGGCCAAAATAGCATTAGTGTTCCAATCATTCTCACTACCTTGCGACACAATGAATTTCCACTTATGGTAGGCTTCTAATCCCATTCAAAGTCTTCAGTCGGGAATAAAAACAATGGACTTTGTTAGCTTGTCCAGCTAATTTCTCAAACGTGTCACGCACACAGTCCGCTCCATTAGCGACCAGCGAATTCTCCAAAAAGCTGATTCCGATTGTGTTTGGCTTCCCCTCCATTATCCCTGTCTCGGGGTGAGTTTTTGAACCGTGTTGAGGTGAGAGGGCTCCTGACCCCTCGGACCCTCGACCTGGTCCTTGACCACACTACGCAGACCCTCTGTGGACTCCATCAAAACCTCACGCAGTCAGTGGGACTGGATGCTGTTTGCTTTTCTCATTGTGTTGCAAGCTTTCCTGTTTGTTCTGCTCTAAAACAACACTGATGATGGAGCGTGTTTCTGAAGAAGGCCCACTGGTGTTGACAGCCAAAGATTTGGCCCTGGGCGTTATGAATAAAGATTATCTTACCCATGAATGAAGAGATCAGCGGGTAACAAAAGGAGTTGTTCATACAAAAACTGAAAATTCTGTCATCATTTACTCACTCAAACGTTGATTTTTCTCTCTCCAGTGGAAGAAAAACAGGTTTTGAGGGATGTTAATGCTACTCTTCCACACGATAACAGTGGATAGGGACCTGTCAAAAAGGAAAAGAAAAAAATAAATAAAAGTTGTCTAAAAGTTGTATCCGTAGTCTTACGAAGGTTTTTGTGAGGAACGGATTAAAACTCAACTCTGGAAAGCCTAAAATATGAAATAATAGTTGTTGAAGACAAAATATAAAAAAATGTGCATGTTTTTTTTTTGTCGAGTATCATATTTGATGCATAAGGCTTTTATGGCTCATATAGTATGATATAGTGAGAATATGGAACACTGACTTGGAGGAAAAAACTCCAACAAACAAGCAAAAATATGCAGTTTTGTGCAAATATTTATATGGCCAAAAAGTAAGATGAAATTCTGATGCTTGTAATGTAAATCAGTGATATCTTTATAACAGTATAGCTAGAGTTAGGGTGTGTAATCTGATACTTAAGGTCAGGAATCGGATACTTATAAAATTTTGATTGTGTGCATTTTATTACAGTTTTAAGATGCGAATTTAATCTATATTTTATTTATTAAAAGAAAACTATGCAGTGTTATTTTACATTCGATTTCAAATTCTAAACTTTGTTCGGTTGTATTTATTTGTGCTATTGCTAATTTGCTTATGTTCTTATTGTATTACTGACCGTTTTGTCTTTTAATTGACATTTATATTAGTTAGTCCTGTTCATGGTATTCAGCTACAACAGAATGTTTTGCAAAAAGCCACAGAATAAATATGTTTGACTTCATTTTTTTTTTTCCATACTGGAATCAAAACTGGGAATCGATAAGAATCGGAATCAATAAGTACAATCAGAATTGGAATTGGAATCGCTAAAATTCAAACAATACCGAACCCCAAGTATAACAGACTTCTTACATAAAATGCATATCAGTTGTCACTCTATATCTCCCAATCTTAGTAAGATATTTAAATGCTTAGTTTTATGATCAAAGCTCTTTTGTTTTAAAACATATAATGCAATGCACTACAATGATGATTGACAAATGAATATATAAACCTTTACAAATGCCTGATGGTCATATACTGATATTTTGAGTGATTTATTTATTTATTTAGTGATTTAAACCTAAGTTGCTTCGGTCCACTAAGTGTTCATTTCACAGCAAAAAGGCACGTGAACCAAGAGCTGAAGGTGGGTGTTTTTACAGTTATTCTTAAAGGTCATTTACTTGCTAAAATGGCACAGCTATAGCTAAAAGCTTATATAAAGCTATATATATATATATATATCTCAGTCAGATGACAGAAGGCGTGTAGTAGATTGTGTGCAACAGGTTTTGCAGCATGTTGATAATTTAGATGCCTCAGAAATTTAGTATCAAATATGATACATCAGGCTTTATAGGGTTAAATTATTTACTGAAAACATTGCTTGACAGTCATGGTCCCCATTCACGTTCATCATATGGGAGAAGAGCTGAATGTCCAAGCTGCTAAAGGTCTCTTTCTGTGTTCAATGGAAGACAAATGGGTTTAAAAAGAGTAAATTGTCATTTTTGGGTGAACTATTGTCATTTGTGCACATAGTTCATCTCTCTGTCATGACTTTGTGCGTGAAAACACACGTTTTTGCAGCGCTCGAGTGCTGTCTGTATCATGGTGTTTCATGGTGAAGAAGGATGTGTAGTGGCTGTGTTAGTTTGTAAATCTCAGTCCGAGCACACAGGAGGTCTGGACCTGTTTCTATATACCTCTAATACTGAGCCAAACATACATCCAGCCCTCTATAGACAGCTGTGTGTGTGTGTGTTTCTGTCAGAGGGGCTTAAGAAGGAACACAATCAGTGCTCTGTTTTCATAAGGCTTGTGGTATGTGTGAGCAGAAACAAATGTGTTTAATTTAGCCCTGTCTGTTCCTTCCACCATCTCTCTGTCTCTCTCTCTTTCTAAAATGATGTGTCATAGCAGTGAAAAGGCCAGTTTAAATGGTAGCAGTGTGTGTTCAGCCTCTCGTAGCACAAGCCCTTATTGAGGAGCTGCACGATCAGATTTACACGCGAGCAAATATTTGTTTTCTCTTTTTTCGGCCTTGGAGAGCTTTTTAAAAAAAAGTTGGGGTTTAAAAGTGATACTTGTGCATCATCTTAAGTCTGTGTAAGCTTAATAAACTTGTTTAATTTGTATTGCCGACTGAGCGGGCATGTGGAATGAGCCCCATTAAGTTACAATGCCTCGTACGGTCACATCTGGACAGAGTTTGTCAAGACAGTAAATTGGGCTACAGATTTTATAGCAGAATTGTACTCTATTCTGGTATTCAAATATACGTAGCCAACGCATGCCAAGTGTGTTGTCCTGTTTTACGTTCTTAACATTCATTTTTTTTAATGGATCCGTTTGGATCTGTTGTTATTCCAGGGTTTCCGCAGGGTCTAAAAAAAAAGTCAAAATTTTAGACCTTAAAGTCAATTTTCATTTATGAAACCTAAAATATAACTTTCACAAAAAAGTAGCAGCAAAAAATAAACAACCCATGTGCGCCATGCATTAAAATCTTACTGGCTCCAAGTAAACTTGGCCTCATAGCTAGTGTACACTCGAAAAAGATGCTGGGTTAAATACAACCCAATTAGGGTAAATATTGGACAGCTATGGGTAAATATTGGACAGCTATGGGTAAATATATAAAAAAACAGCTTTACCTGTCAGGCATTTAAGTTTCAACCGTCAAATGCATAGCGTGACCACAGCCGCGACGCTAGTGCACTAGATCAACAGCAATAAAATGTGAGACTACAAACATTTTCCTCTTTGTACAGTAATAATTTGATAGGAATACAATGTAATACCAATCTTAATTTCATTCAGGAATTTCCCCTCAGGAAGTTTTCTCTCAGAACAGAACACAAAATGACCGTTGACAAAGGTATCCAGTTTTAACCGGTTTGGCGCAGACTACCCAACATCGGGTTACATTGACCCAGTGCTGGGTAGGTATGTGACGACCCAGCTGCTGTTACAGAAAAACTACCCAGCACTGGGTAAAAATATTAAAAATAACCCAATAAAATGACCCAGCAGGCTACACCAGCATTTGGGTTAAAAAGAATAACCCAGCATTTTTCAGAGTGACCCAACACATGGGTAAAAATGTTAAAAATAACCCAATAAAATGACCCAGCATGCTGAACCCAGCATTTTTTAGTGTATTCACACACACACCTCAGTCGGTCCTCTAGTTCCTCAAGCTAGAACCTCCCCAAGAGCCATCAATATAGTTTAATGCCCTTTATCCATCAGCCTTAAGGGTTAAAAATGTTGCCCTTTTTGTGAGCTTAGCATTTGCAGAAGAATCTGTAACAAGATATGCCATGTACTGAAAAATCTCAGAACACACTGGTAATTGACTTAAACAATATGGCCGCCTGCCCTCAGCGCTGACAGAACGCCAGCTCTCACCAGATGCCCCGATTATTTTCTTGTGCTTCTGATTATGCGTAAGGTTTCGATTGACCTTGCGTTGTGTTCTTGAGTACAATAGCTCAATTATTCCATAGCGCTCGACTCCATCAGCTCTGTCTGTCATTCTACGAGTGTGGTGTGAATAAAAGCCCTTCTATGGCCAATAAAATGGTATTATTCAAACTATGCGGTTATAAAATCTTAATAGTCTCTTCTGATTCACTTCTAGAGGAAGTCGTAGATGACGATCGAATCACGGCTACATTTCCGACAACCATTTAAAATGAGCAAGGGTGCTAAAGTGACATGTTTAATATGATAACATGGGCATTGGTTATCTAAGTTTCCAACCATATAACTCACGCAAATCTCCACCAGAACTTGGCAGTTTAGTGAACATTGACAATGTATTCGTGATGATTTGGCTGGCAGTATAATTATGTGACATTTTGTGAATGTTGCAATGATTTTAATGCACTATAATTTGACCATTATTTTGCTCAAGACAGAGATGCATCTGGTTTAAACTTTAGTTCACTGTAAAAAATTATTGGGAGTAAAACAGATGATTGGAGTTACAAGAAAATACTATTTCAGTCTTTCTACTTCACAATGTACATTTCAATCAGTGTGTTACTTACCTTTGTGCTTGTTTGTGAAATTTACTAGCACATTCTGATTGAAAATGGCCATTTTAGCATGGCATTTTTCGCATGTCAACATGGTTTGCTAAAAAATTCATAATTTTGTTGAGGATCTACTGTAAGTACCTTCTTATTTCCATGCTAAAGTGCACAGATGAATGAATGCTTTTTAAAAGGACATTCTCAATGATCGTTGTGCTGCTTCATAGCTATAATAAACAAGAGTGGTCTTCAATAGAGTGGGAAGTGGGAAATGGGCTCTCCATGCTGTCCTGGCCCCTTTTGATGGACTGTTGCTTACCTTAAAAGCCGAATCCATCCATCAGTCCTGGTCAGACCTTGGAATCTCTCAATTGTTCGGTTAAACCTTTGCCCCATCTCATAGAAGCTCACACGCATCTCCATCCGTCCTTCCTTACTAATAGTTCTTTTGTGCACAAGAGCGTGTTAAGAGGCCCGTGAGCTTGGCTGTAATAGGGCCATGTTGCCATGGAAATGTGTGCACTGTGGCAGGTTGACCTTTGACTTGGTTTTTAGTGTTTTCAGGCAATGAATGGAAGTGCAAGGAGGGCGCGCAGGTCACAATAGATGCCCGATGAGAGCAGCAGAGCCCTGTCAAAGGCACTTAACTTCACTCGGCCAAAGACTCAGGGATACTTCAAGCATGGCAGCCATTACCCTAGTGCTGGATACATACTTTAGATACGGCAGCCTGTTGATGCTGACCTCAAGCCAAACACTTGGAGTCTTTAGTTGTAATTTGCCTAGCTTTAGCGTTCGCCATGGATTTCATTCATTCACAAAAGGACAGGAAGGAAATTGTCAAAAATGTGGCAAATGGTGCTCATGTGACAGTTTGAATCTGCCATTTCTTGTGTATGTCCCTAATCCCTGTCATGTCTCCACAAGTGGCAAAATGGGAAATTAGTTGAAGTGGTGACTTAAAAACAGACGCTTGCTATTTTCAAAATACTTTCTTGCGGTGTCTCATATAGTTTGGCGCTTGGCACACGGTCTGAATACAGACTGCGTCTCAAAACCTATTGAGCTGCCTACCTCGATTGAGATTTCTAGGTTCCCAAAGTTGTAAAGGCATCTACAAAATGCAGAAATGCAGGCAAGGAAGGAAATGACTCTTTCTCCTGTCAGTCAGCTTGCAAAGGGACTATGGGGAGTTTGCAACTAATATGAAAGCGGTCTGTCTTGATGATTATGTATAACCCTGAAGTAATAAATGTAATTATTTGAAATAATAAGAATTTTATATTAAAGGATGAAGTCCTGGTGCTAAATCTAAAGGGACAGATCTTTCAAAAACGCGGTGTAACTGATGTCTTCTCCCTGCAGTCAGTAATTAGTTCGGTTCTCCAATTGATGACGCAAACATTTTTGGGCCCTATGAAATCCATTTAAAAATTTTCCCCAAATTCTGTTTTTTCCATTAAAATTTTTCTGGATTCTGTTTTAATAATTAAATTGTAATAATCAAAAATGGTGGTAATCAAATGAATGCATAAAACTTTAACAATTTAATTTTTAAAAATATAATCAAATGAAATTGAACAAATCCTTTTCAACAGCGTGCTGTATAATTTAAGATATGGACAAAAAAATGTGATATTCCTTACATACTGTTTCGATACCACGGGGAAAGCGGCCATACATATACCGCCATACATATCATTTGTTGTCTCATAATTTTTTTTATTATTTGGGTAATTTTGGTTGCAATAACTTGTGCACAGAGCAGAGAGGCTTTATTCGAATCGTTAAATTTACATTTACAAAAAAAGACAAGTAAAAAAAAAAAAAGAATAACATTTTCAGGTGGGACTAACAGTAGTATTCATGTAAGAAATACTACAGAAATGATAAAATAACACTGGATGGTCTTTATTGTAAAAACGAAGGATTAATGCTTGCAATTAAAGTTACAAAAGTTATTCAGTAAAGATCAGTGAGTAATTTTTTTGTAATAATTTTGTTCTTTGATTAACATGACTGACATCAGCAGGTTTATTAGGCTGCTGTCACTTTAAGAGCTAACGCATAGATCCAATATACTGACACACATGCCTTTTCTCTCAACTATTTACATTCCTGTGTTTACCTGAACGCTCTGCATAATTTTGTATGTATTTGACTGTGCAATAAGCCACGAAAAAGTACTCTTGAGCTGTTTGAGAGCGCCACTTATATAGATCAGTGGTGTGAGAGCGAAACCTGTGGGAATGACTAAAATTATGCACAATACAAGCACTATGTGAGTGAAACGAGTGAGTGAGAGGAGACGGGTGTGTGTCAAACTGAATTCGCTGTCGGAGCTGAATTTTCAGCATTACTCCAGTCTTCAGTGTCACATGATCCTTCAGAAATCATTCTGATATGATGATTTGCTGCTAAAGAAACATTAATGATTATCATCAATGTTGAAAACAGTTGTGTGCAATTTTTTTAAAATTATTTAATGAATAGAAAGTTCAAAAGAACAGCATTTATCTGAAATATAAAGCTTTTGCAACATTATAAATGTCTATACTGTCACTTGATCAATTTAATGCTTCCTTGCTGAATAAATGTATTCATTTCTTTAAGTTATAAGCTTTCTATTTCAGATAAATACTGTTCTTTTTAACTTTCTATTCATCAAAGAATCCTAAAAAAATCAACATTGATTATAATCATAAATGTTTCTTGAGCAGCAAATCATATCAGAATGATTTCTGAAGGATCATGTGACACTGAAGACTGGAGTAATGATGATAAATTCAGCTTTGATCACAGGAATAAATTACACTTTACTATATATTCAAAAAGAAAAGTTATTTTACATTTTAATAATATTTCACAATATTACAGCTTTTTTTTGTATTTTTAATAACATAAATGCAGCCTTGGTGAGCAGAAAAGACTTCTTTAAAAACATAAAAAAATCTTACCGTTCTCAAACTTTTGACTAGGAGTGTATATTTTTGACAACAGTACTACATACCGCAGTTTGGCCGCAGAAAGTGCAATGTGAAAACAGGCCTGCGGAGACCAGGAGAAGAGGGTGGAATCAATTTTGGGTTCTGACGATCAGTCGGACCGAGTAGGAAAATTGTTATGGTGTGGAAAGCGCAAAAAATAGCCTCACTGAAATGTTTCGTCTAGCCACGCTGGTAAACAACTCTCAACGGCCAAAACAAACATACCTGCATGCTGAGCGGACTCACTAATGTGGCAGAGTTTGCCTATGGGATTGTGTTAGTGTCGAGGGAAATCGCTCTGGGATGTGGATCTATCGTCATCCAGACCAGTGATTTATATTATTAACCCTATACCTAGTGTGCCAGCGAGCACTTGTACAACACTCTGGTTTCCTCGTCTTTTACCCAAATCGCTATCATTGCTCAAGTTTAATCTCTGAAGTTTGGTTGCATTCCACATGATCTGACAAAGCATTGTGTGCTGATCTAGTGCCGTTTCAGTTCCGCCCAGTTTCACTGATAGTTAATCTCTCCTTCCAATTAGCATGATTGTATCTTGTTTGCTTAAGAATGATTTATATAATCGTTTAATTACCCACAACACACTTAAACAAAGGAGCCCGGTTTGAAGCAGGCGGCCGCTGTCGCCTCTTTTGTGTGCGGTCTGTGGTAAGCTCTGATTGTGTGGTCAAGTTGGACTAACAGTAGGTGTAAATGACTTGTAATAAGCTGATGGCATGTTCTGACAATAGGCCATCGTGTGGGGCAGGACGGTGTGTGTGTTATCAGCGCTGGGCTGCTCAGATTGAGAGATGTGATTAACACTTTAACACACCGGCCACAGGGAGGCTCATTTGGGTTCATCAGGGGGTCCTAAATAAGTACAGGCCACACGCTGGGTGATTGGCATGATCCGCCGGAGCTGAGGGCATGTGTGGAGTTCAGCTGTGGTTACGAGTAGCATCACTTTCTGTGCTGAATATAAATATGCTATTATTTCTTTAGGTATGATAATGGAATTATACCATAAAACTGTGGTTACTTGCCATTATTACTTGGTTCTTTAGAATATTTGATTTTGATAAACATCTACTTACACTACTGTTCAAAAGTTTGGGGTTGGTAAGATTTTTGAAAAGTCTTTACTGCTCACAGAGGTGGCATTTATTTGATTTAAAAATACAGTAAAAATTGTGAAATATTATTATAATATAAGGGAACTGTTTTCTATGTGAATATATAGTAAAGTGTAATTTATTCCTGTGATCAAAGCTGAATTTTCAGCATCATTACTCCAGTCTTCAGTGTCACATGATCCTTCAGAAATCATTCTGATATGAGGATTTGATGCTCAAGAAACATTTATGTATAAACTTGTGTATAATGTATGTTCATAATGTATAAAAATGTATAAACAAATAAACTTGCCCTGCCTATCACTTACCTAGCCACTATTGTCATGTATTATAAAAATGTACATTTGTGCATTAAGAAGCTGAAATTATTAAAGGGTGATGGTAAAGCAGATTCCATCATCACCCAGGCTTTTAGACTTAACTTTTTAGCCTAAAAACTTTCTAAAGCGAGCAGCACAGATCTCGAGCGAGCAATTGAAAGCATGTCAGCCCCTCATTACCTCGACAGCGGAGCTGTAAGTTTGTCAGGCCGATTCTATTTGGGTGCTGTTGGCAGCCGCCGCGCTTTCCCTCAGTAACAAATGTCCCTCACATCTGCCTCACAGCATCCCTGGCAGCGCTGCCTCGTCTCCTCCGAGCTGACAAAGCCTCCTGGCCCCCCGTTCGCGTCTCTCTCCATGAAAGGAGGCGAACAATTGGACTCTGGCGCTGGCACCTAGTGGGCTCTAGAGCATATGCCATATTCTCTCTGTTCACCAAACCAAAGGGCCCGGTGCTTGGCTTTTCTCTGGAACATTCTCCGCCACCTTTTGTCGCATCTGTGTTCTCCCTCTCATTAGGAGAGCATTCGACTGATGTTCGCTCTGAGCGTTGGAGGCTGAGGCAGAGAGCTGGAATACAATTAGAGAAATGGATCAGATAGCTGGATGATGACGGCCTATGAGAGGCCTAGTTTTAAAGTGGAGAGACTCTATGCAGGATGAGGAACAGGACCCACTACTCGGAGTCCGTGCAGCTTGGCGGGAAAGTTTTAGGCACAATGTAGGGTCTCTAATCCGACGTAAAATGTTCCAGCATCCAAATGCATCAGAATGTTTAAATCAGTTTAGAAACTAAATGCAATGTCAGCAAAAGCTTTTTACATTTGTAATAATATTAACAGTAGTAAATACATTTGTTTTTATATAGTAGATTTTTAAACTCAAGCTTGCTTTGCAGAGCCAAAAAACACAATACACAACACCACACACAACACACACTATAAACAATTCTTACCACATGTAACAGATATTCATTAAATGATTAATTTAAAGATGAATTTATTTTTTATTTAATAATTAAATAATTTGTAATAATAATAACTATAATAAATATATTTGATTTTTATATTGTAGATTTGAAACTCAAGCTTGCTTTACAGAGCCAAAAAATTATATAATATAATATACAGTGTAATATAATATAAAAAAAATTATAATCACTATAAACATTTCCTAGACCTTGTAATAGTTTGTGTAACAGATATTCAGTAAATAATTACATTTGTGATGATGATGATGATGATGATGATAATAATAAAATAACAGTAGTAAATGCATTTGATTTTAATATAAATGTAATGTAATATAAAAATTAATAATTCTATTCACTACAAACAATTCTTCCACCTTGTAATATAGTAGTATATTTAGTAAATAATTAATTTAATGGTTCATTTATTTTTTATTTAATAATTTGTAATTTAATGTAGTAATTTAATTTGTAATAATAACTGTAGTAAATATATTTGATTTTATATTGTAGATTTTAAACCTGAGCTTGCTTTACAGAGCTAAAATATAATATAATGTAAAATAATATAATATAAAAATTAATAATTATAATCACAATGAACAATTCTTCCACCTTGTAATATAGTTAATATAATATATAAAAAATTATAATCACTATAAACAATTCCTATAGTTTGTGTAACAGATATTCAGTAAATTACATTTGTGATTAATGATGATAGTAGTATTAATAAAATAACAGTAGTAAATACATTTGATTTTATAGATAAAAAGCTTGCTTGCTTTACAGAGCCAAAATATAATATAATGTAAATAAATAAAAATTTATACTTATAATCACAATGAACAATTCTCCCACCTTGTTATATAGTTTGTGTAACTGTGTATACATTTTTAAAGCCAGAACTGTCCATTTTATAACATTTTAGTTGTGTAATAGAAGCATTGCCTGTTGTTTGTGGCTACTGTATATTGCTAGATTTTTCCTCAAGGTCATGTGCATTTGATAACGTGTTAAAATCACGCTTATATGGTCTCAATGCAGTGGTTGACAAATGTTTGCGGTGCTCCTCTTCTGAATCGCTATTTGGTGCCATGTCTGTCTTGTTTTAAGCACAACTCAAGGGCACCTGCAACACATTAGCACAGCGCCTGAAGTGTACTGTAAAATGTAATTGGCAAATTGAGTTTATGTGTGTGTTTCCAGTCTCATATCATTGTAAACACTTACTTCAGGATTGCAGCGCAGAAACGCTCCACTTTCTCGTTCCGCCCAAAGCACTTTTCCGATTGTAAGCAACCTTGTCTTTAGGAGCTGAATTCTGCTGACCAGCACGAGAAGTCTGGTTTTTTTCTCGCTCTGAGCCAACTTGAGGACAGTTTTAGTAGGCCAGGGTCTGACCACAGCGGCACCAGTGTTTGGATAGAGCTGAAGTGCTAAATGGACAGGATGCCAGTGTGCAACAGCGACAGGATTTGTGTTGGGCTGAGGTGTTGAAAATGACTGAAAAGCCCAAAAAAGGAGAAAATACCTAATTTTAGTTGAAGATGGGAGTGAACTTGTGATGTTGGGCGGTGAAGGTTTTCCTCCTCTTGTCTGGACACATTCCTAATGCTCTTGGAATCACCAAAGTCAAGTGCAATCCCACTTTTAGAAGAAAAGGTTCTATATGGAACCTTCAAGGGTTCCGTCAGGCGCTTCATATATAGAACCTTTGAGGAGTTCCATCATGGGATCATTTTATGAATTTAGTTTCAATTAATTCAGTTTTAATTATTTTTTTAAAATGTAATTAAACTATATGAATTAAACCGCTTGTAAACATACATTATCACTTAAAAAAACATGAAAGTATTGTGCAATCATTTAAGAACCTTTTTGGCATAA
The DNA here is from genome assembly GCA_039654625.1 of Rhinogobio ventralis. Lineage (NCBI taxonomy): Eukaryota > Metazoa > Chordata > Actinopteri > Cypriniformes > Gobionidae > Rhinogobio > Rhinogobio ventralis. The sequence continues at coordinate 3,234,500 of CM077211.1, read as the reverse complement.
AGCATTCTTTAAAATTGAGTTCTATATAGAACACCACTGAACATATTTTCTGAGAGTACCCATATGAAGGTGCGGAAAGTTTCTGGTAAATTTCCGGACACTTTCCATGGGAACTTAATCTGGGGAATTTTGGAAATATTCCAATTTGGAAACTTAACAGGAATTTATGAGAATTTATGGGAATTAATTGGACATTTTGGGAAATCTATATAAACTGTATCGTATAAAAGCATAAATATAAACATTTAGTTTCATAAGCGGACATGTTAGTTATATTTTGCATTTGTTTTGCATATTGATATATTTTCTAATTAATTACTTCTAATTTAGTAAATATGTAAAATACATATATTTCTATTTCAACAATTGTTATTTATTTCAGTGTCACATGATCCTTCAGAAATCATTCTGATATGCTGATTTGACACTAGGGTTGGGTATCGTTTGGGTTTTTTACGATACCGGTGCCAAACCGATACTTTTCAAGGTTCAGCATTATTTTGCAGAAATATAACCATATTCTCTGGCTAAATATTTTAGAACGCATCGCCTTATTGTTTCCATGGCGACGCGTCATGCTTCTCACATGACACACAGCAGCCACAATAGTGCTGTATGAGCTCAGCTGTGTCACTTTTATTTAGTTTTTTCTTTTTCAAAATATTCACAAACTTGTTAACAATGTCATGAACTACCTGATATTCTGATTTTCAAATATGTGTAAGTGAATGTGTTTTGTCGTTTGAAACCCTTTATAATGATCATGTTGATCTATAATGCACGATTGGCGCCGCCATGTTAGTTTGCGCCTCAGAGAATCTGATCTGTTGGATTTACATCATGTAAATTCATCCTCGTCTCACCAAATACATGAAAGTGAGTGACCGCTGAACTGGGAGAAGAATAGAGTAAACTATATAATGTGTATCTGATATAAATAAGACACGTAGTCAAATTATAACTGTCTGAAAGGATTGTTATATCCGCTTCCATAGACATCACTGTGTATTTTTTTCTAGTACTTGTGTGCATTTAAATGTCTGGAACCTAAAATAAACATTATGTGGTTGAAAACACTGAATAGTTGTGATTATGTATACTGTTTTTGTTCTGTATTTTTGATCAAATGTGCATGTTATGGAGGAATGCACAGCAGGGGGTGTGGCCTCAACAGCCCTGCAGTAAGTAGTGTGTTGTGTGCATGTGATTGAGGAATAATATCACAGCTTTCTGCCACTTCTCTGTTTTATAATTTAATCAAATTCCATTGGACTGAGCCCCGTTTACACCTGGCATTAAGATGCGTTTTGGTGGATCGGATAACAAGTAGACGAGGGACACATTCCCGTTTACACCTGGTGTTTTAATCCATCACTTTTGTCAACTTTCAACCACTTCTGTCCTGATTTCTTTGAGGGGAGGGTATATGGGCGACCTAATGGATAAAATAAGCTTGCACATCTTGCATATGAACACGTTTCTGAACGCTGTGAAATGTGCTGAACACTGTGAGTGTGTGTTAGAAATCAGGGGGTCTTTCAGTGGCTATTCGAACACGAGCGTAACACTACGAAAGCAATCCAGTCGAATGTGTTTTCCACTACCTCTGGAAGTGGTCTTGAGTGGACAAGCTCAAACCATTCAGACCCCGTTCACACCTGTATTTAGTGCCGTCCACTTGTGATCTGATCGACCAAAACACATCTAAATACCAGGTATAAATGGGGCCTAAATCGAAGATATTTGAAAAGCATATCATGCAAATATTACATTTTGAAAATGCCATTAAAAAAAAAAATTTTTTTTTAAATAAAAATTTTTTTTTATTACCATAACAAATTTTTAAATGTCACTGTGGACATTTAAAAATGATCAAATTTTACATTTAAAAAAAATATATTTATTTACCATTACATATTTGAAAGTCACTATTATGAAATATTACATTTTAAAAATGACCACATTTTACATGTTAAACATTTGTTTGATTGATTGAAAATGTCACTATGGAAATAGTAATTAATGGTAATAATAATAATAAAAAAATAATAATAATATTTGTAAGTCTTTAAAGTTTTCTTTCACAAAACCATATGTTTTTAGGCTTAAGAATGTAGCGTTTCATGTTGAATCATTGTGAAGTCTTGTTTAAAGCTCTGGTAATGATCGGAGACAGATCTTGGGACCTTTACTAGAATGAGGCATCTTTACTGGAAGCCGTTGTAATGTTAACAATACTTTTTATGACTTAATATGTAGATCTGTGTGCATTTATATCTTGGCCTGGACTCCTTTAGTGGGATAATACATGACCAACTAAAGAGAGTAATAATGGCGGCCTTATGTTTCTCTTTAGTTCTTTATTCCTTATTCATCGGTTTCAGGGATGTGTGTGTGTGTGTGTGGCAGGGGATAGTAGGGGAGATGACTGATGTCGACCCCAAGAATTTCCTCTCTTGTGGATGGGAATGAGGGGCCTAACCTGCCCCCCCCCCTCCCCCCGAGTCACCCAGCTGTCAGGAAACAATACCCTTGGCCTGTTCAGACAAAACCCATTCCTGAAAGTGTTTTTTTCTTTCTTTGTCACTCCCGCTCCCTCCCCTCTTCCTTTTGTGCTGTAACGTCTTTTCCATTTTTAACCATAGCCATGTAAACTTCCTTCCTATGATCGCTCTGTTTGAAAGCAAGGTCTAAGATGTAAAAGTGGACCGGACCCCACATTCAGTCATTAGCGGCACGGATGAGGCTTCGCTTTTTCCGGCTGGATTTGTGGTCATGAGCCATCATCCAAGACCAGGACCAGTTTATTGAATTCAATGATCATATTTACATCATATTAACATGATGTGGCGTGTTTATTTGTGCTTAAAATCACAGCAGGTGGCCTGGAGAGTTTGTCTTGACCAAGTCAGATGCTGATTGCACAAACAATGTGGATAATACACCAATAAGCATTAAGAAGAAACACAATTGGTTTGAATTTAAGAGAGGCCATCATCCAATCGAGCTGTCCTTGGTAACTCCAGTGTGTTTTTGTATTTGTAAATATGGAACCTTGAGACTCAGACCTTTCCGACGATATGTGTTTTGTCAAGATTAGAAAAGGTTTTGATTATAAAGTATTTAAAATAGATGTGGTAATATGAACCCTCACACTGCCCACAAGGGGAGGAGCCCGCTAGAAGAATTTAGAGTATCGTTTCCATGGTAACGCAACATCCAATTTCAAAACGGTTTCAAAGGATGACTTTTGCGTTTGTAAGCTTTCGAATGATACCTAATTTATGATGATTTATTATGTGATATGAAAAAAAGGCGACAAAAAAAGAAGAGTGCCAAGCATCCCGCTGACGGTCAAGAGCATTTTTTTTTTATTGGGGTAGAATGATATATCACACCATTTTGGGTATTTTCCAAATATACATATGCATCTTTCATATTTTAAATTGTAGCATTAAAAACATGTATTATTATTATTATTATTATTATTATTATTATTATTATTAATATTTGGACAAAATGGTTTAGAATTTTAATATTAGCCATTTATCAGTTATGAGATTTATCAGAAAATAAATCATTTTAATGTTGGCGTTTCTCTTCTGGCTCTATTAATTTCTAAAGTTAAAAATATCTTCTGTAGTGTACACTGTAAAGTTGTAAGATTACTGAAATACGTTTTACAAGAGAATATTATTTCAATCTTTCTTATTCAAAATATTGTACGTTACATGCCATTTCCCTTTAATTATATGTGAAATTTACTAGCAATTTTGGAGTGAAAGTTGAATCCTACACAGTTTTTTTCCCTAGTGTACCTTTAGAAGCAGGAACAGGCATTAAGAAAGCAAACAGGATCAGTTTTGATTTCCTGCTGACTTTAATGCGCTCTGTTCAAACACTCGTATGAGAATATTAGCTCCGACTAAATGTGTTTTAATGAATTTTAAATTCTTGAGCAGCCTAAAGAAATCCGTGCACATGAAGATCTGCTGTATCCGGCAGTTAAAAACTGATATACAAACCAGATGTCTGAACTGAACTCCACTGAGACTTCAGCTCTGACTGTAAGACCAAATGGAGCAAAACAAGAAGATCTGAACACAACCTCTGCATTCATCACAATGCGCATTGTGCATTAGTGGTTATCAGCGCACCTGTTTGGCCCACGGTGGAATAGACACAGGCCGCACGAAGAAAGCGGGATGGTGTGATGGTTGAAGTGATACAGGGAGAGGTCAAAAGTGCAGGGCTATTCACTTGAGCATTATAGATGTGGCTGTGTTTTTACCACAGTCCAGTTTTCCCACCTCTCTCCATGGGATTTCCTCTCAGCTGTCCCCTACACGACACACACACACACACACACACACACTCCCTCGATAGACTCCCACAGCTGGGCTCTGGGAGGAACACATTCTCCGACAAACACAGATTTCACACTCTCACTCTCTCTCTGTTACACACACACACTCTCGTACAAGATACAGACACAGGTGTCTGCCAGAAGAATTGCTCTCCGCTGACCGTTCGACTTTATTTATGACCCTCTGAGAGGCAGATCTCATGCTGGAAGATTCTGTTAAGTCTCTTTTCAATTTGACATTTGTTTCACTCATTCAATCACAGTTAGTCATCAGAAAAAAACCTGTCTAGACACACACAAACACACAAGACTGCTCTGTTTTAAAAGGTGCTTTTGTAAACGGGTCTGACAAAACGTGTTGGTTAACTTTGCCACCCACTGAGGTGAAGTTTCTGCACCTGTTTTCTGCCAAAACTTTTCCGTTGGACTTTAAAGTCACCATGAAGTCAAAATGGACAATTCTTTTTATGGAATGTTGCAGTATTTATTATGAATAATTTGTCTGTGCACATCATTATTGTTTTAAATTCATGTTCCTGGTAATCTTGAATCAGAATAGCTTCCCCTCCCTCTTGCATCTCTTCTCTGATGACGAGAGCGGAGCAACCTGTCACTCACATGAGATCCACCAATAGCAAACCACAACCATCCAATCAATTCCCCACAGACAAAATCAAGCCCCGCCCTACATTTGTTGTTGTTTGTGAAGCAGTTTCCCTCAGATATACGGCACAATAGGGAAGAAAAGATGAGTGCAACTTCCATTTCATGCTGACTTTAAAAGGAAGATGTTAAATAAAACACATTATTGGTGTCTAATCTGTTTTTTCGTTGTTTTTCACAGTATTTGCAGATGAAATGGCCTCTTCTGGATGTTCCAGGCACAGCAGCACTCAAAGACTCACGATCACCTACTCCAGGACACTTAGTGAGTATCTCACAAGTATGCACACACACATGCAAACATACAGCGGCCACAGAAAGTATTTACACTTCAGCATGGCATTGCATCAGATGGAAAAATCTAAAACTAACAGGCATTTATTGTACAGACAGACGGAAAAAATGCACTTTAAGCATTTCACAAAAATTTGGTTGGTTTTTAATAATGCAACAATGGATATACTGTTTGAAAATAAGACACTCAATGCAGCACTTTCTGGTTCTAAAGTGATAGTTCACCCCAAAAGGAAAATTGTCATTATTTAATTCACATTCATGTCGTTCCAAACCCACAAGACTTTCATTCATCTTTGAAACACAAATGAAGATGTTTTTAATATTCTCTCATCTAATGAAAGCCCACTCAACCCAAAACGTAAAGCTTCAAAAAGTTAATGAAGACGTGTGAAGTAGGGGTGTGCGATATTGACACAAAAATTATATCTCAATATTTTCTAGGATTTTATCGATAACGATAATCTCCATAATATATCGTCCAATTTTTACCTTTTAAAAAAAGCATTTTTTTCTAACCTAACTAATATATATGCATCATCGTTTTGTTACATTTAATCAATAAATTGAATTCTAATAATACACAATAGGGCTGTTACCAGTCAAATTAAATCTGTATCAACATAATTAATCTTAAATCAACTTAATTGCATCTGAAGTGGCATTTAGATGTCACCTCTGAGCTCATTAAACAGACGTAAATGAGTAACCTGCAATTACAAATACATAATGTTTTGATGTTTTAAACATGAAATGTTGAATATTGATATTTTGAAATGATTTAAAACATGAAAAGACACTTTAAATGTGAACTTAAAACCGCCAGTAGGTAGCAGCAAGTCACCGTTAATGAGTGAGTCATTGAGATTCAACAGATTAATTCAAACGGCTGATTCATTCAGGAACGAATCATCGTGAGTGAGTCACTGAATCATTTATTCAAACGATTCGTTCAAAAAGTGGATTTATTCAGTATGGAAACACCGCCATGTGTTGCTTAGAGACAGTGCTGTGGCTTTGTTTTGAACTATTTTGGTTTGGCGAAACAGAGCAAAAACAGGCAATATGGTGTCTAAAATGTCAATATCACATTTGTGTTCATGCTGATATCTGGAGAAAACTGCACTCTTCGTGTGATCTTGATTAACTATATTAAATGACATAATATAAATATAAAATACTTTATACATTTTTGCCTCCTTATCTTGAATTTTGGTGTCATTTTAGCGTTTTAATAGACTAAATCACGCAGTGAAAGCGTGCACTCTAAATGCGTAAGCGCACTAGTCTAACCTACAAGACTACATGTAGTGTATGCGTGCACTTCTCTGGGTGTGAGGGATATACTTGATATGTCAGATCGCACATCGTTAAAACAGCAATTACGATATTATCGCAGACGATATATATCACACCCCCCTAGTGTGAAATTTTATTCTGAAGAGACATGATCACTATATGATGAACAGATATAATTTAGGCTTTTATTCATATGTAAACAATGATCATTGTACATGGGTGAACTTACCCATTAAAGTCAGATCCTGTTGCTGAGCCACATGCATTTTCTTACTGGTCTTATAGTGAATGATTCATCTATGCATGTTTTAAATTTCCCCCCCCTCATATTCTTTAATCAAAATGTCATGCTTAAAATGATCTTCCTGTGATGAGCCACACTTCACTTTATTGACGTATACAAGGCCATGCTGCAATTAAGCCAATCGCATTTAGATGTTTTTTTTCTGTACCGAATCTCTTAGATGTTTTTAATCGGTGTTGTCAGGTAATCTTTATCGACACATAAAGGCTACCTGAGCTTGTATTGATTTGTGCAATGTGGGTGGCCATGCAAAGCGATTTGATGGTGCTGTTGTTTGGCATGCACTAAAAACAGGGGACAAATTTAAAAGCCCACTGCTTCCTACCTACAATGTATTTGAAAACAAAATGAATTCATTTTCTACATGGTCACTTAAAGTCAAGTTTTAAATCAAGCTATATTTCCAAAATGATTCTGGCTCAAACCAGAATGTGTGCTACATCTATGCCACTCCTTAGTGTGCAGTGATCGCTGTTGGATAAGAATGAGCTTCCCTGTTGGCCAGATCTGTGTAAATCCAGTCAGGCTGGTTGGAGGTCAAGAGGGTTTGCATGATGGTAGTTTGTGTCCTCGGCTGACGTGTGTGGTTTGATTCACTTCTGGTAAGCTGATGAGAGGTGATGAATTTAACCAGAGCGTTACATTCGTGCTGTGGTGAATCATGTGTGTGTATGTCAGGGTGAAACATGCAAGCACACAACATGAGGATCCTCAGATGGAGAGTCAGGCGGACTGACCCGTACTAAACCGGTTTAAATGTAGAGTGAGCGGAAGAGTGACTTTGCACAATCATTAGTTTTTCAAGTGTGACTTGTGTGGCCACCGTACATTTGAAAAATATGTGAATCAAAGTCTCATGATAATAAAATTGCATGACTAAATACAGTAATGAAAACCTAATTACCAGTTTTGTCCATCCTTTAAAGAACAGTTCAGCTACTTGGTAGCTATTAGTGGTTTTTAATGACTGATTTGTTGCTCTTACTCAGTCTGAAATCTCCCTCTGACTGGGAGACATAATAAATTGTGACATAATAAATACAGAAGGATGACTGACAAAGACTCTTTGGCAGCCAGAGGGCATTCAGTGTGTGTGTTTGTTTCAGTCTCCGCTACTCGGTTCAGACTTGCTTTGTCCCAATAACCCCTGAACTCTCTCTAACCTCTGAAGGACCATGGGATTGTCCTTAAAAACACAGCATGCCTTGTCTCACCACCCAGCCAGGCCATTAGGCCTTTATTGTAGTTACTTAATATAACGTTATAAAATGCATGCAGGGAATCAGCAGAAAATGTGACTTGTAAATGGGTAATAGCAATCAAATTAGCTGTACATGAACAGCCAGTATTGAGGATTTGATGAGAACGCAGTCTTCCTTCCTGTGGCGTTCCTCCACCCTGACGCCCCTCAGCTGGAGTGAAGGGATTTGCTTAACCTTGCCGTTGGCTAAAGGATTGTTTGAGAACAACATCTGATCTTGAACGTCAGACTGCGATGAGGGGAATTTGCGTCAGGGTGAGAAGAGGGTGACTGAAGGGTGAGCTCAGGTGCGTCTTCAAGGTTTTTATTTATAGAGGAGAATGGCGCCAGGAATACGACCAGCTCTGGTGAGTGAAAACTATCACCAAACAACAAGTGTCCACTGCGTACCTGAAAAATATCACACGTGTTATACTAAAGACAGAGCTCAGTTCTAATGTGATAGGTGTGTATCCATATTATTATCATAGGTTGACTTTTTTATCATTATTGAAATTGTTCGCTTATTCTGCAAAGAAAAATATATTATTCAATTGTATTGTATATTTTGGCCATTAAAAACTGAATATATTGTCACAATCTATGGAAGCACGTCTGCCTCAGTAAAAATAAAAATAAAGGCAATTGTGACTTTTTGTAGTTGCGACTTTCTTAGAATTGCAACTATTTTGTAATAGCAACTTTATTCTCTAAAAGTTGTGACTATTTCTCATAATTGTTACTTTATACATCACATATTCAAATTACAATTGCATTTAAAGTAGGGCTGCAACTAACGATTATTTTGATAATCGTGATTAAAAAAACTAAAATAATTGTACTGACAAAACGCACTATTCTCCATCCTGTCCAATGCTGTCCTTCAAACAAACGTGTCAGCTGAGTGAAAACATACATAGTGAATATATCTACCCTTACAAAAATTAACCATGGTTTTACAACAAATAAAAAAACATTTTTTAATAATAATAAATAAAACCGGGTTATTGTAGTTATTCCAATGGTAACCACAGATTAACCATAACTATTTTCGTAAGGGTATATCTGTGCTATAGCCTACGTTATGTGCAAAATAAGTTACTACGCAAAAGGACAGTTATCCCTACATCAAAATATTAAAAAACAAAAGCACAAAAAACAAACTCAGTGTTAACAGATAAGAGGAATGTTCTGCAGGAACATACACGCATACGCTATGGACACAGTACCTGTTACTGTAATTTATCCTGTAGAAACGTCTTGCATTTATATTCAATTACACGCTGTTATCACTTTACAGTCACTACTCTCATAAAATGCGTGAATTACATGTTGACTTTTAATCCTAAATTTAGCATCCTAAAACAGATATTACAGTTAAATTAATGTTTTTGCTCTGAATATTAACTGTCTCCCTCTCGACTGCGTTCTGTCTGTTTGACGCGCATGCGCGCGCGCCGCACCGGCGCTTGTTCAGTGAAGTTTGAAGCCGTCAAGACACGCTTTCATGCAAAATGGAAATACTCGGGTGAATTAGTAACATTTACAGATGAGGATATAACTGTTCTCTATATATATATCAGTGGATATAACCTGTAAAATGAACGTTTTGCGCTGAGGACGCACACGTATCAAAGCGCATGACAGGGTATGTTAAACGCTAATGTATTCGCTTGAAGCTTAAAATACAGAATTCTCATGTTTTGGGTGCTTGGATCATGTACCTTTCCCACAGCAGCTCACTCTGTTTCCTCCACTATTTTTAGATGCATTTTGTCGTTATTCAGTGCTGTAATGGCACGACTGGTGGAAGCTTTGCGTACGGAGAGCAGACCCGACTAATCGATAATGAGAATCGTTGTCGATGATTTTCATTATCAATTATTATCGATTTTATTGACTAGTTGCAGCCCTAATTTAAAGGAAATTAAGTGGCAGATATGAGAGAAATTACGCGAAAGTTGCAATTACAGGAAACTGTCACAATTGTAAGAATATCTTGTAATTGTGACTAACTCGCATTTTCTTGTAATAACTATATTTCACAGTTGTGACTATTTCTCATAATTATAAGTGCAATTATGATTTTCATTATCCATTATTATCGATTTTATTGACTAGTTGTTGCAGCCCTAATTTAAAGGAAATTAAGTTGCAGATGTAAGAGAAATTATGTGAAAGTTGCAATTACAGGCAAGTGTCACAATTGTAAGAATTTCTTGAAATTGACTAACTCGCATTTTCTTGTAATAGCAACTTTAGATCTAAAAGTTGCAACTATTTCTCATAATTGTTACTTTATGTATCACATATGCAAATTATAAGACATTAAGTTGCTTATGAGAAATTATGTGAAATTTGCAGGTTACAAAATAACCTAATAGCAATTTTTTATCTCACAGTTGTGAGTGTTTTTTTGTAATTGTGACTTCATAACTTATAATGCGACCTGTTTTATTCTTTTGATCTGAGAAAGAAACGTGTGTTGACTTGTTTTGTGGTGCTCAGACAGGCAGCATAGGTTTGAGTCTAGCTTGCATCATTTCCTGATCCTGTCCACCCTTCCAGAAAATGTATGATTGACCTTTAAATCCTGAAAATTGTACAAAACAAAAGAGTTGGATTAAACAAACAGGACAATCCGCTGTTAGTATTTATCCTTTTATTTCTTTCCCAATCCCACATCCTCCCACAAACACACTCGGAACGCTAAGCTTTGTCAGATTGAGCCCATAAGGTCACTATGCTAATGTGTTATTCTGTTCACTCCAGAGCGTTCAATAATTCAGGAGACAGGTTTGCTTGGTATTCTGCTGCACCACCTTTAGTGTGTGTGTCTGTGTGAATACAACAGGGCCCTCACTGTTTAGTGTGTGTCAGCATGTGATAAGCTAGGGCAGTTGATTAAGTTAGCGTAGTGGCGAGGCCTCAGATGGGAAAGCTTTGTGGCTTGAGGATTGGGATCCATATTATACACAACCAACCGCCGATTGTGTGGGATTTTTTCAGTACGACACAGTGGAGAATTGTAAGAACAGTTGTACATTTTCATGATCCTCTGTCTTCCTCACTCATTTTCTCCCTGGAGTCCCTTCCAGAAAAAGACGACATGTAAAAATATATCTTTTACATCAAGTCACCTTTTATTTCAAATTCTGCTGTAAAGCAGCTCTAAAAAGACAATAGTGTCATTATTCAGCTGAAGTCAGCTCAGTGTTGATTCAGTTCAATATCTGTGTAAAGTTCAGTGATTATGAAACAAGTTCAATTCAGCTCTAATCAGCTCCACAGAAGACAAAAGTGTTATTCAGCCCGAGTCAGAGTGTTGATTCAGTTCAGCCAAATAGGGTTCAGATGGGGTGGATTTAAAGGTCATTCTGAGAGTCCTATTGGTCCATGACTTTCAGCTGTGATGCTCATGGTTCGAATCTGCCTTCTTTCCTCATCAAAACAATGACTGAAAATAACAATTTCAACATCTACTGACAGTCTTGTCAATGAATACTTTTTAGTTTTCATTTCTGTTGGTGAATTTGTACTAAATATTGTTTCACCTATTGTATTATTTACATTTTACATAGTATTTTTAGTATTACAGCAGCTACACACACAGAAACAAAATATAAAGTCAACTTAAGCTTTTTGTGTGTGTGTGTGAGTTCCTACTTAACCATATTTTGGGGATAAAAACATTGTCAAATATTTAAACCTGACAAAATCTCCCAAAAAACTCCTTTTGGCGACGTCCCCCAAAAAACAGTATAAAACATAAAGGTTCTCACTTTATATTCAGCGTCTTGAACTACTGTGTACTAGCATTTAAGTGCATTTAATTTCTGTAATTAAATCTATAATTACACTGTTGACCGTTCCCTTACACCTCCACCCACCCTTAAACCTACCCATACCAACAAAAACCTGTCCCTAACAGTACCCGTATCCCACCTCAATAACAGCACAAGTGTTTTGCAATATGCAAAGTGCATAGTGATTAAAAACACCCAATTTAAAGTGTGACCAAGTTTTTTTAAATGTACAAAAATGCAGAAATGTTTCTGTTAGGTTACAGTATTTATAAATGGCGGCATATAAAAACAATAGAAGTCTATGCAGTGTGTGTGTGTGCCCCTAAATGCTGATGTCATGTTCTGCCCACTCTTGCATCCGCTTCCTGCCTCAGTGATAAACAAGCCTCGGCTATCCCAGCATGCCTTGCATTCTCCTTTTTTCCTTTTCTTTTTCTTTCCTCCTTTTTTGAAAGGACTCCACTAAGACTCAGACCCTCCCACTAGAAAGGAAAGAGCAGCACACACACACTCACAGGGCCCAGGAGGTTGTTTGGTTTGTTGGTAACTCTTGTACCCAGGGGCTGTTTGCCTAGTAATTTATCTCAGATGTGAAGGATTCAGAATCATGTTTGGCTGAGTGAAATCCTCCTACCCTCTTGAACACGGCCTCCACGGCCAACAGCAGGCCGGTGTCCTTTGCCCGTCCCAGCAGAGCCGTGCCCTCTTGGCCAGACCGCCACAGACTCAATCTGCGCAAACCCTCTGCCAGCTCCAGACCGACACTAATGCCATTTAGCTTTCCTCACTGCAGCTCTGGTTTTTGACGCACTCTCTCACACTCGTGTCCTGTAGATAGTGAATACCAAACTGCCGTCAACTTGGCATTCTGGGAATAGTTGACAGCTTGTTAGTGAATTTTAAAAGCTGTTGAGTCTTTCAGCGTCACAGATCGACCACTGTAGTCTGCCCCCTATTGACAGGATTTTGATCAGGACTTCAGAATACAAGACATTAGACTAAATTAAGACACATTCCCGGTGGTCTTCTAGTTAATCAATCAACCCATTCCAAAGGGAAAAGCTTGGAATATATAAACGCATATATAAACGTTGATCAATTACCATTACAATTATCTCACAAATATTTGCTAACTCATGCATTTTTTACAATGGGGTAATTTTGTTGCAGTAGCTTACACACAGCACAAGGAAGCTTGATTTTCAAATGGTACATTGAATTAAAAAAGACAAGTAAACAGTAATAAAATAAGAACAAATAGACAAATTATTAACAATAGCACAAATAAATACAATAGAATAAAGATACAAATGAAATAGTAGCTTTTATTTTAAGGTAGGTCTAACAGTATTCAGATAAATAATCTTCATTGTAAAAAATTAAATGCCGATTAATCCATTGAAGTGACACAAGTTAATCAGTCAAGAGCAGTAAGTGATCGTTTGTCTTTTTGTAGCTTGAATAACATTAACAATAGAGTGGCACGTTTATTTGGCTGCTGCCCCTTTAAGACCTGACACACGCATGGATCCAAAATACTGTTCCTGTTACACATTCTCCCTGAACTGTTTACGACTGTTCACGCTAATACTCACCAAGATGGTGTATTTGACCATTAATAAGCTGGGAAAAGGAGCTCATTTTTGCACTTGTATGTCAGAGGCGGCTTTATTACTGTATGTGAGTGCGCTTCAGATATGAGCGCGAAATCTGCGGGAATGAGTGGAAATTCAGACCCGTCACACCAACACTATTTAACCGGAGCGAATGAGAGGAGGCGGGTGTGTGTCAACCTGCTGTTGGTCAGAGAGGAGAGCAAGAAAGCGCAGCTGGTATCTGTGTATCGATACTGTAGAAAGGAGTATTGGTATCGTTTCAGATATTTCAGTATCGATACATATCGAAATATCAATATTTTTGACACCACTACTAGAGTGTGAAACTGTTAAATATAATATTTGAGCAGATCTCAGAATGAATATCCATACATTGATGCCTAAATTCACTTCTAGTATTTAAATTGTTGAGTTTGATGTTTTATTTTTCACAATATTTAAAAAACTGGCTATTTTAATAATTCAAAATAATTATTGACTTAAATATCGGTGTTCCTTATTATGTTTTTTTACAGAAACAAACAAAAAAATAGCTTAGTTGGTTATCTCTGCATTACACTGGGATATCAGTGTTGTAACATCAAATAATAAAACATTGTGCTTTTATAATAAACAACCAAAGCAGTTTGTCTACATAACTCCAAACCAAGCCATCGCACCATTTTGACAATATTCAACATGATCTTTGCCACCACTTTGGTTGTGAAGTTATATTTGATAAATGCATGCGGTGGTCTATAATGTCTTTCCTCACCTTATAAAGCAGTTCTGCTCACACCCAAACTCCAGAATTACTTCGCTGTGGTTTCAGCAATGTTTTCAGGATGATGAAATATTGATGCAGTCATTCCCCAGTCCTACAGATGTGCTGCCCGAACCACAACATCTCCCGCTCACTTTTACTAACAAACAGTTTGTGCAACTTCATTCATCCGTGAGGATTTGGGTTTCATTACCCTGAATGAATGTTATAATTACATGCCGTGCATGTATGTCATGCTCTACTCGCGTTGTCTTGGAGTTGTCAGTGCATTGAGTGATTGTTGTGTGAGACGTTGTCGGGTACATTATGTGTACACAGGGCTTTGGTGTGGCATTGGGTGTGAGGCTGTCTGGCACAGCGCTCAGCTCTCCCAGCATTCCTTGGGGCACGGCCAGATTGCTTCATGCTTGTCATTAGGGCTGCACAATATATCAAAATATTACAAATGTACATATGATATGCATATGATTTTTTTTTTCCTTTTTTTGTGTGTTGTAAATATAATTTATTCTGAAGCAATATTCTCACCAGTGTTCAATCAGCTTTGACATATTTAAATCTGTATATTTGTAATATTTTTACCTTTTATAAAGGGCTTTTTTTTATCTTATTAAATATAGGCTATGTTTCAGCTTTCCTTTTATATTCTTAAATTTGATCAATAAATTAGAGTAAGACACTTTAAATAATCAAATTAAATAATTTACACTGAAAAATTACAAATGCATTAAATAATGTTGGTCGTGTGATTTTGTTTAACTGTATCATATGTTATAAATATAAAAACTCCACGTTGACCGCAGTATGTTAACTGAGTTTCTTTGTGTAAGCGGCGTTTATTTGATAGCATTTCTCTTCGAGAGGCAGCGCGAGCCTCAACAGCGCAACATTGTTACCATCAGTTCATTATACATTATACACTCACCTAAAGGATTATTAGGAACACCATACTAATACTGTGTTTGACCCCCTTTCGCCTTCAGAACTGCCTTAATTCTACGTGGCATTGATTCAACAAGGTGCTGAAAGCATTCTTTAGAAATGTTGGCCCATATTGATAGGATAGCATCTTGCAGTTGATGGAGATTTGTGGGATGCACATCCAGGCCACGAAGCTCCCGTTCCACCACATCCCAAAGATGCTCTATTGGGTTGAGATCTGGTGACTGTGGGGGCCATTTTAGTACAGTGAACTCATTGTCATGTTCAAGAAACCAATTTGAAATGATTCAAGCTTTGTGACATGGTGCATTATCCTGCTGGAAGTAGCCATCAGAGGATGGCCAAATTCTGACTCTACCATCTGAATGTCTCAACAGAAATCGAGACTCATCAGACCAGGCAACATTTTTCCAGTCTTCAACTGTCCAATTTTGGTGAGCTTGTGCAAATTGTAGCCTCTTTTTCCTATTTGTAGTGGAGATGAGTGGTACCCGGTGGGGTCTTCTGCTGTTGTAGCCCATCCGCCTCAAGGTTGTGCGAGTTGTGGCTTCACAAATGCTTTGCTGCATACCTCGGTTGTAACGAGTGGTTATTTCAGTCAAAGTTGCTCTTCTATCAGCTTGAATCAGTCGGCCCATTCTCCTCTGACCTCTAGCATCAACAAGGCATTTTGGCCCACAGGACTGCCGCATAATGGATGTTTTTCCCTTTCACACCATTCTTTGTAAACTCTAGAAATGGTTGTGCGTGAAAATCCCAGTAACTGAGCAGATTGTGAAATACTCAGACCGGCCCGTCTGGCACCAACAACCATGCCACGCTCAAAATTGCTTAAATCACCTTTCTTTCCCATTCTGACATTCAGTTTGGAGTTCAGGAGATTGTCTTGACCAGGACCACACCCCTAAATGCATTGAAGCAACTGCCATGTGATTGGTTGATTAGATAATTGCATTAATGAGAAATTGAACAGGTGTTCCTAATAATCCTTTAGGTGAGTGTATATTACTATCCACTATCGCCACTTACACTAAATGAACGCAGAATCATTCTTACGTTTTGGTGATTCCCTAGTTATTTTTTGTTATTGACGTTTTAATCACTTGTCCAGTCGGGCAAGTAAAATTCTCTTTCACTTGTCCCTTCAAAAAAGCAATGGATTGCAATAAAAAGTTATATAAAGTCAGTATTTTAGGTTGACGCAGATGGCAGAGAATCGGCTGGACACATGACTGTTACATTGGTGCGTTATGCCTTAAGTGAACGTAAACAATTGAGAAAGAAAATGCGTGTGTATTAGTATATTGGATCCGTGCATTAGCTCTTAAAGTGACAGCAGCCTAATAAACCTGCTGCCGACTGTCATTAATGTTAAACAACAAAAGACAGAGAGAAAATCGCTTACTCATGACTGAATAACTTTTTAACTTTAATAAGAATCAGTGTTTATTTATTTCATACAGTGAAGGCTAAGCAGTTTTATTTTTTCATTTGATTATTGAATTTCTGTTTTGTACATGATCGTATCGCGTATCACATTTAGCGAGTTATCGTATAGCGCACTTTCAATAACGTACAGGACTACTTGTCACCCACACTTACAGATATGTATCCTCATATATCCTCTCATACATAAGCAACCGCTGGCCTCTTTTTTTTTACCCAATAACCATTGTGGTTTTACACACGCATTCTGCTTAATGCACAACTAATCAAATTAAACCAATGGCACGTATTTATCAATTAAGTATCATAGCTTCAGGCTTCATAGCTTCAGGCTTCAATTCTCCATAGTGGAATTGATTGTGAACAATAACGTATAAGCTGTTAAAGAACGACATACTGTGAGCTCTGAGGTTGTTAATCAATAGTATATGATTTTGTTAAAGCCATCAGCCCATATGATTTCAACTTATTTTTTTAATAATCAGCAGAACTCCTAATGGAAAAAAACTACATTACCCATGATTCTGCAGAGAAATCTCAACCAATCAGAGAATCACAATACTTTCAACAGCGCTTTCCCTATGCTCTCAAACTACTTAAATATTGTATGCTTTATGCATTTATTCAATAAATGTAATGCATGTCAACATCTTTAATTCAATGTATTTCTTTATTTGTTTTTAATTCGATTGTCATTCGCAATGATTCATGGGATTGTAGTTCTTTTCCTCAATAAAGCCGTTAAGTACTCAGTCTTGTACCGTTTGTCCAATTTTTCAAATACATTTTTGCATCAAATCAAAGTTTGAGGGATAAATGTTCAGTTATAAAGAGTATATAATTTATTTGGTAACCTTTTTTTCAAGGAGATGTAGTTACTCATGTTACATGTTACTACTTGCTATAGTAATAACAGTAGATTATGCATAATTACAAGTAACTAACCATAAAACAAAGCCTAACCAGAAGCCTATATTAAGTAGTTAATATTACACAGTCCTTTTTTGTATAATTGCACTATAACAATGTCACCTTAAAACAACCATTTATTTTGTTTTATTTGATTCACCTTGTAGCTGGTTGTTTTTTGTTCATGGCTTGTAACTCTTAAAATCCCTATATGAGAAGAATACTTCTGGAACAAAGGCTGCTAAAAAAGTGATGCGCTTTGTAGAATTACTGACTTATTCTTAAATTATTAAATGAATTGCTTTAGTAACGATTGGATGCTGTTCAACTCACTAAACCCTACATATGAGTAATAGTGATGCTTACGCTTGCAAACACCACTGAAAAAAGGGTAAATTTTGATTTGCTGTCTTTATAAAGCGTCTTGACCTGACCCTCTCTCGCTCTTTCTTTCAGTCTAATAAGGTCCCGGTGGTCCAGCATGCTCACATGCACCCCCTGACCCCCCTCATCACCTACAGCAATGAACACTTTTCTCCAGGAACTCCTCCAGCCCACCTCTCGCCAGAGATACTGGACCCAAAGACAGGTATTACACACTCTCCTGACCCATATTTAACTTGTGTTTCTGTCTTCCACCATGTGAATTACTGACTGTGTTCCTCTGGTCCAGGTATTCCTCGGACCCCTCACCCCTCAGAGCTGTCGCCCTACTACCCACTGTCCCCTGGGGCCATGGGGCAGATCCCGCACCCATTGGGGTGGCTCGTCCCACAGTGAGTCTTATTACTTACTACCCACACACCCTGATTCAAGTCAACTCACCTTTATTTCTATAGCACTTTATACAACACGGATTGTTTCAAAGCAGCTTCACAGCGATAAACAGGAAAATAACAGAATCAATGATCCAAACTTAATAAAATATTAGTCAAATTCTCTGTAAAGCAGCTCTAAAAAGACAGTAGTGTCATTCAGCTGAAGTCGGTTCAGTGTTGATTCAGTTCAATAACTGTGTTCTTCAGTTATGAAACAAGTTCAATTCAGCTCTAATCAGCTCCACTGAAGACAAAAGTGCCATGATTCGATTCAGTTCAATAACAATGTCAGTGTTGCAAAATTAGTCAATTATTCAGATATAAAGCAACTCTACAAAGACAATAGTGTCATTATTCAGCTCAATTCAGTTCAGTTGATTCAGTTGTTCAATAACTCTGTAAAGTTCATCAATTATGAAACAGTTTCACTTCAGCTCTATGCAGCTCTACAGAAGACAATAGTGCCATTATTCAGTTCAATATTAATTCAGTTCAATAACAGTGTCGATGTTGCAAAAAACATTTCAATTATTAAGCTATAAAGCAGCTCTAAAATATAATAGTGTCATTTATTCAGCTCAAGTCAGTTCAGTTGATTCGGTCGAGTTCAATAACTCTGAAATTGTTTCATAATTGATGAACTTTACAATTCAGCTCTATGCAGCTTTACAGACGACAACAGTGCCATTATTCGGTTCAGTAACAGTGTCGATGTTGCAAAATTAGTCAATTATGAACCAAAATTGATTCTGGTATAAACCAGCTCTATGAAAGTTAGGATTCATATTGTCTGATTCATATTGATTTGCTCTGGTTCACCCTATAAAGCAGCACTAAAATATAATAGTGTCATTATTCAGCTCAAGTCAGTTTAGCGTTGATTCAGTCGAGTGCAATAACTCTGTAAAGTTCATCAGTTATGAAACAAGTTACAGAATTACAGAAGACAATAGTTTTGGTATTCAGCTAAGTGCTGGTTACGTTCAGTTCAATAACAGTGTCGATGTTGCAAAATTCTTCAATTATGAACCAAAAGCGATTCCGCTGTAAAGCAGCTGTATGGAAGATATTGTCTGATTCATACTGATTCGCTCTGATTCTGTCTCTGTTCATCTCAGGCAGGGTCAGCACATGTACCCCATCACCGCTGGTGGTTTCCGTCACCCTTACCAAGCTCTCGCCATGAACGCATCCATGTCCAGGTGAGTGTGTGTTTCCTGATTGATTTTCTCATACTCTTTCTTTACACTACACTTTTATTTCTGGTTCATTACACACACATACACACACACATCTGGGCTTAATTTGTTATTTAAAGGTTATATTATCGTGGCATCAATTAAACTGAAGTAGTGACAGATCCTTTCTTCCGTATTGTGATGTACGCCAGAGTGAAACCGATTATCGGGTTCAGATTTGAGATGTTGACATTACACTCGAAATAGAGGCAGATGAAGTTGGAAGAAGATGAAGAATTGTAATTTTATGTCAACAAACAAGCCAGTCAACACTTTAGTGATGGAGTTTACAAAATTTCTACACAACCCTGAATTAGTATTAGCAACATCCCCTAGCAGTATTGCTAAAATTTGAATGGCAAAATCTGAAAACAAGGACAAAGTACTTGTTTTGAGGGATAAATGTTCAATTATAAAAGGTGTATAATTTATTTGGTTACACTTTTTTTTTTTTTTTTTTTTAAAGGTGACGTAGTTACTCATGTTACATGTACTATAGTAATATCATGCATAATTACAAGTACACTGTAAACCCATAACATTGGTTTTAGTAGAGCCAACTCAAATTAAACTCAATTATTTTGAGTTCTCAAAACTGACACATTTTAAGTAATCTGAATTGTTTCATTGTTTTGAGTTTTATGAACTTGTTTCTTTTTATTTAGACGAACATAAGTTTTACTGAAACTGGGCTGGTATTTCTATTTCCCAGCATGCTTTGCCCATGTCACTCGAAAGGGACAGTACATGCCAAAATTAAGTGTTATATTATGTATTTTGTGCAAGATTAATGTTAAGGTGGAGATTTATTATTAGTGTTTAATGTTTTGTTATGCTAGTTTAGAAGAGTTTCTGTTATGTTGGTTTTTTTAGGGTTTCCATCATGTGACGAGTGGAGCATGAGCTTAGTTTGAGAACAGATTTATGATAAATGTATTATTGCTGTCCTCATTCAGCAACTATGCTAATGCTACCAAAGCATTGTGTTACCAATTAGCAAGGTGGCATTTATTAAATTAGCTAGTTAAAGCTAGTCAAGTTTCCACTACTACAAATGTGAGATTAGATGACATTTTTAATTAAAATGTATGATTACAAAATAAAAATCTGCAAGTTCTGCTTACTTAAACTTTAAATTTCTTAACTTTTAAGTTTTGCCAACTTGTTCAGGTTTACAGTGTAACTAACCATAAAATAGAGCCTAACCATACCCTATATTAAGTAGTTAATTCATATTACACAGTGCTTTTTTGTTTAATTACACTGTAACAACGTCACCATTTATTTAGTTTTGTTAGTTTGTTAGCTTGTTGAATGAATTAATCTGTAGTCTAATTTTAAAGTTGTGCTAATAACAATAAAATATTTTGTGGTGTTGACAAGAACGAACTGCTCTCTTCTGACTGTCGTGATCCATGTTTCTCCATGATGGAAAATTAATAGTGAGTTTGTCTTCTGTTTTACCTCTGTATGTCTGCCGTCAGAGTTCATTCACAATCGCTCGAGATGAAATGGATCTGAATTGATGAAGAACTGCTCTTAATTTAGTGGTAGCACTGGATTAAATAAGAATAATCTACACTGAGCTTCTCTTGTTCTCTGTGTGTGTGTGTGTGTGAGGAATTTGTTGAATTATTCATACAGAGTTCATGGTGATCAATAGCCCGTCTTCTTCCAGACCTTTACAGCCATTGTCAGTACAGCCCAGCCGTGCTTGTTTCTCCACTGGCATTTGTGTGATACACAAGGACTACACTTTCTGTAGCTACTTTGAGAAGTGCCCTATTCATAGTGTTTGATTTAAATCCCTTCTTTGAAAAGGTTTTGCTTTACAGTGAAGGTAGCCATTTGAGGGATTGACGCTTACTTTTTTCCCAAGGTGCACCTGTGCTCATAAATTGAAAAATTTAGGAGCGCATTTAGAAACTTTAGGGGTGCAACTAACTGTTTCTGTATGTATGTGTGTGTGTATATATAACACACTGAACAGATTTTGCCAATCTAGTGTTATTTTAGTATCACTGAGATTGAATTCAATTTAATTCTGCTTTCATTTCAATTTTAGTTAAAAGTTAGTAAGTAAAAGTTAATAATTATGTTGTTTTGTAATTTTTTTGTTATTTAAAGAATAATTTTTATTTCAGTTTTAATGTGGTACATCAGATTAATGAAGCTAAATAACTTCATTAATTAACATTCATTAATAATTTCAACTGAAAATAAGAAGTTTTAAGTTTTTTTTATATTTTATTTTATGTCAGTTAACATTTATTTCAAGTAAAGATTTTTAACTATAATAACACTAATAAAATCTATTTATTTAATAATATGTGTCAAATAATAGTTTACTTAAATTAAATGGAAATTAAATTAAATTACACACAGTTTGTGTAACCAAAAAATAACCGGTTGGAAATATACCAGGACTCTTATTCTGAAATGTATTTGCTTTATTATTGTAGGATGCTCATTCAAATTCAGATGAGGGAGATAAAATATGCATTCTCACAACCATATATACATATTACAATATAAACACTGTACAGTATATAATTGT
Organism: Rhinogobio ventralis; assembly: GCA_039654625.1. NCBI lineage: Eukaryota > Metazoa > Chordata > Actinopteri > Cypriniformes > Gobionidae > Rhinogobio > Rhinogobio ventralis. The sequence continues at coordinate 3,212,239 of CM077211.1, read as the reverse complement.
CATAATTGATCAGCATTCGTTCATAAGCAATGGCTTGGCATAAATGTGCGCGAGCCTGTAGAACGCACAACAGCGCCACCTTCAGGCTTTGAAACGTGAAGCGCTCACATTTATTCAATGAAATCATAGCCTTATAAAGTTTAATAATCACATTAGGCAGTATCATGATTTATGTTTTTCCATCCCCAAAATATAAGATGCCTTAAAGTGATCATTAAGACACTTGTTATACCATTTAAGGTATTGAAGAATTTGTTAAATTTAAGAAAACTGATCCGCAGGGATTTTTTTATTTGCACACGTGCTCCACAATACATTGTACAGTTCGCACACGTCTATTTTAAGTCGCAAATGTGAGTGAAATGCTCGCACTGTCAAACCCTGAAAAATAAATGTTTATTGTGAAGCTCACTCAGAAGTCACTTTGAAGACAAGTAGCTTTCTATTTGTCAACTTGAACTCATTGTGAAATCTGCATGGGCAAAACTTTCACCCTCGCACAAAATTTCAGATTCCCAATGATAATCCCAAATTCTAAAGATAAATGTGAATGCATATCTGAAAGTCATGCATTGTCTAAATTCTCCTTTTGAGGTGAGACTACTTTTCTTAGTAGTCTGCAGGACATCATCAGCGTGGACGGCATCTGTATGTTCGCTGGCCCCAAAGTCCAAAATCTTTTAAGATAGGAGGGCGTAGATGTGCTTTCCCTGGTTTCAGAAGGCAATAATGGTAATTTACCTCTCTCTTTCTTTACAGTTTGGTGTCCAGTCGCTTTTCTCCTCATATCGTTCCTCATCATCATCACGGTCTTCATCAGACAGGCATCCCTCACCCAGCCATCGTCTCTCCGGCTATTAAACAAGAACCCAACGGAGAACTCAGCCCAGCGGCTCACACGTAAGAGCACGCATACAACACACCTTTCTGCTGTTTTAGTTTTCTTCTTGCTTTTATTCTAAATGGACAGGCCCCCTATTAATGCTCCATTCAACTAAATAGCATTAGCTTCACACTCTCACCTCCAAACGACTCTGTGATATTTTGGAGAAAATAAGTTTATCGCTGTTTTGTCTACCAACTCACCACCGTGATACACAGTCCTCCACATCTGTCTTTCTCACTGTCACTCCCTCGCATCCAGTGCAAAGTCTGACCACCTGTGGTGCATGTTTGCAGAAAGTCTCCAGGCCCGAATAAGAAGGACGACGAGAAGAAACCTCACATAAAGAAGCCTCTAAACGCCTTCATGCTCTATATGAAAGAGATGAGGGCCAAAGTGGTGGCAGAGTGCACGCTAAAAGAAAGTGCCGCCATCAACCAGATCCTCGGTCGCAGGGTGAGTGTACAGTGTGATGCCGTCATGTCCTATTTGTTATGCTGTTATGTCCCCTTCCAATCACAAGTGGTCCGCACCAAATGCTGATATTACCATATTGTTCCAAATATAATACCCCTTTTCCACCAAGGCAGTTTGAGTGCTGGTTCGGAGCCAGAGCCTAGTTTCAAATCGGTTCTTTGTCTTTCAACACCCAAAGCACCAGCTCTGAACCAGGAAAAGTGGTTCTTAAGTAGCACCAAAACATTGCTGGTCTAGCAGTAAGAACCGCTTGCGTCAGGGGCTGGGGGCGGGGTTACCGTGACCAACAAGACGAACACAAACTTGTGACCGCCATTTTTTAAATGGCAGCTAATCGAGCTAATAGCTGCTCAATTGTAATCTCATCTGTACAAATTACGGCAAGCTGCACGAATGCGTTGGATTCGCTGTGTTTTGATGTCGATGTAGGTCTCCAAATCCATGTGCATCAATAGTAACGCAACTTTCGCCATTGTTGATGAAGGCTTGTTTGAGATGCATCGGCGCTGTGCAGACCGATTGCCGTACAGCGAGAGCATACGACTCCTTATGCTTTTGAATCGTTCTCACGGTACTTTGATGTCATACGCGGATCGGTCTGCGCAGCGCTGATGCATCTCGAACAAGCCTGATGTGTTTGTGTTTCCCGCTGCCTCGCTAGCGTTGCTGAGAAAGACGAGACGTATACAGTGACGTAAGACCTGGCTCTGTGGTGGCTCTCTAGCATGAGGAAAGGCAAACCGGTTCTTAGAAAACTCGTCAGTCGAACCAACTCCGAACCGGCACTAGCACTAGCTCTGAACTAGCACCTGGTTCATGCTGGTGGAAAAGGGCTGTAATATGACCCCCCTTTTTCAAGATGTACCTTTTGGAAAAAGGTTTTTTGAAGACCAAATCTTTTATTTTATAAAGAAATTTTTGAAAATAATTTTCATATTACATGTTTTCATATTTCATATTAAAATTTTTGTATTGAAACAATGGTGAATACTAGTAAAATGTTTAAGAAATAAACACTTTTTGGCATACCATAAAAATAACCTGTTGCCCATCTGAATTGTATAAGAATTAGGCTATCCATCTCATAGTGAAATCCATGTAGCCTACCATAATTTAATTAACAGTAGAAGTGAAATCTTATTGTAGTTTTGAAATCTAGGTACCGTCTTATATTTTTGGTCTTGTCTGCGAGGAACGCAAACATAAGTCACGCGTCTCTTGGAGCGCAAGCTTTTCTTTGACTGTTAGCGTTTTTAATACCGCATTTCTTGACGCACTCATTTTACGCGTATTTGGCGCCACCTATTGTTGCGGGTGTATTATTGACGTGTAGAAGTCTAGACCCTGAATATAAGACAAACCTGTTTTTTCAGATGTATTTCTAAGGATAAAAATATTGTCTTATATTTGGAACAATATGGTAAGTGGCGTCCAAAATGTTTTGTGAATGAAAATTGTGATGTAGTCGATTCGCACGTTTGTTGTGTAAACACTAACGCGTCCCACAACATCAACGTGCCGCCTACAATCAACCACTGCACTAAAAAACTAGGTTTCAACTTTGCCGGTGGCTTATGTTGTTCTGTTGGTTTGTTAACTGATTCATTATTCAGGCAGAAATTCAGGCCCTGATAAAAGATGGATACTTGCTGTCCGTGTCCTGATACAGTATTGCCATGCAAAATATAGCAATAATATGCTGTATAGATTGCTTTCCCTACCTCGACATGAGACAAAAACGACTCTCACCTCAAACAGTGGTGTATAAGTGACTATTTTCACACGCGTGTTGCATGTACACACAAGACATGGGTGTGTGTGGTCAGACTGGTATATGTGTCGTGTAAGCAGTGCCTGTATGTACAGTATACGTGTGTGTGTTTGCCCTTTGGCTGACTGTGGTGTTTGTGTTTGCAGTGGCATTCACTATCACGAGAAGAACAGGCCAAATACTACGAGCTGGCCAGGAAAGAGCGGCAGCTGCACTCTCAACTCTACCCTGGCTGGTCGGCCCGAGATAACTACGTGAGTCAGGATCCGATGCACACTCACACACACAGCCTTACGCTCACATTTGGCACTTTCTGTGAATACAGTTCACTTTGGTGCCCCATGACTTTTTTTTTTATAAAACACAAATCTCATGTTTGTTTGTTTTTTTGTTAAACACATCAAATATCTGTTTATACATGGCCACCACAGGTCTTCCTCTTAAATCATATAATTTTTTAATAATTACAACAACAAAAAAAGTAACATTCTCCCAAAAAATACCATTTGGACCTTTTCCACAGCATGACATTTGTGTTTTTGTTAACAGTTTACATGAAGTTCCCATTAGTTAATGCATTCATTAACATTAACAAACAATGAGCAATACATTTAATAATCTTTATTAACGTTAGTTAATAAAAATACAACTGTTAGTTCATGTTAAATTATTTAATGTTTACAAATTAAACGTATTATAAAGTTTTTCATAGTTATTTATTTATTTATTATTTAACGCCATATCAGTAGCAATGGCTATATTCATGGCAAAATCGACAGTATTTAAAAAATATATTTTTTAATTATGATTACAATATCATTTCAATACATTTCTTAATTCAATTTTGTCTTTAAAAAAATCTGTGTATATAACAATAACAACATTAGTAATAATAGCAATTATATAGAATCTTTCAATTTAATATTTAATAATTTGTAGTTAGTTAACATGAGTTAACACTGAAACGAATGTATTAATCTTCATTAATGTTAATTTAAACATTTACTAACGCATTATTAAAATCAAAAGTTGTATCTGTTAATATTATTTAATGGATCTGAGCTCTCATTAACAATGAACACTTTTATTAAATAACTAACAAAGATTCATAAATACTGTAACAATTGTATTGCTCACTGTTAAATTTAGTTAATGCATTAACTAAGGGGAACTTACTGTAAAGCGTTTCTTACAAAAGAAATCACACAAATCAGTGTTTTATACTATATCAAGCTAAATTTGCAATGAATAAAAAATGAAACTGCATAAATAACTAAAGCTAGTCCTTGTTACATGTAGTTACTATAGTAATAACTATAAGTTATGTATACTTTGCAAGTAAACCTAACCCTATAGTAAGTACATGTTGGTAATTAATAAGGATAAATGTTATAAAAAATAGTTGCACCTCCTTTCACTAATAATTTGTGTGGGAATATTACTATTTTGTACCCTATTCATGGAAATTGGATTATTATTATTATTATTATTATAATAAAATTGCACTGCTTTTTCACTTTAAAAAAACTACATTTGTCCTCAGTATTTTTTGACTTCCTTCTGTATTTCTGACTCTATCTCTGTTTCCATCTCTCTCGCCCTCTCTCTCTCTCTCTCTCTGTGTGTATGTGCTCTCCAGGGCAAGCGGAAGAAGAGGAAGAGAGATAATAAGACTGACTCAACAGCAGAGGGTGAGGACGGACACACACACACACACTCTCTCTCACACACACTCACACTTTTCTCTCTCGCCTGTGCGTTTCTAACCCCGCTCTCTCCTCCTTGCTGACATGCAGCTTATGAGGTCCAGTGCTAGCGCAGGCAGGTACAGTACGTCTGCAGGCTCAGGGGCCGTTCACACAGTCACTGCTCTACAAATGCACATCTTTCTGTGTTTTCATCATGTTGCACCATTAGTAGGGGTGTGATGGTACACGTATTCGTACAGGGCTTTCGGTACGGTGCACGTGTGTACCTAACGGTACGAATGCAATCTTTAACAGTTCACAGTCGGCTTGTTTTACTCGCGGAACATACTTCAATCCGAGTTCCCACACGAGCATATAAAGTATTCAGTCCATTTTATCACGAAATTCAAACGATAAATGGCATTTTGACGCTCTTTAATGTGGCGTGACTGATCACTGTATATGCGCTTCAGTTTGGCGTGCGAGTGAACGCGATCATCTCCTAAAGAATAAACATGAATCAACATCTGAAGGTATGTTGAGGATACAGTACAACTTACTGAAACGCATCATATGTCGTGTAATCGCTCAATCAGTGTTTCAGCGGCGGAAAGACGTCAATACAACAGCTTGAGAACAATGACACGTAGCGTCACATTTCCCTCAGAAGTCATTCAGTGTCCACAGCGTTTAGTGCACTAGAGAAATCAACTCTTTCACTAAATATATATTAGCCTATATATGCATTATATTCTACTGAACCTGTTAGTGATGTCTGGATTATTTAATGTATGTTTAAATAAATGAAAATGACAGCCACTGTGTATAAATGATTATATTTCAACAACGAATTGGAGAAAAAACATAATTTTATAATTAGATTATGAAGTTAATGCAAAAACTGCCTTATGTGACGTTTACATGTTTGCATACAATGTGTTATTTGAGTGTTGATTATTATATCTAAAAATATATAGCTACTTAATTTAGGCTAATAGTTTGGGCTCTGTTGTTAATCTTTAATATTACAGTAATGTGCAAGTAAGGGCTCCCTATATAGTGTACAGCATTATCTTTAAGAAACTTTTAGTTATAATTGAATTCATTTAAGGGCAGACACAATTTGTTCAGTAAACCACTGTTTAATAAAAATAAATAAAAAAGCAATTTTGTTAAACTGCTGCACCAAACCGTGACTTCAAAACCGAGGTACTTCAGTTTTGTGTACCGTTACACCCCTAGCCATTAGCGATGTCAGTGCAGTGAATCAGTGTCGGTTTTGAGATATAAGTGCACAGAGTGTTTATTCTGCAAAGCCGTGTCCTGTGTGAACGCCTCCTCAGACAGCCAGTGTCAGCGTTGTGATCTCATCCACAGTTTGAGTACCGTGACGTCAACAGATCGACACATGACGCCATTTCCATTTTGTGTTCAGTATTGTATGGGTGAATCTCATGAAAACTGTCCAGAAGAACATGTCAAGTTCATATTTCAGTCTAAAATCAAAAGAAAGTAATATATTATGTTTTGCATAAAGACAATCATGTCAACTGAGTACATTCCCCACTGAATTCTCATTAATACAATACAAGAAAAAAATAATATTCATTAGAGCTGCCCCTGTCTAAAGATTTTACTAGTAGTCGTTAATAACGCTCCAGTTCACAGAGACCGAGACGGCAGAAAGCGCATCCTGTTTGTTTTCTTAATTTTACAAAAACACATTTTGTTGTTATTAGAGGTCGACTGACAGTGGATTTTGCTGATAACGATAACTAGGTTGGCCCACGCTGGCCGATAACCGGTTAATCAACCAATAGTTTTGAAAATTGATACTGAAAACAAACATAACTTAAAAATGTATAAATTGTGCTGAACCTTATTACAAACATTTTAAAAACAGTGCAGAACCATGAATTATACCGTGATCATTCATAGTGCATTAACTAAGGTTAAGATAAACAACTTTAAAATGTATTAGTATTAGTAAATGTTGACATTAACAATGAACACTTATTGATCTTAGTTAGTTACAAATGGACTTTTATTGTAAAGTGTTATATAAATCCAAACAATCATGCTTAAAGATGGCCATTTTTAAACAGCTACACAAACACCATAGCATTGAAATTAGACACATGTATATTGTATGTTACTCTTACACTTTACTTGATTGAACACTTGAAATCAAATGCGTTTCTGTCGGCTGCATGACGGTACAGTTTGCTTTCTCATGTCACTAGCTTTAAAAGAATAGTTCACCCAGAAATTAAAATGATCCCATGATTTACTCCCCCTCAAGCCATTCTAGGTGTGTATGACATTCTTCTTTCAGACGAACACAATCAGAGTTATATTAAAAAATGTCCTGGCTCTTCCGAGCTTTATAATGGTGCCCATAAAAGTGCATCCATCCATTATAAAAGTGCTCCACACGGCTCCAGGGGTTAATGAAGGCCTTCTGAAGCCAAGCAATGCATTTGTGTAAAGAGTAACCCCTCTCGCGGTTCAAAAAAATAGGGCTGGGCAACAAGCCCCTCTTCTCTTATATTGAAATCCTCTGGCATTTCTCTTTAAAAATTCTCCTTTTATACCTCTAATTCATGACTGGTGTTTTGTTTTTCTCTATCGTTCGTCAATACGTCATGTGTCAGGTCGGGTTTGCCTGTAAATAGATGTGTACGTCAGCCTGTCGGAAGCTAGTTATTTTAGGCTGTAAAGATGTATATATGGATATTTTTCTTACACAAACGCATGGCTTTGCTTCTAAAGAAGGCCTTTATTAACCCCCGGAGCCATGTGGAGCACTTTTATGATGGATAGATGCACTTTTTTGGGCTTCAAAATCTTTCATTGCTATTATAAAGCTTGGAAGAGCCAGGATATTATTTAATATAACTCTGATTGTGTTATATACACCTAGCTTGAAGGTGAGTAAATTATGGGATTATTTTCATTTTTGGGTGAACTATCCCTTTAAATATGAAAATTCCCTGCATAATAAATGCATAAACGCGACCAGCTGGATATAAACTAATGCAAACAGATGGTAACAGTCACATACGGTAGTGTACTGTATACATACTGTTTCGTTGTGTTTTAAATCCGCATCTGAAGTGTCCTGCAGCCTCGCGTGTCAAAACAAACTCCACGAGTGGTCAGTGATAGTTTAATTGGCCTCTAGAGGCCGCTCTCGTACTGTATAATGACAGCTGACCCTTCTCAGCCGCTCCAGCAACAGACGCAACCCGGGAAAAAACTATCGGTATGAATTTTTGCAGATTAATCTGCAAAACTGATCAATCGGTCGAGCTCTAGTTGTTGTTGTGAGTTTACACAAATAATAGTATAACTCTCATCTGTATAAAGTCGCCATCTCATGGTCGCTGGTTACATTTTGACACTCGCACCTGCAAGTAAATGCGGTTGTCAATCCCAAAAACTGACACTAGCCAGAGTTTACCAAACTTGAGCGTTGGAATGCAGCCAAATACGAAACTTTGTTGCGTGAACTTTGTGTTTCCAGTCTTTTGCATTCACATCCATATGAATGGAAGTCGAAAAGTATCATGTGACCCAGTGTCCAGATGAGAATTTGGTGGGAAAATGTCTAAGTGGCTGTAAATATAATAATTAAAAGTGTCTCTAAATATAATATTTGTGATGATTTCTGTGAGTGTATTGTGACTTCAGTGTTTTTGGGTACCCTGTAAATATGGTGCAGAAATTCTTGCCATTAATGCTGTGATTTCCGTCCTCTTTCAGATTTCTCGGTACGGGTCAAGAAGCCGTGCATGCAGTACCTCCCTCAGGAGAAGATGATTGACAGCCCAGGCTCCTCCCACGGCAGCATGCTGGACTCCCCGGCCACGCCCTCCGCAGCCCTGGCCTCGCCCGCTGCTCCGGCCCCCACTCACTCTGAGCAGGCTCAGCCGCTGTCACTCACCACCAAACCCGATCGCCACCATCAGCCTCACTTCCCTCTTCTGTCCAAACCCTCCTCCTCCTCATGCCCTTCATCATCATCCTTCTCCTCCTCCTCCTCCTCCCAGCCCAGCATCTCCTCAGGCAGTCAGTCAACTCCGCCTCTTCTGTCTCGGCCACTCCCCTTCGCTTCCTTGCATGCCTCCCTCCTGTCTCCGCCCTCCCCGTTCCATCAGGCCGCTCTTCACTCCCATCATGCTTTGTTCCAGTCTCAGCCGCTCTCTTTGGTAACCAAATCAGCTGACTGACTCTTCTAAAGCAATTCTTTCTTAATGTCTTTTAAATAATGCTGTATATTGCTTTTTACCTTTTTGGAGAAATAGATGTCAGGTTAACTTTTTTGATAAGTGAAAAGGAAATAAATATTATTGGTCAATATTTGATCATCCGCTTTTCTGTGTCTGTATAAAACAATGTATTTTTTGTAATGTCTACTTTGGAACTGGTTTCTTATTTGATGCATTTATTCAGTAATCTTGTATAAAGAATACATGTATTAAAAACTACTTTTAAAAGACAAGAAGGAACAAAAAAATGTAAGCTTGCCTGTAATTAATGGTAGTTTTGGAGTTTAATTCATAGTTCTGGCAATTTATTAGACCTCTTTGCAATGACCCCCCTCTACCCCAGTTTTGAAGTGTGTGAACTTGATAAATAAAACTTGTAAATTGTTTCTAAAAATGGATGTTATTGTCATCTTGGAGTTAAGTTTATTAGTTCAGTGGTTGTTTTTTTTTTGTGTAATTTTCCAGGCACGGATAAGTCATGGAAATGGAAAAAATGTAACCGTTTTTTAATCAATAAAAAATAAAATAATTTAAAAATGATTGAAATGTAGCCCAAATTTAGCTGTCACTTAGTAGGAGATAGTTGGTTCCCGTAAATGAAAAATAGGACTTTTAAAAATGTTTTTGAAAAAAAGTATCAAGGCTGCATTTATTTGATCCAAAAAAATGCAGTAAAAACCCTAATATTGTAAAATATTATTAGAATTTAAAACAGCTGTTCTCTATGTGAATATATAGTAAAGTGTCATTTATTTCTGTGATCAAAGCTGAATTTATCATCATTACTCCAGTCTTCAGTGTCACGTGATCCTTCAGAAATGAACAAAAATTAATAGCATTTATTTGAAATATATTTTTTGTAACATTATGAATGTCTAACACTTGATAAATTTAATGCATTCATTTCTTTAAAAATAAATCTTACTAAATGGTAATGTATTTGCACTAAATTGCAGTAACTTTGAAGGTTGATCTTGACTAATGCAGTCAACATTACATTTGGTTTATTCTCACTATATTAAGAAATTTAACTTTTTTGCAGTGGGGAAAATCATGCAGTAACAGGGTTGTACTACACTGCTAAATATAAAGTAATTAAAATATAAATGTAATTTTTATCTACTACAATGAATTGAATATAAATACAATTGCATTGTATGATTTAAATTGTTGAATGTAGTCAAAAGAAGGTCAAGACCTTTCAAATAGACCATAATAAACCAAAATACATTAGATCAATTATAGTTCATGTAATATTTCACAACTAAAATATTAGTTAATGAGTTTTTAAAGTCACGGAACACCAAAATGTACCCTATTCGTGGGAAGTAAACCTAAAAAAAATCGGGGTTTTGTAATCCTCTAAAAACAACATCCAGAGCCCAGAATGATGGCATAATAAACTGCTCGAGAAGCCCCGCTGATACAAGAGGAATTCGAGTTAAATCTTTAATAGGTGGAATTTAGGCAAACCGCACTGGAAAATAAACAGATGAGCCAGAGCAACAAAAATGTCTGCCAAAAATAAACACGGTTTAAAAAAAATAATAGACATCTGTTCCTTCCTGGAATGCAAAGTCCCAAAACAACGACAAAAAGCAGGTCAAACCCTGCCTTCTCGCTTTCTCGCGTTGCGTCTTTATTTGTGGTTTGGCTGAAGCTGATGCTGGCGCTGTAATTAAGTGTGCGGTAATAGGATGGAGCTCCAGGGAGCTCATTAGTCTTTTCAATTAGTGAGAAATACACAAGGTAGAGTCCTCTGCTTTTTAGGGACTTTAGAAGCGGCCAGAGATGCCAAGAACGCTCTCCTTCACTTCCCCCTCAGCTGGGGAACGGGCGGAGGTGACACCGCTGACAGACCTCGAATATTCCTGAGGGAGTTCCTCACGTGAGTGACGGGTGTAGGGTGTATCCCGCAAAAACTGAGCCAGATTGGGAGATGAGAGGGTCTGAAACGGCTAACTTGGATCACGTGCGGCACCTCAGCATATTGTGTAATGGCAGTGACGTCAGTGCCCGTGGTTCAAAGTTTTATCATATGACAGTCAGTTACAGTTTACGTAAAAGGCACAATATGTAATTTTTCGCCGCTAGAGGTCGCTTATTCAAAGCAAAGGCATGTCTTGATTTCGCTGAGCTTTTATTCTGCCGCAGACAAGCGCTTCCGCTTCTTCCGCTCATGTGTATGTAACGCAGCGCTGTTTATCATATTACACACATTTGAGTGTGTTAAAGTTATGTTATAATGCTACTCTGTGCGTTCGCTCGGCGCTACTATGAGACACTTGTTCATACGCTGGAGCGCCAGTCTCTCGTGAACGCGCATATGACAGTTAGCGGAAGTTAGAGATTACAGATTGTAAAGTTTTCAATATGGATATTTTTTTTAAACAAACACATCGCTTCAGAAGGCCTTTATTAACCCCCGGAGCCGTGTGGTGCACTTTTATGATGGATAGATGCACTTTTATGGACTTCAAAATAGAAACAGCCATTCACTGCCATTTTAAAGCTTGGAAGAGCCAGGACCTTTTTTAATATAACTCTGATTGTATTCGTCTGAAAGAAGAAAGTTATATACACCTAGGATGGCTTGAGGGGGAGTAAATCATGGGATCATTTTTGGGTGAACTATCCCTTTAACAGTACAAATATTCAATTTCTCCCAGATAAATAGCACGTATATTCTACTTTTAAATCATATCCCTTTAAATATAAAGGATGGTTCTGTAGCCTATTATTCATACATGACACATTACTGAAAACGATAATAAATACAATACAACAGTATAAATAAAAGCAGAGAAACATGCACAGTAGCACTACACACTAATTTGCATAATTTCCGACGTGATATATAGGGAGAACTGGAGTACTGTAATTATCACAGTATTCACAGATTTCACCACACTTCTCCCCAAAATGTTCACGTTCCATTTTAGTGGCGCGCTTACTCTTTAATAATGTTTATTAATGTATTAATGCATTTTGCATGCCAGAAAAGGTGGATAAAAAAAAACAGCTAACTGAACAGAATCTGAGGTAGCCCCTATTTTTCCCCTTACAAAAGAACCTCTTGCCTAGGCCTACCTAGGCTACATATCTGACCTATCTGATCACAAAGTGCATAAAACAAAATAGTACACAGTAGTAGGCTATTAGAGATAACATTAAGTTTCCTTTTGAAACAAAATAAACATCTTGCACACATTTGACCCAGGAACATCTCAAAGTGCATAAAATAAAAAGTGCACAGTATTCACAACTATAACACATGAATACAAGGTGTACTACTGCACACTGAGGGAGCATATTTTAAATCACCATGTGTGATTAGGCATGCCTTTGTTACATCCCACATTACACTGATGTACAGTTACCCTGCTGACTTAGTGGAAGAAGTGACATTTTTTGTTTTGAACGAGAGCAGTGACTTTAGACTCGTAAGTTGTCAATGCAATCCGAAGGCATTGGTGGAGAGTATGGTCAGTCAGGGAGCAACGAGAGTTGCTTTTTATGGAGTTCATGTGTAAAAAACTTGACTCACATGTGTATGTTGATCCAAACATACTGAGCATGACGATCGCTACTTTCTTAATGTTAGGGAACTGATGTACGTTGACATCAGTCTAAAACAATGCATGCCCGTTAGTGCAAAGCTCCTGTGCCATGGTTACAGATGACTGCATGTCAACAAGTTTGAGTGTGAATTTCCCCTCGTCAATGGAAGGAACCACTTTCTTTGCTCTGGTGGATAAGTCCCCTTCTATTGCAATACTGAACGGGTCTCTGACAAAAACGGCCACCTCTGTGGGCAGAACAAGTCCATCCAACATCGCAATGAAATCTGTCATCACATCCGTGATTTGTGTGGGGGATGAGATGCATTTGCGGAGTGTCGGAAAATGCAGCATTCGGCCTGTGCTCAAATCATTGGCAAAAAGGTCCAGTTTAACTTGGAATGCGCACATCTGCTCCACAAGGTCAATGACAGATTTGCCTCTGCCTTGTAGTCCCAAATTGACATCATTCAGGTGTTTGAATATGTCGCTTAGAAAGCAGGCATCGGCCATGAAGTTGTCGTCCAGTATGCAACTCAAGTGCGTTTCTGCCTTTTTTTGCTTGCTGCTGCTGCGGAGGAAATTTATGATCTCCTCTCTGAGACCACAGAAACGCTCCAGTGCTTTTCCTTTGGACAGCCACCTCACGTCATTATGCAAAAGAGGGTCGTGGTGCTCAGCAGACATTTCTGACCGCAGCATGCGGAATAAGCGGTGTTGGAGGCTTGATGTGGAGCAAATAAAATTAATTGTAGCCATAACGCTGTCCATTGTCGTTTTGAGCTCCCCGCTTAGATTTGCGCACAACACCGTCTGATGCACAATGCAGTGTAAGGAGATAAACTGAGGTGCAACAGCGGACCAACGTGCTGCCGAACCTTTCACTTTCCCTGTCGGAGCCCCAAGCATGCACACACGCTTCATATCCAGACCATTGTCTTTAAAAATAGCAGAATTTTTCCCAAAGACTATATCGCCAGTTGTGTGTCCTTCTAACGGCAGTAGGCCGAGCAGCTCCTCTCAAAAAAACGGACATATATGCACAACTGAGCAGTATCAGTTTTGTCTGTAGACTCATTTACTGCTATAGACATAGTATCAGCTTTCATCAGGTCTCCTAACAGCATTTCATACACTTCTGCAGCAAGAACTTTTAACCCTACGAATGTTATCTGACAGGGGTACGTTTTTTATAGCAGATACCACGCTCGTTTTAATTTTATCATCATTTATCACCTCATCCACTACGGCCAGCATACAGTCCTTCACGGTTTCAGAATGGCCTTTTCTTTTTTGCCAATATCCAGGAAACACGAAGGGATGCTGCGGTAGCTCTCTATTGGGCTGTGAATGACCGCACCATGGTAGTACCGCTCCGGTTGTAAGATGCAATCAGACTCTGCACCTTTGCAGTCCTCTCTTGAGATCCCTCGGGAAAATTGTTGTGGAAAGTCTGGTGTTTCACAACGTGGTGCCTCCGCACATTGTAATTTTTAAGTACTGCAACGCACTCATTACAAATGAAAGACATCGGTTTGGCGTTTGGATGTGGCGGTAAAATAAACAAGTATTTGTCATTCCAGGCAGGGTTAAACTGACGGTTTTCATTGGCAATTTTACGTTTCAGTGTTGAGAAAGACATATTGATAGCAATACTACCGGCATGCTCTGCATTGTTTGCGTGTTGCTAGGCTACGTGGTCTGTACTACTGTATGAATTTACCTAGGAATGTGCGTTTTTGGCGGGACCACGGGCTGGGCCACTCGGAGGTTACTTCGCATGTGGCCTGCGGGCCGCCAATTGAATAGCCCTGATCTATGGCAATAGCGACTTGACTGATTTGGATTTTGACTCAGTCTCAGCAATTCGCTCATAATAACAATTCGTCTCGTAACACAATGTTATTTCAAATTAAATGAAACTAAATAATGAGAGAATGAAGTTGAAGTAGAAATGACATCCAAAGGGTATCTTTCGGGAGCTGAAAAAGGAAGAAGAGAAAAGCAAGCTTGTGGTGTCACTGAAGTGAGCACAAAGAGGAACTTAAATACACAGTGATGGAGACAGCTGAGCTCATTAAATGAATAACCATGACAACAGATAGAGTGGTGAGAAACTGAAAAAAAAGGAACACATGCGACTGAAAATAACAAACTAAAAGTCCATGATAATGAAACATAAACGTGACATAACGCCCCCTCCTGGATGGCGTGACCTCGCGCCAAAACAGAAAAGATGAGGGAGGGATGGTGGGGGCTTTGGAGGTGGGTGAGGAGAAGACTGGAGAAAGGGGCAGGCAGGGGGCTGGCAAGAAAGACAGATAAAGAAGACCATGGAGGCGATGATGATGGTGGAGCCATGGAGGAGTGGATGGTGGTAGGATCAAGCGAACGGACGGCCGACGAGATCCCAGAGTGACCCAGGAGGCAACCCACAGTGGCAGTAATGGAGGGAAGGTTGACCTTTGAGCATTACATCCGACTCCCAGTTGATCAGGCTTTCCTCCTCATCTATCACCACCAATATTCCCACAGCCACGAATTTTGTAGCAGGCTCACCAACTGGTCAGCCGGGACTTCAGGCTTAGCTTCCGGGATGGACTTGGCAGCTGGCTCTGGCTCCAGTGCGGGCTTAGGCTCAGGTTTGATGTCCATGACGGATAATGGTTTGGTCTTTCTGTCTCCAGAGGGCTATGGCTCCATATCCGTCATGTTGCAGGATGATGGAGGGTTGAGCTCTGGTTTGGGCTGTGAGTGGTCCACTTGAGGATCTTGGGCAGGTTGGGTTGGGACGAGTATAGATGGTTCGGTGCGGGCTTCCTCAACAACAAGTGGAGAACCAGCCACATACAGTGCATACTCTATGTACTGAGTACATAATGAGCAGTTATCGTTCCCCACAAGCATTATTTGGAGCAGTTTGTTGTTTAGCCCACTCCAGAACTTATCCAAACATACCTGATGACACAGAAAGTCCTCTAAAAAATCTTCCAGTGGCCGGTCTCCTTGATGTAGGGATCGGAGTTGCTCCTTAACAAAATCCATTTTGTGGTCCGGTATTCTGCCACGGTTGGGTTCAGATTCAGATGATGAAAAAGGATAAAACTGGTTTCTACAAACAAAAGAATATTCACAATATTAACTTTTTTCTCCTAACTCTGATCTTAGGCTACATCTCGCAATTCATTTTGTTTGTTTGTTTGATTGTTTGTTTGTTTATAGAATAAAAAAAAAAAGTAAATGTGTCAACTGTGACTTTTTTTCTTGAAATTGCGAGTTCATATTTCACCATTTTTTTTATTTTGTGTAAGTGAGGACCCGGTGGAGCCTGAAGAAAGGAGGAGCCCGATGGAGCCGTAGAGGTGTATGTATGAGGTGTTGCAGACAGCCCGGAAATCCGTGGCTATGGTGGAGTGACGACTGACCAGGGCGAAGCCGGTGGGACGAGGGAGCCCGGTGGAGCCGAAGGGACAATTGGGACTTTTTTTCTTGAAATTGCAAATTCATATCTCACCGTTTTTTTAGGTTTTTGGAATAAAAAATAAAAAGATAATTGCAACTTTTTATTTCATATAATTCTGACTTTGTTTCTCACACTTGTGAGTTTATATCTCACATTTTGGACTGGATTTCTGAATTGTGAGTTCTGAGTTCTTTTTTTTTTTCTAATAAGAATTGCGAGATACAAATTGTTTATTTTTTTATCCCGTGGTGGAAATAATCTTCCATATCTCAGCATCAGTCTCAAACGGGACAAAATTAGACCCGCCGATGCTCATTTGTGCACAACAACCACACTAAAACACTCAGCCGCCTATCATGAATGTGTGTGTGTGTGTGTACATTGGAATAATATTAATGTGCCATAACAAGCTCAGAGAGGAAACTAAACGCTGCGCTTCACACTGGCAGTAACAGCCAATCAAGTCGAGTATGAGGAAATCCAAAGCATCATTATCACTAATTGCTTAATGATGTCTTACAGTGTGTGTTGGTTCCCATATGACTCAACTATGAGCAGTTTTAACAGCATACTGTTGCTCTGCCCTCTCTGTCAGATGTGTCTGTATGACATGCCGCGTGCGCGCGCGCGTGTGTGCATGCAGACAGACAGGTTGACACACGTTGAGTGCTCATTTCCCTCTCTGCCCTCAGGTGAGGTACAGACCTGTCAGTCACACGCACACACATGCACACACAAGCTTATATTTTATTTTGCTCAGCAGTCATTAGAGAAGCGAGAAACATGGCTTGCATCATCCCGGGCCCCGCAATGCTCTCTGGGGCCCGTGTCTCTGTGTGTACCCTCAGCTCTAGACCCATCAACCAAATTAAAGGTAATGAGTTGTCAGACAACAGAGAAGGCCTGGCTCCTTAAGGCTAGGACTCTGATGCGCTGGCCTATTCTCCATACGCCCACCTTCACACACACACAGACACACTGCGCGGCCCACACGAGCCGGGCTGAGTGACTTTAATATGACTGGCCTGTTAGAGAGATTGGCTGCAGAAAGATATCTGTGATTATTCTCCCAAGCTTGTTTTCTCCAAGTCAATTCTTGGAAAAGTGCTTGTTAACTCGGCTGGAGTTGCAGGCACAGCACAATTCTGTGTTTACCTGATGAGTTCAGACAGTATTTAATTGTGTTGCACTTCATTGCATTGGCAGCCATTTTATTATAAAATATCTTCTGTGTGGAATACGCCTTCTAGTATTTTAAGCAGTAATGTTTTTATATATATATATATATATATTGCATTTTTGTTATTTGTTAGTAATTTGTGGTTCTATATTTTAAATGTAATAATTCATATATTATTGTGGTCATAAATAATATATATTTATATAATAATAATTACATTTTTATAAAAATGTATATTTAATTATTTATTTAATTATAACATTATATTTAAATTATATATAATTATAGTTAAATGTATGTGTATTTAATTATGAAATAAAAAAAATGACTTTTTTCTCTGAATTCTGAATTTTTAACATTTATTTATAAAATTATATTTGCATTATATATATATATATAGTTTAATTATGAAATAAAATATTTTATTCCTAAGTATTTAAAAATTAATCCCAAATATTATTTATTTAAAAAATTCTATTATAAAATTCTATTATAGCTAATATATTTATTACAATAATAATGTATATAGGTGTGAGATAATCAGAGCCATGCTGATATTCAGTACTATAAAATATGATTAATATGCTTAAAAACAAGTTAATACTGAGTCGTTTGAGGTCGGTAAGATTTTTAAAATATTTTTGAAAGACGTCTCTTATTCTCACCAAGGCTGCATTTATTTGATAAAAAAAATACAGTAAAAACAGTAATATTGTAAAATATCATTGTAATTTAAAACAGCTGTTTTCTATGTGAATATATAGTGACGTGTAATTTATTCCTGTGATCAAAGCTGAATTTTCAGCATCATTACTGTCACATGATCCTTCAGAAATCATTCTAATATGATGATATGCTTGCAGTTGTGCTATTTCATATTTGAATCTGTGATACATTTTTTTCAGGATAAATAGAAAGTTAAAAAATGTCTTTTGCATCACTAAAGCTGTAATACAAGTGCTGTTATATGAAATATCAGAACTCTTTGAATGCCATATAATAATAAAAAAAAATTATTCAAAATAAAATGTGTACTGTTTTTAACTGTTTTAGGCACATTGTCTAACATTTATCTTCTCACTCAGATCTCTCTCATTTGCAGGATTGTGACTTTAATAATCAGATGCGGCCAGCGGGCCACAACAGCAGACCTTCTCCTTTAAATGTGTGCATTGAACAAAGTGTGCCATGATCTCTCTCTCTCATAAGAGACATCTGTCTGCTCCTCACAAGGTCAGAATTAATACATGTTAATTCAGCTCATTAGAGCGCACTGGCCCCTGGCCAAGCTTCTGCCGTGGGCTCGGCTTTGATCCTGAATTCATGCCAGGTCTGGCCTTTGATGTCTCTGAATCACTTGACATTGTGTTTACATTCCTCTACTCCGACAATCAATATTAAGACAAAAGAATACATAAATCAGCTCGAGCACGTCTGGAGTGCAATGCCAAATTAATAGAGTGTCAGCCTGATTGTCAGTCTCTAAAAGAGGAGAAACAACGTTGTTTTCATTTCGCTGATTAACTGAACGGTCGATTCATATGTGGTTGATGCAGACGCATTAATTCATTGACTTGTGATTGATGGAACTTGCTGTATTGTGTCATGACAGGAACTGAAGACTGAATAAGACTTCAGGTTCAATGTGAGGGGGAGTTTGTAGCCTTTCATGACTTCATCAATAATTTTCTATGAAGTGAGGCTGCAAACTTGACTCTATTTCAGGACTGAAAGCTTGGCGATTCATAGAAACGGTGCACAGGAAGAGCAGTGTCGGGTTCATAGGCGGTTTATATCTTTCTCTGGCCTTCATCTTCCTTCAACTCAGAGCTTCGGTGTGGATTCAGAACGTAACAGAGACTGATTTCGTTTCTTGATATGAATAAAGTCAGTCAAAAGTTTTATTCTCTTATTTGAGTTCATTCTCAACTCATGAGGTGCTTTTTCAACATTATTGAAGGAGTGTGTGCATTCACACTTTTCCTTCATTAACCACTCAAACTCACTCATTTAGAAAAATAATAATAATACAAATAATAACATATATTACATACATTGCATGCATTTAAACAGAAGCCTAATATATCAAAAGTATGTATGCTCATGATTCAGTCAAAGAGTTGGTAGTGTTTTTGAAATATATTGTTATAAATATAATATAAAAGAATATAGTGTTAGAATATCGTTCCCTATCCCCTATATAGTGCACTGTCTGATCGTTCCTTATCCCCTATATAGTGCACTGACTGATCGTTCCCTATCCCGTATAGTGCACTGTCTGATCGTTCCCTATCCCCTTTATAGTGCACTGTCTGATCGTTCCCTATCCCCTTTATAGTGCACTGTCTGATCGTTCCCTATCCCCTGTATAGTGCACTGTCTGATCGTTCCCTATCCCCTATATAGTGCACTGTCTGAATCGTTCCCTATCCCCTATATAGTGCACTGTCTGATCGTTCCCTATCCCCTGTATAGTGCACTGTCTGATCGTTTCCTATCCCCTGTATAGTGCACTGTCTGATCGTTCCCTATCCCCTGTATAGTGCACTGTCTGATCGTTCCCTATCCCCTATATAGTGCACTGTCTGAATCGTTCCCTATCCCCTATATAGTGCACTGTCTGAATCGTTCCCTATCCCCTATATAGTGCACTGTCTGATCGTTCCCTATCCCCTGTATAGTGCACTGTCTGATCGTTCCCTATCCCCTGTATAGTGCACTGTCTGATCGTTCCCTATCCCCTGTATAGTGCACTGTCTGATCGTTTTCTATCTCCTGTATAGTGCAGTCTGATCATTTTCTATCCCCTGTATAGTGCAGTCTGATCGTTTTCTATCCCCTGTATAGTGCACTGTCTGATCGTTCCCTATCCCCTGTATAGTGCACTGTCTGATCGTTCCCTATCCCCTATATAGTGCACTGTCTGATCGTTCCCTATCCCCTGTATAGTGCACTGTCTGATCGTTCCCTATCCCCTATATAGTGCACTGTCTGACCGTTCCCTATCCTCTGTATAGTGCACTGTCTGACCGTTCCCTATCCTCTGTATAGTGCACTGTCTGATCGTTCCCTATCCCCTGTATAGTGCACTGTCTGATCGTTCCCTATCCCCTATATAGTGCACTGTCTGACCGTTCCCTATCCTCTGTATAGTGCACTGTCTGACCGTTCCCTATCCTCTGTATAGTGCACTGTCTGATCGTTCCCTATCCCCTATATAGTGCACTACCATGTAGAAAACAGTAAATGTGTGAACAAGTGACTGATTTCAGTCGCAGCTTCAGTGTCTGTTTATGATGTAGGGGGCGGGGCTTCAGATTCTAGAGAGCATTTGATTGGACAGAAAGTCTGAAGTGCAGAGTGATGTCATCAAAATTATTGATCCATATTGGTTGAGTTTTGAACGCATATATCTTCCAAATGCGAATTTTGTCATTGTTTTGGAGCTTATAGATAAAAGTAAGACTATTCATACTAAAAGCCAAAAAAATGTCCATTTTGATTTCATGGGGACTTTAAATTAAACCAACAATAATTTTTTACATCATGGGCACAAAAAAAGAGCACATTTTAGCTTTAATACAGTCAAATATAAACTATAATAATATATACATTTGTAATAACAATAATTAAAAAACTACATTTTGTCTCTATAATATAAGTTAATATTTCTTCACGCTAGTATAAATGGGTTTTTATAAATGAAAATATAGAACTGCCTTTATATATTCTGGAAGGGATGTTGCACCTGCAGGAAACTGTGATGCTGTACGCCGTGATGGACAGTTACAGTGACCGTATGCATTGCTGCTAACATATTCATTGATTGCTTGATCAACACTCATTACATTTGTCCGTGTCTCAGTTGGTGAAGACAGGTATCACCTGGCGATGCGCGCAAGACTGCCTCTTAATGTTTTATTTACGACCATTTGACCTTAAAGAAGGAAACGCAGATGAAGAGCAAGAGGGATGGTATTCAGTACTAAATGCCACGACTATCATTAGGAGTATTTGAGGCTGCAGGGGTTTCATCTAAAACATTGATTAACATTAACATGATTTGCATGTTGAGCAAGATCTTTGGTCGCTGTAACAAATTATTCATGGCAGTCGTTAAGGTCATACAAGATAAAGATTAGGCCAATGGTTTTGCTGTAGAACATATTTACATTGGAAAAGATAATCTCACGCACGTGGGTCTGAAGGGGGAAGAGAAAAACAAAGGAGTTTTTATGGGGTGGTTTTTCCAACAACAACACAAAAATAAAGACAGAAAAGAGGTCATTTACTCACTCTCATGTTGTTCCAAACCCAAATGACTTTCTTCTCCAGAACACAGAAGCAAATATCAGGCAGAATGTGAACGCTGCACTTTCCCAAAACACAAAAATACATGAAAAATGTTTGAGGCAGAAAGTCATACGGGTTTGGAATGACATGAGGCTGAGTAAATGATGAGAGACGTTTAATTTTGGCTGAACTATTCCTTTAAGAACCCAAACACAAGACTTGGAGAAACATAAAGCATTCAGTTTTGTTATTAAAATGAAAGAGGACATCTGCTGTGATAGAGACACTAGAAAGCATTATAAATCTGCTGGACCGCTTGCGTTCTAACATCCGGTCTTCTTCTGTCAGTAACGCGCTCAAGCCCTATTTCAGAGTTTGGCGTTGTGTTTTGACGGAGCCTGGCTCATTCTAGATTCAGAGTCTGTTCTGTTCTCCTGTAGGAGGAGCGGGAGAGTCTCTAGAGAGTCCTATCAATGCATGCTGGGAGTTTTGAGCTGAAGTTCAATCAGTTTTAAAAACATTTCATGTTCATGAATTAGATGATTAATTAAAATGAACTGACAGATCACATTCATATTTCTTGAAGCATTTGAAGTTTAGCACAGTCTAATTGAAAGGCTGAGAAGAGAGAGAGAGGAGGAGGGGGGGGGGGGGGGGGGGTATGTGTAGTTTAGTCAGAATTAGGCATATAGTTCAGCAAACCAAAGGCTTTTGACAAATTCATGGTCTTACACTGCCCTCTTCAGACCAGACTTGTATCTTTCATTTATCAACAAGTACATGAATATTATTTTATTTGTACTTTCTTTGGAATTGATTATTATTGTTATTGTTATTATTATTATTATTAAATAATCTAAAACAATGCTCTGCCAATAAATGTCTTTAAGTTTTCCACAAGGATACAGTTATAAATAAAAGAATGGTATATGTAAAAGGGATATTGAATCTAAAAGTATCTATAATCTAGAAAAAATAATGTAGATAATTTAGCTAATATGCAAACTGATTTGGTGCTCTTAGTCTTTAGACTTTTAAACCTATCCCACCATATTCAAGATTACCTGAGAGATATCACTGAAGAAATCACACGTCTATCTGACACTTGTCCACCCTTATGCTGTGTGAATAGTGGGAACCAAACAAAACAAACATTTCTATACTTGTTAGCCACTCTGTAAACTTTCCTGATCTGGGGCCCGTTTCAGAAAGGAGGTTAAGATGTCATATCTCAGAATGGGAGATATGTCAAACCCAAGAAAGCAGGGGAAGTCAAGCCCGTTTCTGAAAGAGAGATAACTTCTACTCAGAGTCAGTTACCATGGTAACTTACTCTGTGAACCTAACCTGGTCTGGAGCAGGTTTTCTTTGGTAAACCCAGAGTTTCTTTCGGTCTCCTTCCCCTTTTTAAAGCATCAGTGGTGTTTAAATACTTCATTAGTTCATTCACGCTGCACAAATGCTTTTCATACTGAGTATTCTTTCTTACCCTATTAGCATGTAATTTGCAAAATAAGAAAAATGCACTTAAATTTGCTTTTTTTTTTTTTGACTTAATACTTATGTAATTTTTCTTATGTAGAAAATGCACATTGATTTAAGAATCTTTTGACTGGATATTTTGCCTGGAAATAAGACAAAATTGAATGCATGTACATTCATTCACTGCAAATATTTTCATCAAGAGGACACTGTCAAAATGACAAAAATAGCATCCTGTAGATGTAATAATTTGTAGGGAGTTACATTTATGTCAGGAGAGGATTTTTTTTGCTCGCTATATCCACATGCATATTTATTTGAGAAGTACCATTTTTAATAATAGTTTTCTATATAATATCAGGGATGCAGAGCATATTAGTAAGGCCGCTGTATGCAGAGAGGTAAGGTAAGTTTGCCTCACTCTCACGTGAGCTCTTTCTGAATATGTTTGTGTTGTTTCCTGGGCACAAACCCATGAGAGCATCAAAGAGGAGCTTCACAAGATTGCAGGTCAGTGCTGTAGAAATCAGGTTAAATGATGTTCCATTGATATCTTGTTGCAACCTCTGGAAGTAACCTAATAATTAGAATTTCCTTTAGGATTTCCAATGTGGTTGGATGCATTGATACGCATATTCCCATCATCGCACCTTCCGAAAATGAAACTTCCGAAGATTACTATATGGAATGGAAGAATACCAGATGGAAGGGTAGTCTGAAATATATGCCATACACCACAGGTGTGAAATAAACACAAATTATTCACTATTTATTTGATTATCTTTTGATGATTTTTTGCGGCTACCACAATCTTTTTCTTCTTTTTTTTTTTTTGCCCGTGGGATACCATGAAAATGAATATTAGTTCAATAACTTACCGTTCTGCCAGTTTTCACCTGATATTATAACAATGATTAAGACTTAAACTTACGTTTGACCCGGAAGTATGCAGACGTCTTTTTGTCGGGTACTGTTGCCATGTTGAATCGTAATTTCGGAGCTCCATAGTCGTGGTGCACGCACTTAACTCAAAACTCTCAAAACCATCTCAGGGTAAGTCAACTCAGAGTTCTCAGAACCTCCTTATTGAAAAGGGCCCCTGGTGACACATCATTGTCCATCCATATGCTGTGTAAATAGTGGGAACAAAACAAAACAAAAACAAACAAAACAAAAAAAGGTCTGTGCTTGTTAGCCACTCTGTAAACTTTCCTGATCTGGTGACACATCAGTGTCCACCCTTATGCTGTGTGAATAGTGGGAACAAAATAAAACAAAAACAAACAAAACAAAAAACAAAACAAACAAAAATGTCTATGCTTTTAGCCACTCTGTAAACTTCCCTGATCTGGTGACACATCATTGTCCATCCATATGCTGTGTGAATAGTGTGAACAAAACAAAACAAAAACAAACAAAATAAAACAAACAAAACACACATTCTATACTTGTTAGCCACTCTGTTAACATTCCTGATCTGGTGACACATTAGTGTCCACCCTTATGCTGTGTGAATAGTGTGAACAAAACTAAACTAAAACAAACAAAACAAAACAAACAAAACACACATTTCTATACTTGTTAGCCACTCTGTAAACTCTCCTGATCTGGTGACACATCAGTACCCATCCATATGCTGTGTGAATAGTGTGAACAAAACAAAACAAAAACAAACAAAACAAAACAAAAACTAACAAAACACACATTTCTATACTTGTTAGCCACTCTGTAAACTTTCCTGATCTGGTGACACATTAGTGTCCATCCATATGCTGTGTGAATAGTGAGAACAAAACAAAACAAAAACAAACAAAACAAAACAAAAACAAACAAAATAAAACAAACAAAACACACATTTATATGCTTGTTAGCCACTCTGTAAACTTTCCTGATCTGGTGACACATTAGTGTCCACCCTTATGCTGTGTGAATAGTGTGAACAAAACAAAACCAAAACAAACAAAATAAAACAAAAATGTCTATGCTTGTTAGCCACTCTGTAAACTTCCCTGATCTGGTGACACATTATTGTCCATCCATATGCTGTGTGAATAGTGTGAACAAAACAAAACAAAAACAAACAAAACAAAACTAAAACAAACAAAATAAAACAAACAAAACACACATTTCTATACTTGTTAGCCATTCTGTAAACTTTCCTGATCTGGTGACACATCAGTGTCCACTCTTATGCTGTGTGAATAGTGGGAACAAAACAAAACAAAAACAAACAAAACACACATTTCTATACTTGTTAGCCACTCTGTAAACTTTCCTGATCTGGTGACACATTAGTGTCCATCCATATGCTGTGTGAATAGTGAGAACAAAACAAAACAAAAACAAACAAAACAAAACAAAAACAAACAAAATAAAACAAACAAAACACACATTTATATGCTTGTTAGCCACTCTGTAAACTTTCCTGATCTGGTGACACATTAGTGTCCACCCTTATGCTGTGTGAATAGTGTGAACAAAACAAAACCAAAACAAACAAAATAAAACAAACAAGACAAGACAAAACAAAACAAAACAAAAATGTCTATGCTTGTTAGCCACTCTGTAAACTTCCCTGATCTGGTGACACATTATTGTCCATCCATATGCTGTGTGAATAGTGTGAACAAAACAAAACAAAAACAAACAAAACTAAACTAAAACAAACAAAATAAAACAAACAAAACACACATTTCTATACTTGTTAGCCATTCTGTAAAGTTTCCTGATCTGATGACACATCAGTGTCCATCCATATGCTGTGTGAATAGTGTGAACAAAACAAAACAAAACAAAAACAAACAAAACAAAACAAACAAAATAAAACAAACAAAACACACATTTCTATACTTGTTAGCCACTCTGTAAACTTTCCTGATCTGGTAACACACCAGTGTCCATCCATATGCTGTGTTAATAGTGTGAACAAAACATAACAAAAACAAACAAAACAAAACAAACTAAATAAAACAAACAAAACACACATTTCTATACTTGTTAGCCACTCTGTAAACTTTCCTGATCTGGTGACACATCAGTGTCCACCCTTATGCTGTGTGAATAGTGTGAACAAAACAAAACAAAACAAACTAAATAAAACAAACAAGACAAGACAAAACAAAACAAAAATGTCTATGCTTGTTAGCCACTCTGTAAACTTCCCTGATCTGGTGACACATTATTGTCCATCCATATGCTGTGTGAATAGTGTGAACAAAACTAAACTAAAACAAACAAAACAAAACAAAAACAAACAAAATAAAACAAACAAAACACACATTTCTATACTTGTTAGCCACTCTGTAAACTTTCCTGATCTGGTGACACATCAGTGTCCACCCTTATGCTGTGTGAATAGTGTGAACAAAACAAAACAAAACAAAAACAAACAAAACAAAACAAAAACAAAAACAAACAAAACAAAAACAAAAACAAAAACAAAAACAAAAACAAAAACAAACAAAATAAAACAAACAAAACACACATTTCTATACTTGTTAGCCACTCTGTAAACTTTCCTGATCTGGTGACACATTATTGTCCATCCATATGCTGTGTGAATAGTGGGAACAAAACAAAACCAAAACAAACAAAATAAAACAAACAAGACAAGACAAAACAAAACAAAAATGTCTATGCTTGTTAGCCACTCTGTAAACTTCCCTGATCTGGTGACACATTATTGTCCATCCATATGCTGTGTGAATAGTGTGAACAAAACAAAACAAAACAAAAACAAACAAAACAAAACAAAAACAAACAAAATAAAACAAACAAAACACACATTTCTATACTTGTTAGCCACTCTGTAAACTTTCCTGATCTGGTGACACACCAGTGTCCACCCTTATGCTGTGTGAATAGTGTGAACAAAACAAAACAAAACAAAAACAAACAAAACAAAACAAACAAAATAAAACAAACAAAACACACATTTCTATACTTGTTAGCCACTCTGTAAACTTTCCTGATCTGGTGACACATCAGTGTCCACCCTTATGCTGTGTGAATAGTGTGAACAAAACAAAACAAAACAAACTAAATAAAACAAACAAGACAAGACAAAACAAACAAAAATGTCTATACTTGTTAGCCACTCTGTAAACTTCCCTGATCTGGTGACACATTATTGTCCATCCATATGCTGTGTGAATAGTGTGAACAAAACTAAACTAAAACAAACAAAACAAAACAAAAACAAACAAAATAAAACAAACAAAACACACATTTCTATACTTGTTAGCCACTCTGTAAACTTTCCTGATCTGGTGACACATCAGTGTCCACCCTTATGCTGTGTGAATAGTGTGAACAAAACAAAACAAAACAAAAACAAACAAAACAAAACAAAACAAAACAAAAACAAAAACAAAAACAAACAAAATAAAACAAACAAAACACACATTTCTATACTTGTTAGCCACTCTGTAAACTTTCCTGATCTGGTGACACATTATTGTCCATCCATATGCTGTGTGAATAGTGGGAACAAAACAAAACCAAAACAAACAAAATAAAACAAACAAGACAAAACAAAACAAAAATGTCTATGCTTGTTAGCCACTCTGTAAACTTCCCTGATCTGGTGACACATTATTGTCCATCCATATGCTGTGTGAATAGTGTGAACAAAACAAAACAAAACAAAAACAAACAAAACAAAACAAAAACAAACAAAATAAAACAAACAAAACACACATTTCTATACTTGTTAGCCACTCTGTAAACTTTCCTGATCTGGTGACACACCAGTGTCCACCCTTATGCTGCGTGAATAGTGTGAACAAAACAAAACAAAACAAAAACAAACAAAACAAAACAAACAAAATAAAACAAACAAAACACACATTTCTATACTTGTTAGCCACTCTGTAAACTTTCCTGATCTGGTGACACATCAGTGTCCACCCTTATGCTGTGTGAATAGTGTGAACAAAACAAAACAAAACAAACTAAATAAAACAAACAAGACAAGACAAAACAAAACAAAAATGTCTATGCTTGTTAGCCACTCTGTAAACTTCCCTGATCTGGTGACACATTATTGTCCATCCATATGCTGTGTGAATAGTGTGAACAAAACTAAACTAAAACAAACAAAACAAAACAAAAACAAACAAAATAAAACAAACAAAACACACATTTCTATACTTGTTAGCCACTCTGTAAACTTTCCTGATCTGGTGACACATCAGTGTCCACCCTTATGCTGTGTGAATAGTGTGAACAAAACAAAACAAAACAAAAACAAACAAAACAAAAACAAAAACAAACAAAACAAAAACAAAAACAAAAACAAAAACAAACAAAATAAAACAAACAAAACACACATTTCTATACTTGTTAGCCACTCTGTAAACTTTCCTGATCTAGTGACACATTATTGTCCATCCATATGCTGTGTGAATAGTGGGAACAAAACAAAACCAAAACAAACAAAATAAAACAAACAAGACAAGACAAAACAAAACAAAAATGTCTATGCTTGTTAGCCACTCTGTAAACTTCCCTGATCTGGTGACACATTATTGTCCATCCATATGCTGTGTGAATAGTGTGAACAAAACAAAACAAAACAAAAACAAACAAAACAAAACAAAAACAAACAAAATAAAACAAACAAAACACACATTTCTATACTTGTTAGCCACTCTGTAAACTTTCCTGATCTGGTGACACACCAGTGTCCACCCTTATGCTGTGTGAATAGTGTGAACAAAACAAAACAAAACAAAAACAAACAAAACAAAACAAACAAAATAAAACAAACAAAACACACATTTCTATACTTGTTAGCCACTCTGTAAACTTTCCTGATCTGGTGACACATCAGTGTCCACCCTTATGCTGTGTGAATAGTGTGAACAAAACAAAACAAAACAAACTAAATAAAACAAACAAGACAAGACAAAACAAAACAAAAATGTCTATGCTTGTTAGCCACTCTGTAAACTTCCCTGATCTGGTGACACATTATTGTCCATCCATATGCTGTGTGAATAGTGTGAACAAAACTAAACTAAAACAAACAAAACAAAACAAAAACAAACAAAATAAAACAAACAAAACACACATTTCTATACTTGTTAGCCACTCTGTAAACTTTCCTGATCTGGTGACACATCAGTGTCCACCCTTATGCTGTGTGAATAGTGTGAACAAAACAAAACAAAACAAAAACAAACAAAACAAAACAAAAACAAAAACAAACAAAACAAAAACAAAAACAAAAACAAAAACAAAAACAAAAACAAACAAAATAAAACAAACAAAACACACATTTCTATACTTGTTAGCCACTCTGTAAACTTTCCTGATCTGGTGACACATTATTGTCCATCCATATGCTGTGTGAATAGTGGGAACAAAACAAAACCAAAACAAACAAAATAAAACAAACAAGACAAGACAAAACAAAACAAAAATGTCTATGCTTGTTAGCCACTCTGTAAACTTCCCTGATCTGGTGACACATTATTGTCCATCCATATGCTGTGTGAATAGTGTGAACAAAACAAAACAAAACAAAAACAAACAAAACAAAACAAAAACAAACAAAATAAAACAAACAAAACACACATTTCTATACTTGTTAGCCACTCTGTAAACTTTCCTGATCTGGTGACACACCAGTGTCCACCCTTATGCTGTGTGAATAGTGTGAACAAAACAAAACAAAACAAAAACAAACAAAACAAAACAAACAAAATAAAACAAACAAAACACACATTTCTATACTTGTTAGCCACTCTGTAAACTTTCCTGATCTGGTGACACATCAGTGTCCACCCTTATGCTGTGTGAATAGTGTGAACAAAACAAAACAAAACAAACTAAATAAAACAAACAAGACAAGACAAAACAAACAAAAATGTCTATACTTGTTAGCCACTCTGTAAACTTCCCTGATCTGGTGACACATTATTGTCCATCCATATGCTGTGTGAATAGTGTGAACAAAACTAAACTAAAACAAACAAAACAAAACAAAAACAAACAAAATAAAACAAACAAAACACACATTTCTATACTTGTTAGCCACTCTGTAAACTTTCCTGATCTGGTGACACATCAGTGTCCACCCTTATGCTGTGTGAATAGTGTGAACAAAACAAAACAAAACAAAAACAAACAAAACAAAACAAAACAAAACAAAAACAAAAACAAAAACAAACAAAATAAAACAAACAAAACACACATTTCTATACTTGTTAGCCACTCTGTAAACTTTCCTGATCTGGTGACACATTATTGTCCATCCATATGCTGTGTGAATAGTGGGAACAAAACAAAACCAAAACAAACAAAATAAAACAAACAAGACAAAACAAAACAAAAATGTCTATGCTTGTTAGCCACTCTGTAAACTTCCCTGATCTGGTGACACATTATTGTCCATCCATATGCTGTGTGAATAGTGTGAACAAAACAAAACAAAACAAAAACAAACAAAACAAAACAAAAACAAACAAAATAAAACAAACAAAACACACATTTCTATACTTGTTAGCCACTCTGTAAACTTTCCTGATCTGGTGACACACCAGTGTCCACCCTTATGCTGCGTGAATAGTGTGAACAAAACAAAACAAAACAAAAACAAACAAAACAAAACAAACAAAATAAAACAAACAAAACACACATTTCTATACTTGTTAGCCACTCTGTAAACTTTCCTGATCTGGTGACACATCAGTGTCCACCCTTATGCTGTGTGAATAGTGTGAACAAAACAAAACAAAACAAACTAAATAAAACAAACAAGACAAGACAAAACAAAACAAAAATGTCTATGCTTGTTAGCCACTCTGTAAACTTCCCTGATCTGGTGACACATTATTGTCCATCCATATGCTGTGTGAATAGTGTGAACAAAACTAAACTAAAACAAACAAAACAAAACAAAAACAAACAAAATAAAACAAACAAAACACACATTTCTATACTTGTTAGCCACTCTGTAAACTTTCCTGATCTGGTGACACATCAGTGTCCACCCTTATGCTGTGTGAATAGTGTGAACAAAACAAAACAAAACAAAAACAAACAAAACAAAAACAAAAACAAACAAAACAAAAACAAAAACAAAAACAAACAAAATAAAACAAACAAAACACACATTTCTATACTTGTTAGCCACTCTGTAAACTTTCCTGATCTAGTGACACATTATTGTCCATCCATATGCTGTGTGAATAGTGGGAACAAAACAAAACCAAAACAAACAAAATAAAACAAACAAGACAAGACAAAACAAAACAAAAATGTCTATGCTTGTTAGCCACTCTGTAAACTTCCCTGATCTGGTGACACATTATTGTCCATCCATATGCTGTGTGAATAGTGTGAACAAAACAAAACAAAACAAAAACAAACAAAACAAAACAAAAACAAACAAAATAAAACAAACAAAACACACATTTCTATACTTGTTAGCCACTCTGTAAACTTTCCTGATCTGGTGACACACCAGTGTCCACCCTTATGCTGTGTGAATAGTGTGAACAAAACAAAACAAAACAAAAACAAACAAAACAAAACAAACAAAATAAAACAAACAAAACACACATTTCTATACTTGTTAGCCACTCTGTAAACTTTCCTGATCTGGTGACACATCAGTGTCCACCCTTATGCTGTGTGAATAGTGTGAACAAAACAAAACAAAACAAACTAAATAAAACAAACAAGACAAGACAAAACAAACAAAAATGTCTATACTTGTTAGCCACTCTGTAAACTTCCCTGATCTGGTGACACATTATTGTCCATCCATATGCTGTGTGAATAGTGTGAACAAAACTAAACTAAAACAAACAAAACAAAACAAAAACAAACAAAATAAAACAAACAAAACACACATTTCTATACTTGTTAGCCACTCTGTAAACTTTCCTGATCTGGTGACACATCAGTGTCCACCCTTATGCTGTGTGAATAGTGAGAACAAAACAAAACAAAACAAAAACAAACAAAACAAAACAAAACAAAACAAAAACAAACAAAACAAAAACAAACAAAATAAAACAAACAAAACACACATTTCTATACTTGTTAGCCACTCTGTAAACTCTCCTGATCTGGTGACACATTATTGTCCATCCATATGCTGTGTGAATAGTGAGAACAAAACAAAACAAAAACAAACAAAACAAAACAAAAACAAACAAAACAAGAATGCATTAAACAAACATTACACACTAACTTTAAGCGCGTTTGTCATTTTATTTTATTCTTTTAAATGTTATATATTATATATTTTATAGTTTATATTTTTCAGTTTAATATTAGTTTGTATGTATTTTTTTGTTTATTTTTTATATTTTTCACTTTTTATAAAAAAAAGTGTATGATGTAGGCGGCTCAGTTGAGAATATGCTAGTTCTCGCGAGAACCCAGTTTTGTTTTGCTCTGTCCCCTGCACTTCTGTGTTCGTCACCGGTTCTTACACTACGGTGTCCTACGTCATGCACCACAAACGCATCGATTCGCTTCAGAAGGCCTTTATTAACCCCCCCGGAGCCGTGTGGAGCACTTTTATGATGGATAGATGCACTTTTATGGACTTCAAAACAGAAACAGCCATTCACTGCCGTTATAAAGCTTGGAAGAGCCAGGACCTTTTTTAATATAACTCTGATTGTATTCATCTGAAAGAAGAATGTCATGTACACCTAGGATGGCTTGAGGGGGAGTAAATCATGGGATCATTTTTGGGTGAACTATCCCTTTAATTGATCAAATATAACGGCATTTTTTATATTTATGACATTATTTCTAATTAGGTACGTATAAATCGTAAAAATCAAACATGTAAACAATTAAGTATGAAATGTAAAAACTGCAGCTATACAGACCTGCGTTTATTTTAACTCTAGATCCGTGCCTGGAGTCCGGTCCGCATTTTATATCTCACCTGGACGCTCTTTGTGTAAACACGGAAGTCGCTGCGCTGAACCGGAACTGCGTTGGCTTTTACTGTGTGTCAACCGTCTCGTGCCGCAGAATTACTGTATCACTGAATGAAGCCATGATGCGATTAACAACGCTGTGTTTTGTTGTCCTCTGCTTGTCTCCGGGTAAGTTGGTGTGTTATAGTTATACTGCTAGTCAGATCATGTTTATGGGATTGGCTAGCAGACTGATTAAAGCTCCTGACGTGTTTACTTGTGAAACATTTCACTGCATTCAGAAATCTGTTCGATTACTTAACATGTTAGCTATTAGCTAATCATTAGTCATCTACAATGCGAATTTCTTTCCACGTTTGCAAATCCTGACAAGCAAAGGTTTTGTAGTAAATGTGGTCAAGAATGTCACTGGATCAACCACAATCCAGCTCCTGGAAACATGACTTCACGTTTGAGGTCGTTGTTTACACTTTGCGATGTATGTTTATTATCCTGTATTTTCTAGTGAATCAGTTAAAAGTGACAGACAGGTGGCAAATTAAAGGAAAAGCCAACATGAAGAGTCTTAGTTATGTGTTGAGCCTCCAGAACAGCTTCTGTGATTTGAAGGCACAATATGTAAGTTTTGTAGTATGTAATTTCGCCGCTAGAGGTCAGTTATTTAAAACAAAGGTGTAGCTTGATTCTACTTTTATTCTGCCGCAGACGAGCGCTTCCGCTTCTTCCGCTCATGTGTATGTGGGGTAATGCCGCGCTGTTTTATCATATTACACACATTTGAGTGTGTTAAAGTTATGTTATAATGCTACTCTGTGCGTTTGCTCGGCGCTACTATGAGACACTTGTTCACACTGCAGTGAGAGATCAATATTAGGCATGGAAAATCATGGTACTTGCGGTAAATCAAGAACCCCAGATTTAAACAATAAGACTAACTGTGTTGAGCTGTAGAACAATCATTAGTTTTCTGTGGATGAATGTCTCCTAACAGTTGCTCACCTGTCTAATAGAACACATCATATATTAAAGCGTCTTTGGTGTTTCCATGGTTTCTGCAAAATTAAACCTGAAATCGAGGGTAACGCGGGTATGATGTCATTGATAGGCGACACACGGACACGGTCCTTGTCCTGGTTAAAATCGCTTATTTCTCTGGATTTAAACATTTGGGATAATCTAGGTACACAAGGCAACAAAATATAGGCTATAACATTGTTCAAGTGGTTTTTGGATATTTTAATCCAAAAATCTTACATATTGTGCCTTTAATTTAATTGTTTTTATACTACAAGTCTGAGGAACTCGCTCTTCATTCAATAGATATTCCATCATTTGATGTTTTTTTAATTGATTATTTATTGGCTATTTTTTTAATTGTATTTTTCTGTGTCAAAGTCAAAAATACAAGAATTAAAAGAAAAATTGGATACATTCAGTCCAGCTGACACATCCTCAAATTTCTCAATAAATTCGTTATATTTACAGAATTATTAACAACACAATAGAAAAAAAGATGAGAAAGAACAAACAAAAGAATATATGTATTTGTATGTATAAATGTGCATATACACTACATGTACACTGCCAGTCAAAAGTTTGGGATCGGTATATTTTTAATGTTTTTAAAATAAATCTCTTCTGCTCACCAAGGCTGCATTCATTTAATTAAAAATACAAAACAAACAGCAATATTGTGAAATATTATTACAATTTAAAACAGCTGTTTTCTATGTGAATATATAGTAAAATTATTCCTGTGATCAAAGCTGAATTTTCAGCGTCACATGATGGTTTGCTCAAGAAACATTTATGATTATTAAAATCATATTAGATAAAAAAAAACTCCCAGAAAATTTATATAAATATAAAAATGAAAATAAAATAAGCTTTCTGGAAATAAAAAAATCAAATTACATTTTTTCCAGGTGAATAACCTCCATTGAAGAAAGCCTGTGGTTTTCCATTGGGATCTACATTTTTAACCAAGCCATGTTTCCATCCTTCTCCCATTTAATTCTGACGTAAGAGGTGAATTCTGGTCTGTGGTTTTAAAGACAATGATAAAGTTTAGGAATAACCTTACTAATTATAGTAGCCTTAAATGCAGACAAGAGTATCATCACAAAATCAGTTTGTTTCCAATTCCCCTTCGTATTCATTGTTGTGTTGAAGTGGTGTCCTATACAAGTCATGATTACCCAACTCAAACCGATTCTTAAACTGTTGAAAGGTTAAGAAAATATTGCTGTTTGTGATAGAATAGTGCGATGTAACTCATTTGGTGTTTTGATGATGCTATAGGCTTAAACTGTGTGCTAGGCCCAATATTTTATTGTAATTCTGTCTCGTGGTATTTTTCAGTTTGCAGTAATCCATTGCGAAGTGG
The DNA here is from genome assembly GCA_039654625.1 of Rhinogobio ventralis. Lineage (NCBI taxonomy): Eukaryota > Metazoa > Chordata > Actinopteri > Cypriniformes > Gobionidae > Rhinogobio > Rhinogobio ventralis. The sequence continues at coordinate 3,176,874 of CM077211.1, read as the reverse complement.
ACGTGAAGCTCCAGCAAGTTCTGAAAAACAGGCCACAGAGCCAAATGCACCACAGGTCACAGCAACTGAGACAAAAAGCAATGATCTGGGACAAGCGTCAAATAAAGCTTCTGAAGGGAAAACGGATGGTGAAGCACCTAAAACGTCTTCCAACCCAGTGAATGCAGGTAAAAACAAAAATAAAGAAGAGCAGACCTCACCTGAGATAAAAAAAACCAACCCTAAAGCTCCTGAAGGTGGTTCAGAAGTCCCATCTGAGCTTGATAAAGTAGTGAATGATACCAAACCCACTGAAACGGCTGATGGAGCTGCGGCAAATGAAGCTGAACATGTGGAAGAGAAGCTCATCACACCTGACCAAAATAAAGCAGTCGGTGAAAAAAACAACTCTGGTAAAGATGCCGCAGATGGATCAAAGAAAGACATAAAAGAGAAGACAGCTGGAGAACAACAAGGTGAACCAACAGTCTCTAAACCTGCTAAAAAAGAGGAAGGGACGCAAAACACGCCTGTCCTTGGTAAAGCATCCTCTGAAACTGGTAAAGATGAAACAAATGGTGATGAAAAAAAGCCGGCCACAGTTGACCAAAATACAGATGTTGTTGAGTCTGAAAATGTTGATGATGGTGAAGATAACCAGGCCGGACCTGAGACCCCTACAGACAGTCAAGAGATCGACCCTGATGAAGACGATGGTGACGGTGGCAATGAAGATACTGGTGATAATCTGCCAGAGGACCAGGGTACACCTGACCACAAAACCGAAAACCTGGGCGGTAACAGAAAAGCAAATGACAATGCCCCGTTCGAGGAGAACGCAGAGAGCAGCCACTTCTTCGCCTATCTGGTCTGTGCCATCATTCTGGTGGCTGTGCTGTATATTGCCAGTCACAACAAGCGTAAGGTGAGTGCGCCACCTCCCATCCTAGAGAGATGCTTTTCAGTTTTTACTGATGCATTTTAAAGATGGCAAATGGCAATGACTTATAATTCCTTTCGCCCTGCAGATAATTGCTTTTGTCGTTGAGGGCCGGAGATCAAGAGGCTCACGGAGACCCAAAACATCAGATTACCAAAAACTCGACCAGCATGTAAGTAGCGATATGCACACACAGAGAGTTAATTTATTCAAAAATAAATTTCATGCATGCGATGACTGTAAAACATGTTTCTACCGCTGATCTATATAAATCACTGGATTGCTCTTTGCGTTCTAAACTGCCAGTAGCCGGAAGTGTTTGAGCGGCTGTCTGACTATTCCCTACCGACAGAGGGCATCACTTGCGTCTCAATCTCACAAGATTAGTTTTACGATATATGTATAGGGCCCTATGATTTCCGCGATGCAGAAAACGCGGACGGAATCGTGGAATCCAGTCATAAAAATGCGGAAAATTAGTCACTTTGTGAGCATTTCACCATTTCATTTGAGAAAAACTAGCATCATATCATACACACACAGAAATTCAAAGGTCTTCACAGCAACACGTCAAAATAAACGTTCGGTTTAACTTGAAATGCTTCCATTTTATTTCCAGAACAATTTAAATAAAACAGAATAAGTTACAAATAAGTTTACTTAGAAATAATTTTTTTTTTTTTAATACATTTTTGTTTTTATGAATTGAAATAATTCAAAAATCAAACCCTTAAAATGGAATCCAGAAAACTTAAAACAGAAAAATTGATTTTAGTAAAAATAAAAACGTATTTCATAGGGCCCTAAATATGTCATTTTTGTTCAACTTTTAATAAATTGTTCAAAAACAAAAAGTTTCATGATTTCAATTAATTAGACATGCTTTTTGATTACTAAAAATGTAATTCAACCATTAAAATGGAGTCCAGAAAAATTAAAACGGAAAAAATTAAACGGAATTTGGGAAAAAAAATAAAATGGATTTCATAGGGCCCTATATGTATGTAAATTAATAGATACTTCCGATGCTATCTGTAATGTTTAGTCTTTTGGGAGAGGATAAGTCATATATTGAAATCGTTGATGTGGGTGTGCTTCCGATACAGGTAACCTACCTAACACAAAAATATACTTTATGTACGTAATTATGGAGGAAATATTAAACATTAAACATTCAGTTTACCATGCAAAGCAATAAGTTATGATGCGTGTATTTTATTTCCTGATTCAGCAACATCTATTTCAGACTCTTAAAGACTCTTAAATTTGACTAGAATTACAGTTTCCATATGAATAAAGTTGTTAATTTAATTTAACCATCGTTTAAATCATGAACTGCTTTGAAAAGCATGCTGTTAACAAAATCTTTGTTGCAACATTTGCAGTTAGCCTACTGTATGAATAAAAACAATACTACGACTCAACATAAGTACATAAACACAACAGTACAATGCGATTTCAGGTTACAAGACATAAATCTTTATTCTGATTTCAGAATGCGCACTTTGACATTTGTAATACATGCGCTGTATCATTGCGTGATACTTTTGTATCATTTTTGTAATGTTTTTGCCTGGTCGTCATTCACTGCCATTATATGGAGGAGCAGGACAGTTTTTAAAATTTCTCCTTTTGTGGTCTGAAAAAGATAGAAGGACATAGGGCATTAGAACAACAGCAGGGTGAGTAAAAGATGGCTTTTTTTTTTTATTTCAGGGTGAACTATCCCTCTAACAAAAGTGCTTAATATTTAAGCTTTTGTCCACCAAATCATGTCATGTTGTGTGACCAACATGCAGAAACGTGCAGTGATATAGAGAGGAACCTCGTAATGACTGTGTGTCTAGAGCCGTTGAAAAACGAGTTGCGGCGCTTAGACTTCCATAGGAACTGAGGAATGCAGAAGAACCGCGTGTCGTGAGGCGACCAATAGTTCCAGAAAAACAGAATAGTTCCAGCATTCAACCACATTCTTTTCAGTTTCTCAAGCACACTCGCTGGTAACTTGACCAAATTACTGCCTTTTTTGTTGTTGACATTTTAACGCATTAGTTGACCTCTCAGGAATCTAGTCAGTAAGTGGTATTTTATATAGCGCATTATAGTTAAAGTGCCCCTATTATGGATTTTCATGTAGTGTGTAACATAGTTCTAAGTGAATGAAAACATCCTGCAAAGTTTTAAATCTGAAAGTGCACCGTATATAAAGTTATTATCTCTCAAAAGTAAGAGTCGACTCAGAGTCAATTAAACAAATTGTTTTTTTAAACTAATCACAAGCCGTTTCGTTGTGACTCAAGACGAAACATTAGCATATTGCCCGCCCACTTATTACGCGTGCACGCCGCGCAAAGACCAGGGAAAACTTGAACCCCCTCAAACACTGCAGCGGATACTGCATAGCATCATGTCGAGAAGACGCTGTGTTTATTGTGTTTCATATTGCGTAGGTCTCTGGCTAACCGGCCAACTCACATTATTACGGTCTCACTGAAATACTACTGCAAATCAGCTGCTGCCTGCAGTATTACCTAAAACTGTGTCTATAATGCAGATTGTCTGTCGTTCTTACTACTTTGAGTAAAGATAAAGGATGGAGCAAGATTTTGTTTTGCAAACTGTGTTACATCAGTCATTCCCGTTAGTGCTCGGCTAAAGTATGGGCTGTTATTGATACAGTTCCCGCACGTGCACCGCAATAAATTAGAAACACACACACACATACGCACACACACAGGTTTGTTGATGGACGCACACTTGTTAATGCTGATGGTGATGAATTACCAATCAGAGCAGAGTAGACCAATCACATCAGACTGGGCCATCTGGCCAATCAGAGCAGAGTAGACCAATCAAAGCAGACCGGCCATCTGGCCAATCAGTGCAGAGTAGACCAATCACAGCAGACCGGGCATCTGGCCAATCAGAGCAGAGTAGACCAATCACAGCAGACTGGACCATCTGACCAATCAGAGCAGAGTAGACCAATCACATCAGACCGGCCATCTGGCCAATCAGAGCAGAGTAGACCAATCAAAGCAGACCGGCCATCTGGCCAATCAGAGCAGAGTAGACCAATCACAGCAGACCGGCCATCTGGCCAATCAGAGCAGAGTAGACCAATCACAGCAGATGGGGCCATCTGGCCAATCAGAGTAGAGTAGACCAATCACAGCAGATGGGGCCATCTGGCCAATCAGAGCAGAGTAGACCAATCAAAGCAGACCGGCCATCTGGCCAATCAGAGCAGAGTAGACCAATCACAGCAGATGGGGCCATCTGGCCAATCAGAGTAGAGTAGACCAATCACAGCAGACCGGCCATCTGGCCAATCAGAGCAGAGTAGACCAATCAGAGCAGAGTAGACCAATCAAAGCAGACCGGCCATCTGGCCAATCAGAGCAGAGTAGACCAATCACAGCAGATGGGGCCATCTGGCCAATCAGAGTAGAGTAGACCAATCACAGCAGACCGGCCATCTGGCCAATCAGAGCAGAGTAGACCAATCACAGCAGACCGGCCATCTGGCCAATCAGAGCAGAGTAGACCAATCACAGCAGATGGGGCCATCTGGCCAATCAGAGTAGAGTAGACCAATCACAGCAGGTGGGGCCATCTGGCCAATCAGAGTACAGTAGACCAATCACAGCAGACCTGCCATCTGGCCAATCAGAGTAGACCAATTAGAGCAGAGTAGGCTCATGGAAAGGAGGGATTTAGAGAGAACATTGTGGTGATGTGCAATGTATATTATGAGAAACTGAAAGTGTTTCTGACCTTTGATGCATGTGGAGACTCCAAAACTAAATTAGGAAACTTTAAAATAGCATAATAGGGGCACTTTAAGAGATGTTTATTGTTAGATAATAGGCAGTTAGACTCTAATTGCAGTTTGATAGCGTGAGCAACACGTCAATAGCTACCATAACCAGATGCTAGTTGTCATATTTTTAACAGTTTAGTCTTTTTGCAATCTTTCCTCTCCCTGTAGGAGGTCGAAAGAGTTTCTATGAAGAACGAGGAAAGACATCTTATCTAGGCTCTCATTGGATATGATATAATAAAGAGTTTCGGTGAATGTTTACCTTGTTTTTTTAACACTTTTTTTCTTGGGTTAAATTCAGTATTTGCTTGCTTCTGTGACTATCATAAAATAACATTAGGATGTGAGTAATTATGTAACGTTTAAAAAAAATAAACATATATAAATCTAGTGTTTGATCATGTCTAAATATATATTCAAATGCAAAACCTAAAAAAAGTTATGTAAAAAGTTAGTTATTATGACTAGCAGTACTCGACTAGCATCTAGACTAGAGCTGTGTGTGTGTGTGTGTGTGTGTGTGTGTATATGGATAGCTGACAAATAGGCAGTAAAAAATGCTTTTTTTGTAAAACACCATTTTTGAAGACTAAATACATATATTTATGTAGTGTAAATTCTGATGTTTGAGAAAATATAAGGGGTCACTAACTTTATCAATTCTTTCACTGTTTTTTGAAAATGTTTACTGAACTGTACCGTAAATGAAAAATTAAGAAAAAAAACTCTTAATAATATAAAAATAGCATGAGAGAGATGTATCTTCATTGTTAGGCACTTATTTTCATATAGTGCTATTATTTAATATGAAATTATGAATAACATTATTTTTCCCCATGACTTGTTGGACATTTTCAATAAATACGAGACAATCTTTACTGTCATGCTTTCAAAACTGCTGAAAATTATACCATTTTAAGATGAGTGATGATTATATCTCCCCTACAGCAATATTCAGCTGTTCTTTAAGATATTTTGAGATAAAAACAAATCTGTGGTTCTTTTGTGTGTGTCACACCAGAGGACATTATGTCACACTAAAGGACAGAAATGGTAGTTATTGCATTAAAGAAAGTGAGCGGTATTACATTAAAGTATTTTTATTTAGCTTTGAATGTGTCAAAGAAGAAAGAATTTAACTTTGATACAATATCAACGTATTTAAAAAAAAATAATAATAATTAAATATCAATAAAATGAACGGTGACTCCTTGACTCCCAAATCTTTTTTTAATGTAATTGTTTGTTAAAGAAGAAATAACGACTAAATCGCTGTATTCTTCTGCCAGGCCAGTAGATGGCGATGTACATTTTTGTAGTTTACACGGAGACGATACCGATAACGTTTTCAAAAACATGCACTTTGAAACCTAATTTCAACATTTTGCATTTTCAGGACCCCAAAACACCGCTGTCGTGTGAATGAACGGCCAAAACGCATAAAAAGTGTTCTGTTTTTAGTTGATAACGGTGTTGTGTAAATGCCTTCTTAAAATATCAGACAATTTGACCTTTTTATAGCAATTACCTTTTTTATGTGTCATGTGGTGCGACTTCCCAAAACATAATAATATTTGTAAAAATAATGTTTAAAAATGTTCACGTGTGTTCAAGGAAAACGTCATTATTTGGTTACACAACATGACATTTCTGGAGAATTTTAATTTTAGAGAATTTTAAATGTAACCTTTTTTTTTAAAACAAAATCAAAAACTCATATAAAGTGAATATGTGATTTAAACTAGATTATCTTTATCCTTATCTTTATGGATGCTCTTGTTTGTCATTTAACCCCAATGCAAATGAACTCGGCTATGGCAAGTAAATAAAAAGCATAATGTAATCTAATGCAACTGCAACACATTATATGATTTAAATGAAATTTTGCTAATAAAGAAAACATCTGTTGCAAATTGCAGTTTTCTTCCACTGAAAAATGAAATTGTTGTATCTTTTTGTCTTCTGTTTTCCAGTGAGAAAATCCAGTCGGACGAGTCAGCAGTGGATAAATCGAAATATTTGAACTGTGATCTTGAAACTTGAATTCTTCATAATGCGGCATATATTAACGCTCATATACGCTGTACTAGAATGACATTAATGTCGTGTCCTCATCCGCTCATAGCATGTCTAAGATTACTGGGGTCATGATCTTCATTCATTTAGTGTCACAAAACAAATACATAAATGACGTTTACTATACCGGTACAGACTGTAGATGTTGGCTGAATCTGTGGCGCCTCTTTCTCTTTAATTACCGAGCCTTGCTGGTAGAGTTTCCTCAGTTTATTGCTGGACGAATTGTGTAATACAGGAGGAGACAATTATGTATATTTTTGAAAATATATGTTGATGTTTTGTGGGGAACTGATTGATTTTTGAATCAGAGATGTGCTGTGCGAGTTCTTGAAGCCGATCACACACGTTTGTAGGGCATGTGAGTTGAGTTGCACTTTTCTATCGGTGTAGATTTAGAGTGTAGCACAGATGTATAGATGAATCATATATATTTTCTGCTGGCCATTCAGATTCAGATTCACACTTGCCCTTTTCACTGGTCCCTCAACAAATATATATATTTTATGTTTATGTGTCAGAAAGAAGTGTATTTGTATTTTCCGTTAAACATTACATCTTCTTTACCAAAAAAAATGTACACTAATTTATTATGTTTTAAAGCGAGAATTTATACCTTTTATAATGCAACACCACAGTCCAAAAACTCTCAAACCGTCCCTTTAAAATACAACAGCCCTGATTCTGACAAGCTGCACTTTTCATTCATCAAACACGCCATCCGTTCTGAAGTCGATTGTTTTTTTCAGCAGTCACTGATTCATTTAAAGATGTTTTTCTGGTGTACAGTAGCATCATAATAACCCATGTAACTGAGGAGATTCCTGTGCCAAATCCTGACAATGCTCAGAAATGAGCAACAAAAGGATGTTTGATGTACTCATACATCCCTTGATCCTGAAAATTGGAAATGGATATATTTTATTGGGTGCCATGTTATAAACCTTCACTCTCTGGTTGTGCCTACTGTGATTCCCACTGTATTCTCTGTTCGGCCTGTGATTTGACGTTTAACCAGTGGCTTTGCACAACGGGTTTTCTTGAAATATGAAGAAGCTATTTTGAATTATTATGTGGGTAACAAATATGACGGGGTTTAACTTGCCTATTTACTGTGGTCTGTCTTTTACCACTATTGCAACCTTTTCATGAGTGATATTCTTTCTACACTGAAAAGAAAATTGAATAAAGGTTTGATTTTTTTTCCCTCTGACTTGTCTTTTTTGTCACCTGAATACGGGGTTATTATTGTTAACTAAAACAAACGATTGAATTCAATGCTTGAAATAAAAGAAACATTAACTGAAATAAAATATTAAAAAAAAAACGTATATTTCAGCTAATTGCCAAGGCGTCATTTTTCATATTATCTTAGTTTAAGGTGAAGTACTAAAATGTAATAAAAACTATACTGAGAAACAAATTGCTTATTAATTATATTAATTATTTAAAATGAGCTAAACCAACACAATTTCTATAAGCTACATTTGATCCTAACTTAATTTCACTGTGTTCAATCCACCTGAATATATGTGAAACTGAAGTTCGCTTAATTCATTTGTGTTGGGACTACTATTTTTGTTGCATTAAAGGGACAGTTCACCCAAAAATGAAAATGTTGTCATTTACTCACCCCTAAGTTGTTCCAAACTTGTATAATAAGTAAATATGCCCGTATATAAGTCATAGAAAAATTGTACCTTTCAGATGAATCTCTTTTACTGGAATTCTGCTTTGTCTGTCATCAGTTATTCAATTATTAAATATTTAATACATATTTAAATATATATATATATATACGATCAGGCATAACATTATGACCTAATATTGTGTTGGTCCCCCTTTTCCTGCCAAAACAGCCCTGACCCGTCGAGGCATGGACTCCACTAGATCCCTGAAGGTGTGCTGTCTGGCACCAAGATGTTAGCAGCAGATCCTTTAAGTCCTGTAAGTTGCGAGGTGGGGCCTCCATGGATCAGACTTGTTTGTTCAGCACATCCCACAGATGCTCGATTGCATTGAGATCTGGGGAATTTGGAGGCCAAGTCAACACCTCAAACCATTCCTGAACCATTTGTGCTTTGTGGCAGGAGCATTATCCTGCTGGAAGAGCCACAGCCACCAGGGAATACCGTTTCCATGAAAGGGTGTACACGGTCTGCAACAATGCTTAGGTAGGTGGTACATGTCAAAGTAACATCCACATCCACAAAGTAACACCCACCTTCTTCCATTGCTTCGTGGTCCAGTTCTGATGCTCATCGCTTTCTGTGGTGGACAGGGGTCAGCATGGGCACCCTGACTGGTCAGCGGCTATGCAGCCCCATACACAACAAACTGAGATGCACTGTGTATTCTGACACCTTTCTATCAGAACCAGCATTAACTTCTTTAGCAATTTGAGCTCCAGTAGCTCGTCTGTTTGATCAGACCACACGGGCCAGCCTTCGCTCCTCACGTGCATCAATGAGCCTTGGCCGCCCATGACCCTGTCTCCGGTTCTCCACTGTTCCTTCCTTGGAGCCCTTTTGATAGATACTGACCACTGCTGACCGGGAACACCCCACAAGAGCTATATTTATATATTTAAATACAATTTTGAATACAATATACACTCACCTAAAGGATTATTAGGAACACCTGTTCAATTTCTCATTAATGCAATTATCTAATCAACCAATCACATGGCAGTTGCTTCAATGCATTTAGGGGTGTGGTCCTGGTCAAGACAATCTCCTGAACTCCAAACTGAATGTCAGAATGGGAAAGAAAGGTGATTTAAGCAATTTTGAGCGTGGCATGGTTGTTGGTGCCAGACGGGCCGGTCTGAGTATTTCACAATCTGCTCAGTTACTGGGATTTTCACGCACAACCATTTCTAGAGTTTACAAAGAATGGTGTGAAAAGGGAAAAACATCCAGTATGCGGCAGTCCTGTGGGCGAAAATGCCTTGATGCTAGAGGTCAGAGGAGAATGGGCCGACTGATTCAAGCTGATAGAAGACCAACTTTGACTGAAATAACCACTCGTTACAACCGAGGTATGCAGCAAAGCATTTGTGAAGCCACAACACGCACAACCTTGAGGCGGATGGGCTACAACAGCAGAAGACCCCACCGGGTACCACTCATCTCCACTACAAATAGGAAAAAGAGGCTACAATTTGCACGAGCTCACCAAAACTGGACAGTTGAAGACTGGAAAAATGTTGCCTGGTCTGATGAGTCTGGATTTCTGTTGAGACATTCAGATGGTAGAGTCAGAATTTGGCGTAAACAGAATGAGAACATGGATCCATCATGCCTTGTTACCACTGTGCAGGCTGGTGGTGGTGGTGTAATGGTGTGGGGGATGTTTTCTTGGCACACTTTAGGCCCCTTAGTGTCAATTGGGCATCGTTTAAATGCCACGGCCTACCTGAGCATTGTTTCTGACCATGTCCATCCCTTTATGACCACCATGTACCCATCCTCTGATGGCTACTTCCAGCAGGATAATGCACCATGTCACAAAGCTCGAATCATTTCAAATTGGTTTCTTGAACATGACAATGAGTTCACTGTACAGTCACCAGATCTCAACCCAATAGAGCATCTTTGGGATGTGGTGGAACGGGAGCTTCGTGCCCTGGATGTGCATCCCACAAATCTCCATCAACTGCAAGATGCTATCCTATCAATATGGGCCAACATTTCTAAAGAATGCTTTCAGCACCTTGTTGAATCAATGCCACGTAGAATTAAGGCAGTTCTGAAGGCGAAAGGGGGTCAAACACAGTATTAGTATGCTGTTCCTTATAATCCTTTAGGTGAGTGTAGTTCATTCAGTATTTTACATAAATGACACTTTAAAAATATTTTATATATTTTTCATATGTAAATATTTAATACATATCTAATAAATATATATTACATATTTAATAAACGTATTAAAAATAAATATTTAAAACTTTTTATGCTATAACAAATATCAATTTTGCATTCTTTTTCATTTAATACAACATTATTATTATTTTTTATAGAATAATCGTAATAATAATAATTATAATATCCTATAAATGATTTATTTGAGAATGCTTCCTGGTTTAACGGCAGTAAGTAAAGTTGATCAGTCACATATTACCGGACACACCCTGAATCTGATCGATCTGTCGGTCAGTGAGCGTGAGAACCAGTGGAGGGAGACAGCACTGATCTGAGAGCAGCTCTGCACACACAGGAAGAGGAAGTGAGTGAGTGTTTAAGATTAAGGATGGACACAGAGCTACAGAACGCGCCTTTATTCACATGAAACACAGTCAAAGGCAATGATCGTGATCTGAAAGACACAGACTGTCGTTATTACCAGGGTAAGGCTTTTTAAAGCGTTAATCTAACATTAGCCAGCTAGCTGCACATAAACATCACACACACACACCATAACAATTCACATATACAATGAAGTCATTTTGATATGACGCAAAATAATGTAAAGTGAGTGTTTGAATGGGAAATATCACCTGTTTAGAGCTTTATTTCACATCTTTATTTGACCCATTCTGTCAGTACAGTAAATAGTTCACTACTCGTTCACTACTCAGTAGTGTAAGAATGTACACATATTTGTGTTTTACTGGGCAACGTATAATGCTAGAGGTTTCTTGCACCAAAACATTTAATTTACATGATTGTTTTGCTACTGTACCTTTAAGACTTTTATATGTAAATTATGACATTTATTAAAGGGACAGTTCACCCAAAAATTCTGTCATAATTTACTATGTAAAAACTGTGCGTAATGTAATAAGTATTACGTTATTATTGTAATAAAATGTCCGTAATGTAATAATTTTTTTTTAAAATGTAATAAAATCTTGAGCTCATAATGTAATGAGAATTATAAACCGAAAACGTCATATTTTCATTATTGTAATGGCTTTTAAAACATAAAAATATTAGTATTCCCTTACGGTACATTTTTAAAAATCTAAATCCAGTCTTAACCTGCCTACAAAACTCACCAGATTATTGATACTACTTGTAGTAGTAGTAGTAGTAGTAGTAGTAGTTTAAAGGGGTGCCTTTTTCTGGATTTAGATGTTTTTAAATGTACTGTAAAGGAATACCAATGCTTTATGCTTAAACATATAATAATAATAATTGCATGAATATTTAAATGTTGCATTTCGCAGATAGTTTAAGACTGGCTTTTTTTTTTAAATGTACTGTAAGAGAATGCTAATATTTTTTTTATGTTTTAAAAGCTATTACAATAATGAAAATATGACATGTTTTTGGTGAGTTTATAATGTAATAATTTTCTCATAATGTAACAATTATTACATTATGAGATCAAGATTTTACTACATTTTGAGAAAATTATTACATTATGAACATATTATAATAATAATAATGTTACACTTATTACATTATGTGCAATTTTTACATTATGAGTTGCTACTGTCCCTTTAAAGGTGCAGTGTGTAAATTTTAGCGGCATCTAGTGGTGAGGTTGTGAATCACTCAGTCGCTCACCCCTCCCTTTCGAAGAGCATAGAGAAGCTACGGTGGTCGTCTGAGACAGCAGAGAGTAGCTAGCGCTCTGTAGAGCAGTTTGTCCCTTTAGGGCTACTGTAGAAACATGACGGCGACTTCACTGTAAGGGACCCGCGGTGTATGTAGATAGAAATGGCAATAAAAACATAACGGTTCATTATGTAAGGTCTTCATACACCACTGAAAACATAGTTATGTATATTATATTGCATTTCTGTCAGTAGATCCTCATAAATATTACACACTGCAGCTTTATGTTGCTGAGGTGTTTATATGGCTGGGGTAAATTTCAGAAATGGTGTTTTGTCTGTGATGTTTCCTCACAAGGCCTAGATTGGGGACGTCGTCCACATGATGTTGGACCACGCCGATGTGAGTTTGACCCCAGAGGAGCGGGTGCGGGCCTTGACGAAGAAGGGCAGCACGGTGGACATGAATGAAGCAGTTCCCGTCCGCAGATACTTCCGCTCGGGCATGGAGATGATCCGCATGGCCCACGTGTATGGTGAGGAGGGCAACACAGAGCACGCCTTTGTCCTCTACAACAAATACATCACGTAAGACGACCTCTGAAGGCCGCTCTTGTGCTCTCCGTTCTGTTTTAAAGGGGTACTCCACAAGAAAATGAAATCTTCCAAACCAAATGACTTTCTTTTAAAAGTCTCACTGTCCTTACAATGAAAGTCACTGGGATCTAATGTGGTTTGGTTCCCAACATTTCTGTTCTCTGCATAAGGAAGTCATGAGGGTGAGTAAATGATGACAGGATTTTAATTTTTGGGTGGAGTGTCCCTTTAACTGGAATGGGAGTGTGTGAGTAATATTGGTAATGTTTCAGTTTGCTTGCAACAGGTTTAACTCCCGATCTTTTTAACCCGGCAGCCTTTTCATTGAAAAGCTTCCTAAGCATCCAGAATATAAGCTGTCTAATATTGCTGAGAAGAAGGAGACGTTAAGGGTAATGTAGTCTAGTGAAGTCTAGATGGAAAATTATTGTTTTGATCGATAATCTCAATGTTAGTGGTCTTAGTTTTGCTGTTGTTCCTCACACAGAAGCTAAAGGAGACGGCTTTCCCTCAAGCAGAGCTGCTGAAGAAACACTTACTGAGAAGATATGAGAGAGAATATGCCGAGTATATCAGCAAAAAGGTGAGGCACATTGTCCCAACGCTGGTCAATATCATCATGCAGGGTTTCCACGGGCTTAGTCTTAATTTGACCTTTCACAATTTAAGGCCTTAAAAACGTCTTAAATTGGAGCGAACCTCTTAAATTCAATATAATGGCATTAAATTAGGGCCCTATGATTTCTGCAATGCAGAAAACATGGACCGAATCGCAGAATCCATTCATAAAAATGGAATTTGTCAAATTTTGTATGAATAAATCAAATATAGGTCAGAACACTTAAAGGGACAGTTCACCCAAAAATGAGCATCCTGTCATCATTTACTCGCCCTAATGTCGTTTCCAAACCCGTAAGACTTTCCTTCATCATATAAAGCCATCGAGTCTCTTCAGAAAATTTGGAATAAACTGCTCGATTCATATGGATTACTTTTAGGATCTCTTTATGAACTTTATGAAGCGTTAGTGGGAGTTGCTTAGACTGTCAATGGAGGGACAGAAATCTCTCAGATTTCATTAAAAATATCTTCATTTGTGTTCTGAATAGGGTTGTAACGATACATTGTATATCGAGATATAAAAATGCGACGATATGTACCGTTGATGTAAACGATATGGCACTCCTCAAAGTCAAAGCGCAAACATCATTTAAATCACCAGATCACATTTAGTTTTAGTAGTATGATTATTCAAAGCATTTTAGATGGTTTATTCTTAAGTATAGTGCATTAATAGCGGGAGAAGTGGAACGTAGCGAGCACCGGGAGAGTTTGTGTGCACGAGTACTGCATTAGAAAAAAAATTACGTTCACGGAGTTTCAGTGACATTACTACATTAAACGGCTATATATAATCTTGAATATGATGTATAATAATGCAATGGAATAAAAGAGAACGAGTCATATTTCACCCCAAAACCAAAAGAAAAATCTAATATTATTTTTTGCATGAAGAGAATGAATCAAACTTTAGGGCTATTATTATTGTTGTGCATTGTCACATTGTTTTCATGATAGTTCAACACATTTTCTTCCCGTTCTCTTTATCATAATGCATCTGGACATTTATTTACTTAATTTCCAGTTGTGATAATTCCACATGAATATACAGTATTATATACACATACAGTAAAACCACTGACAGGTGAAACTGATTATATTGTTACAATTAAACAATAATAATTGAGCACCAGTAATAATGGATAATAATTGAGTAATAATCATCATATCATGTGACAGTGAAGACTGGAGTAATGATGCTGAAAATTCAGCTTTGATCACAGGAATAAATTACAGTTTATAGTATAATAAATGCAGCCTTGCAGACTTTTTTTCAAAACCATTAAAAAATATGAATTATGCCAAACTTTTGACTTCCAGTTAAATATTCTAAATTTAATTAAACATTTTAAAGTTTTTACACATGGTATTATTTGTGTCACTGCTTTTATAAAATAATACAAAATATATATGTATTACAGTACTATTTATAAAAAAAAAATACAAATAATATTAATATAATAATATATTTTTTAAATAATAGTCAAATGGTAATATTCTGTATGTATTATTGATTTATGGGAATGAAATATGGCTGTTTTTGGTGCGATCAGTCTCAAAGTGAAAGATGCACGTGTGTTTAACCTTATGAATCTGCTGTCATCCACCAGCGTGCGGAAGCACAAGCGCTGGAGCACGAGCGGTCTCGGCAGCGGGAGCTGGAGGCGGAGAGGCAGCGTGTGGCGGACATGCAGCGGAGGCAGCTGGAGCAGGAGCAGTTCAGCATGTTCGAGGAGATGATCCGGCAGAAGGACCGCCAACACGGGCGTCAGCGTGTCCACGAGTTCAACTCGCCAGCACCGCACGACACGCTGCTCATCCCTGGGATCCAGGGTCCACCACTGCCCCACCTAGAGTCCCCCACTCCCCCTCAGAGTCCGCAGCACCCCTCAGCCAATCACAGCGCTCCGGCCGCTCCCCCGACCTTTGACCGCTCACTTAAACCGGGTCACCTCAGCAGCAACAGTACGGCTCGCTCTCAATCCTCTCTAGATATGAAGCAGCCTCTGTGTCTGTTGTCACAGTGTTTCTCTTTGTGTTGCAGCTACAATGGTTGATGGTTTACGGCAGATTGCTGTTCCTGCTGAGCTTTGTGGCAAATTTCTGCGACTAGCCAATAACAACACCATACGAGCAGTGGAAACCTGTGGGATACTCTGTGGGAGACTGGTATGACTTTGTGATGTCAAGTTCCTCCTTTAGGATTTTTAACGCTTTGATGTCACCTAAATTTAGGCTGTATTATTTTATATTTTTATGAATTTAGGTAGGTATACTTCACCCAAAAATGTCATTTTTCATCATTTACTCGCCCTCATCATGCTGTCCCAGATGTAAATGACTTTCTTTCTTCTGTGGAGCACAGAGATTTTTAGAAAAATAATCCATTGCTGTGAGTCCATATAATACAAGTGTACAGGAGCCCAAACTTGACACTTCAAAACCACACGACAGTAATCCTTGATGTTATGCTTTACGAAAATAGCACTTGACATAAACATCAGCATGTTGTTATTGATGACACAAGTAAGAAGTGATGTGGAAGCACAGAGGACAGTCACTTCACAACATGCTGACGTTTACCTCAAGCGTGAACTCATCAGTGCACGTATGGCAGTTATAGTTTAAAAAGTTAACCGTTGTATTTTTCTCACACACACCAATTGTTTTGCTTCAGAAGACATTGGTGTGGTTTTTGAAGCGTCAACTTTGGGAGTCCCATCCGCTCAGTTATATGGAATCAGAGATGCATTATTTTTCTAGAAATCTTTTTTAATGCTTATCTAAAGAAAGAAAGTCATATACATAGAGCCCTATGAAATCCTTTTTATTTTTTCTGGATTTTTTTACTTTTTTTTTTTTTACTCACTTAAATTACATTTTGGTAATCAAAAAGCATGTCTAATTAAACATACAGTTTTAACAAAAATTTAATTTTTAGAGCCCTATCTCAAATTCCATTTTTTTTTTTTTTTACCAAATCCAGTTTTCTGGTTTAATTACATTTTAATAATCAAAAAGCATGTCTAATTGAATTTATTATTTAAGAAAAAATTCCATGGATTCAATTCCATTTTTTCCAGAAATTCTGTGTTGTGTATTTTAATTTTTCTGGCAATCAAATGAAGGCATAAAACATTCATTTAATTTATCTTTTAATCATATGAGATTTGAAGGAAACTCTTTTCCTCGTCGAAGCAGAGACCAGGAGACGGTGATGTATCTTCAGCAGGATTCTTTATTGAGAGCACAAGCTGCGGTCATCAAGTCTAACTAAAACAGAATAAACACTGTAATTTATCCACATTTCAGGGGGAGGGATTCACACAGTAGAGGAGGAGACAATCTAAACAAAGGAATGACCAGTCACCAGTTCTAATCAAATGCATGGATGCTAATCCAATCGCTCTGACAGTATTGCTCATACATTCACATTATCATAGAGACAAAAGCACAACTGTGCCCTGAGCTTGTCATACCAAATGGTCAGGAAGTGCATAAAGACAAAAGACTGATGTCTCAAACACCTGGGCTGATGTACTTGATCTTCATAGAATGTAAAACACAATGTACATAATGTTTTAAACAGATTCTTAAATTGGTAATCCCACAGATTAAACATGATTTTGTCAAACAAAGTGCTGCAAAATTAAAACATGGAAGAAAAATTGTGATTACTCCTTAAATAAAGTTTTAATAATAATGTATTATTATTAGTGTTAGTATTATTATTACATTGAGATGTAGCTTAATTCTACTGTACAACAGTAATACATTTGTCAGTTTCTTCAAGTTAAGCTGAACTTTTATTTTGACGGGTTGCTGTGAATGTTCTATATCTACTGACCTGCTTTTGATTTATTCATCAAAAATGTGACAAATTCCGTGAAATTACGCGTTATACAGTAAATTACGTTTTTATGACTGGATTCCGTGATTCCACATCGCAGAAATCATAGGGCTCTAAATACATCTGTGGCGGCAGAGTGATTTAATTTTTGGGAGGAGTATCTCTTCCCAATTCTTTTGTCTGTATAGTATATTATGCATATATTCTTGGATAGGCTTTACTAATACAATGCATTAAGACATCTGAATAGAGTGTGTGTGTGTGTGTTGCAGAATATGAACGCGTTCACAGTGACGCACGTGATCGTGCCGAAACAGTGTGGCGGTCCGGATTACTGTGACACAGAGAATGAAGAGGAGCTGTTTCTGGTGCAGGACCAGTACAACCTCATCACCCTGGGCTGGATACACGTCAGTCTCAACCTCACATGACATTTCTGCCTTCTCTACTCGTATCATTCATATCAGCCATATCATTTTCACCTCCCACTCCCTATTGTTGAGCTCAATGAGCAAGTAATCATCTTGAAATGATTATTTCCCCACATGTCCATCAGAGGCATACAGTTCTCTCAGAAGTCTGACAGATCAGGTCTGCTCCACAGACGCACCCGACTCAGACCGCCTTCCTGTCCAGCGTTGATCTGCACACCCACTGCTCATACCAGATGATGCTGCCCGAGTCCATCGCCATCGTCTGCTCTCCCAAATTCAACGAGTAAGTCCAGCAATGAGCGAGATGAAAGCAGTGACTGCACAAGTGAGTTAAAGTGGCCCCGAAATCTATTTGGACACCAAGTCACATGTCACTGCATTAGATATAAAATATTAGGCTTTTCTCAGAAATAACTGGTGTTTCTGTTGTGATCATAGATTTTTCTAGTTATGCTTTGCTCTAAAGTATTTCAAGAGCTAAATATTACATAGAGCAAGACGTGGACAAGTGGTAGAGCCATCTGATGACCAATCCAATCAGATTTTACAGCCCAAACTGTGTTTTTCACTTGATCATTGCATGGTTTAGCATGGTAATCATTTTATAGTTTGCTTGTAGATGGTCTCTGTGGTGTTGTATTTATGAACCAGGGTTCTCGCGGTCTTTGAAAACCTGGATATGTGAGAGAATTTTCATTTTATTGGGTAGGTGAACATCATAGCGAATAAAAAATCGGACCGACTGTTTCAAAACATGTAAATACTGTCTGTCTGACTACTTTGTGACACGTTGGTGTCAGACAAAGTTGTGCAGCGCTGTGTTTACTGCATTTCTGCTTTTTAATAAGCAGAAACAGGACCAACGCATGCACATCAATGGCAAAAAAATGCTCAAATTGGGCAAAAAAGTTACTCTGATGTGCACATGTAAAAAAACGGTCATAAAAATGTTTTTTTTCTTTTGAAGTAAAAAAAGTGACAAAGTTATAGAGGTTTAAGTTTATGAAATGTATTTTATATAAAATAAATATTTAATAAAACATGCTACAAAATAAAACTGCTAAAAAATCAAAGCCATGAATCTAAACAAGTTGTGTTCCAAATTTGAGGTTTATATCTCAAAAAACGAGCTTTCAGTGAGATTTTGTTTGGCCGCAGTATCAAATGTTCCTCATTAGATGCCTGGATTTGTGATTTTTTTTTTTTTCCTCTCTCTCAAATATTTGCGCACCCACAATTTTTATTACACACATTAACCACACTCTGACATCCATAACAACACACCCACACAATTATAGCTGCATAATTTATCCAGTTGGCTCTATAATATGCAGAAGCAGAAAACAGGAATGTCAAGTGTTTCCTTAATAGGCCAAACCCGAGAAAATGGCACCATCTTGTAAAAAATTGTAAATTTTGACGCCTTGCCAACAGAATGAAAGTCTATTAACAAAGACTGCATCATTTTATATAAGTAAATGGGATATTAAAAAAAAAATCTAAGTTTTTTTGTCATCTTAAACGGATAGTTCACCCAAAAATGAGAATGATCCCATGATTTACTCCCCCTCAAGTCATCCTAGGTGTATATGACTTTCTTCTTTCAGACGAATACGGTCAGAGTTATATTAAAAAATGTCCTGGCTAATCCAAGCTTTATAATGGCAGTGACGGTCGTCCATTGAGTTTGAAGCTCAAAAAAGTGCATCCATCCATTATAAAAGTGCTCCACACGGCTCCGGGGGTTAATAATTGAATATGGAAGTCTGGTGGAAGCTAGATATTTTACTTTAAAACGTGTTAAATAATGATATTTTTCTTACACAAACCCATCGCTTCGCTTCAAAAGGCCTTTATTAAACCCCGGAGCCGTGTGGAGCACTTTTATAATGGATAGATGCACTTTTTTGGCTTCAAATTTTGAGCTGCCATTATAAAGCTTGGAAGAGTCAGGACATTTTTTAATATAACTCTGATTGTGTTCGCCTGAAAGAAGAAAGTCATGTACACCTAGGATGGCTTGAGGGGGAGTAAATCATGGGGTCAGTTTCAGGCGCAGCAGAAGCCTCCTCCAGGGGCCTGTACCATGATGGTAGTTTAACAAACTCAGGGTTACAGGATTAGTTTCGAGTTGACAACCAAACCAATCTATTCATGCTTTGTTGGTCCTATGATGCTGATCATCATGAGGCTTTGATCCTGAGTTTAGAAGTTTAGCTGTGACATCAGTAGTGAACAGCCAATCACATGCTGTGGATCAGCTGAGATTCACTTCTCACGAGAGAAGCAGCAAGATTAATTTCTCTCTTCTGCAGAATATTACATGATTGAAAAATATTAAGAATTTAAACAAATTTGCACAGCAAGAAGAAAAGAGCTGTCTATGAAAGAGGACAACTTAAAGAGAAATCTTTACGTCAATGCAAGTAAAAGTTATGAAGTTAGTTTAGTTGGTATACACTCACCTAAAGGATTATTAGGAACACCATACTAATACTGTGTTTGACCCCCTTTCGCCTTCAGAACTGCCTTAATTCTACGTGGCATTGATTCAACAAGGTGCTGAAAGCATTCTTTAGAAATGTTGGCCCATATTGATAGGATAGCATCTTGCAGTTGATGGAGATTTGTGGGATGCACATCCAGGGCACGAAGCTCCCGTTCCACCACATCCCAAAGATGCTCTATTGGGTTGAGATCTGGTGACTGTGGGGGCCATTTTAGTACAGTGAACTCATTGTCATGTTCAAGAAACCAATTTGAAATGATTCAAGCTTTGTGACATGGTGCATTATCCTGCTGGAAGTAGCCATCAGAGGATGGGTACATGGTGGTCATAAAGGGATGGACATGGTCAGAAACAATGCTCAGGTAGGCCGTGGCATTTAAACGATGCCCAATTGGCACTAAGGGGCCTAAAGTGTGCCAAGAAAACATCCCCCACACCATTACACCACCACCACCAGCCTGCACAGTGGTAACAAGGCATGATGGATCCATGTTCTCATTCTGTTTACGCCAAATTCTGACTCTACCATCTGAATGTCTCAACAGAAATCGAGACTCATCAGACCAGGCAACATTTTTCCAGTCTTCAACTGTCCAATTTTGGTGAGCTTGTGCAAATTGTAGCCTCTTTTTCCTATTTGTAGTGGAGATGAGTGGTACCCGGTGGGGTCTTCTGCTGTTGTAGCCCATCCGCCTCAAGGTTGTGTGTGTTGTGGCTTCACAAATGCTTTGCTGCATACCTCGGTTGTAACGAGTGGTTATTTCAGTCAAAGTTGCTCTTCTATCAGCTTGAATCAGTCGGCCCATTCTCCTCTGACCTCTAGCATCAACAAGGCATTTTCGCCCACAGGACTGCCGCATACTGGATGTTTTTCCCTTTTCACACCATTCTTTGTAAACTCTAGAAATGGTTGTGCGTGAAAATCCCAGTAACTGAGCAGATTGTGAAATACTCAGACCGGCCCGTCTGGCACCAACAACCATGCCACGCTCAAAATTGCTTAAATCACCTTTCTTTCCCATTCTGACATTCAGTTTGGAGTTCAGGAGATTGTCTTGACCAGGACCACACCCCTAAATGCATCGAAGCAACTGCCATGTGATTGGTTGATTAGATAATTGCATTAATGAGAAATTGAACAGGTGTTCCTAATAATCCTTTAGGTGAGTGTTTATGCTATTTATATAAATTTTAACAAAGTGCCTATTAATGATTGATTAACTAAAATTATACATGTGTAACTGATTAAGGGTATAGTAATTACATAAATGATATCGAAATCATTCAAAATTATTATAATAAATAAGCATTGTTAAAAGCCAGACGCTTTAGTCTTTAAAAACCATTTGCTATGTAGTGACCTTTAATTTGGATTAGAAACGGGACTTTATTGCATCAGAGGTGTGTCACTTTGCTCACAGCTGATTGGTCCAAGTTCAGTTTGAGATCTCTTATCCAGAACATAACCTGCCCTGGAGCAGGTTAGCCGTGGAGCGTAAGTTACTATGGAGATGAACACTGCTAAAAGCCAAACCACTTTAAATGGTACCTAAAACCCAGGATTGGCACAAACTAAGCTTAAACATATCTGGCTAGCCAGCTAAATAATCCATAATCCAAGGAGCTCTAAAATAATTGTAGAATTTTTAATTTAAAGCTAAAGACAGCATGGACAGCACAGATGATGTCATGCCAGCCCCACTTCACGTGCGCAAATGTTAAATCCAAAAATAAAATATTTAGGTTACAACTGCATCTGTCTGGGGTGAAAAATGACTGACTTTATTATTGTTATTTTCAGAGCTTTTAATATACTCTTATTATAAAAAGACAAAACAAGTATCCTTTTGGACCTCAGAAATCTGAAACCAGAATGAAGAAAAAATTGTTTTGCTCGAAATGGTGTTGTTTCCAAAGAAAGGGAAAAAATAAACGTGTATCGGCCAAAATGAGTTGAAAAATATCAGCATATCGTGCATCCATACTCAACGTTACCTGTGTGCGAGTCCACTATTCAATTTTTTGCATTTTTGGACCCTTGGTGTGCCGATTTTTTTTTTGTTTGTTTTATCATAAGTGCCATCTACTGTCAGAGAGTGCAATAGCATTTTCATTCAGCCTGTCTGCCGTATTGGTCTGAACAATGATGTGTGCACAGGACCGGCTACTTCAGACTGACAGACTATGGCCTGGAGGAGATCTCAACCTGCACTCAGAAAGGCTTTCATCCTCACCCCAAAGAACCTCCTCTCTTCACGGTAGTGACATCAACCTTCACCATTCATTCATTTGTCATGACACAAGCATATGATCCGTTCATTAACGCTGGTGTTGTTCCCTCAGGGTGGAAGCCACATTATAATCACAGAAGGCACTGTATCGATGCTTGACCTGCGATGATCCCTCTCTGGTGTTTACTCAGCAGGACGTGAAGCTTATTTTTCATATATTTTCACAGCTTTCAGTGGTGGTGGGATTTCTTGAAAAGACAGACACAACAAGCACTTTTTGGATAACATGAACACACTGACCGAAGCATCTTTTGGGAGCTCAGGAACACAAACACCTCCACGGGACGGCGGCCCATCCATGTGTCCGTTTGCATTGTCCTAGTGAGCAGTAAGCAAATGTTTTGTGGCCCTCTAAGGTTATTTATGCTCTGATCGTACACACTATCATATCTCATCTGTTGAAACGACATTAAAGCAAAGGGTTTTTTAACTACTGAGTATTTTTGGGAACAGCTGCACCTGTCATGAATGCAGCAATATCAGTTTACTAATAAAATATATACTAAAAACAACTTTTTGATAACAATACTTAGTCCATCATGGTAATGTTATTAATTCTTGCTTCTGATTGGTTCACAGACGTTCTGAGGGGCCGTTCACACAGAACACGTTTTAGCATTTAAAAATGCAAGACACAGGGCAGAGGAAATGAAATATAGACAGGGTTTTTAAAAGTCAAACTAGTTTTAACTTGTTTTTAGAATGCCATTGTCATGTGTTAGGTGCTACAAAAGACACTGAATGCATTTTAAAAATGCAAGACGCAAGTCAGTGGAATGAAAAACATGAAAGGTATAACAAGTTGAACCGCTTTTAACTTGACACAGCATTTTAAAAACACGGCTCGTGCGTGAGACTCTGCAGGGCAGTGAATGAAAAAAAAGGTATAGACACTTTTAAAGGTGCAGTGTGTAAGGATCTATTGACAGAAATGCAATTTAATGCACATAACTATGATTTCAGTGGTGTATAAAGACCTTATATAATGAACCGTTATGTTTTTATTACTTTAGAATGAGCCATTTGGGACCGCGGGTCCCCTTACAGTGAAGTCGCCGCCATGTGTCTACAGTAGCCCTAAAGGGACAAACTGCTCTACAGAGCGCTAGCTACTCTCTGCTGTCTCAGACGACCACATCTTTGTCCTGTGTCGGCCACCATAGCTTCTCTGTGCAATTCACAACCTCACCCCTAATGACACAAAAATTTACACACCGAACCTTTAATACGTCTAAAGTTACTAACTTGAACCACATTTTTGAACTTCGGGCCCTATTTTAACGATCTGAGCACATGGTCTGAAGCTCATGACGCAGGTGCACTTAGGGCGTGTCCGAATCCACTTTTGCTAGTTTAACGACGGAAAAAAACGTTGGTGCGCCATGCGCATGGTCCAAAAGGGTTGTCCCTAGTCTCTTAATGAGTCATGGGTGTGTTTTGGGGCATAACGTGCAATAAACCAATCAGAGTCTCATCTCCCATTCCCTTTAAAAGCCAGTTGTGCTCGCACCATGGCAGATTCGCTATTTACGTGATGTGAGCGGAAAGACTGAACGCTTCTCCCTTTATTTTTAATATTTAAAGATGTGTGTGTGCTGCTGCACGTCCCTGTGTGTGTAATAATCAGTGTACGTGCGTTGTGCACCGCCTATAGGCTCATATTACGATGAGTTGTGTTACCTTTAAATGACACAAAAAATACTGCGCTATTGACTTTAGAGCAGGTTTGTGTTGGTCAATGGCGCAGTCGTTTTCAGTTCCTCACAATAGCAACGCTCCAACAACGCGCCTGAACACCTGGTGTTCAGACCAGACGCCCATGGGTGAACAGATGCGGCAGTGCATTTGATATTTAACAACGTGGAGCTGGACGTGAAAATGAAAACTCTGTCGGGCTGAAACTAGCAAAAAAAAACACTTGCGCCGCGCTTGGCGTCACATTGCACCGGGTGTATGATAGGGCCCTTCGTGTCACTGCAAAAGACACTGAATCTGCGAGAAGCAGTGGAATGAAAAAAAATCTGCAAGGTATAAAGACACAAACTACTTTTAACTTGAGCGGCATTTTCAGAATGCCTTATGCGTGAGATGCTGAAAAACACGCGAGCCAAAGTGGTGATTCACACTGAATGCATTTGTTTAAATGTACACCATGTAACTTTTTTGGTTAAAACATCATTAATCCTTCTTCCAAAACATGTTTTTGTCTTACCCTGATTCACTGTGGTAAGCCTGTTATAAGTGTTTATATTGTAGACCGGTCAGGATTTTTTTATTGTTGGAAATTGCGTACATACGTCACTCACACATGCATGTCTCATATCCGTTGAGAAATAGAGAAAAGTTGCTCCGACTGCTTTGACGCGTATCTGGTGTGGGAGGTCAGAGGTTAGTTGTCACAATGAGTTAGAAAGTTTGACATGGAGTCGCTAAATCTCCAACCTCCGGGGAATCAGAGGAGAGTCTGCGGCCAGAAAAAAAAATTGTGACAGAGCTCGTAATAAAACAAGAATCAACATTGGCTTGCCGTTTAAGAGATGACGAGAACTGAGGGATTTGAAATGTTGTAAAAGCAATGCAGTGTTCATTATAAAGCATTATCTATTGTGAAGGGTCATATTCATCCACACACTCACGCAGAGCCAAAGCACAACCAAAACAATGTTCTTCTGCAAAATGCAATTTGCATTTTTTTTAAACTGCTAGAGGGTCAAAAGTTACATAGTGTACTTTGAAACATTGAACTATTAGTCTAGTGCAACGTTTTTATAATGATGTGTCATGCGCAAGATGCTGTAAAAGACATGGCAGTGTATGGAAAAAAGGCAAGATATAGAGACGTTTTTTTTTTTTTCAACTACTTGTAACGTGTTTTTAGAACGCCGTGTCATTTGCGAGAAGTTGCAAAAGATGCATGGTCAAACGTTAAAACAATGGAAAAGTAGCGCAGTGGAATGAAAAATGAGTTCTGTGTGAACTAGTGATGGGCGAAACTAAACTTTTCGAAGCTTCGAATCAACTGAACCAAAATTATTCACTGTTTGGAAGCGTTCGAAGCGCCACACGCTGGTCAGAACAGTGGAAATGCAGCAAAAACAGGCCAAACATGCATAAAAACACCTTTTACAAACACATCGCAAATGTTTTATTGAAAGTAACATCTACTGAATGCAAAACCTAATCATCTAATAAGATTAAATAAGTGTCTGTAAAATATGTGTTTTTTTAGGGCTTGTTTTGTTAAACAGGCCAATATGAGACTATTAACTACTATTATTCCTTTTAATTATACTAATGTCTAATTAAAACATGTACAAATGTATAAAACTGATCAGCGATCAGGTAACACTTGTTCAATCTGCATGATTCATGGGTTCACAGAGCAGCGAACCAATGAAATTTCGAAGTGTTTCGAAAGTTATGACCCAACGAAGCCTCGTTTACTGAAATCACGCGACTTTGGCAGTTTGATACACGCTCCAGACTAGTGTGAACGGCCCCTAAGGGTTTGATTAACTTCCAGCACAGATCCAAGTTTGTTTTATATGCAAACAGTTTTACAGTTTCATATCAGGAAATGAAGTAGTTGTTGGGGAAAAACCTGGACTTTTTGTGTACATTTATGTGAATTGTGAGAATTGGCAAAAACTGATTCTGCTTGTGTTTTATGAACAATGCCCTTTATATAGATGTATTTGTGGTAAAGGTAATGAAGGCAGAATGACTGAAGTTGGACCGTTTAATCATTAAAACAATACACAAATTGTGCATTAATTTAATTATTCAACGGACTGTAACTGACAAAGACATATAGAGGACTCGTATCACTACGACTTACCTATTATTGATGTAATTGACTGGCAGTTTTCTGTCACATTGTTTATTATTATACATGAACTGAGGAACAAATCAGTCAAATGCTAAAGAAACAGACAGTCTCATTTCTTTATTAATATTGAATTGGTTGCTGTTAGTACAATGTATAAATATTAATAACAGAGACAGCAAGGTAACGTCATCAGAATTAAACATGAAAATTGTTTTAAAGATGGGAACACGGAGTCATAAATTAAGATTAAAAAAAAAAAAGTTAAGAGATTATGATTTACAGTATTTGTAGATTTAAAGGTTTTTTTTTGCTATGTGCAGTAAATCAGTTTTTTTTTAAGCAGCACTCAGTTCATACGCCATAAATCGATCTTCATTCAAAAGCTTTTTATGGTTTTGGACAGGAAGTTACTTTCTGTTCTTTGATCACATAATCCTGAAATGCTTCTAGAACCATCCAAACCCACACATTAAAGTCCCCGGCAGTCCGGCACACAAACACAGAGTCTGTTTGGCCTCCTTGCTGGGATTCAGCTGACATCAGACACTGGTTTTCAGAAGGGTCACATGATCAGCCCAGCCAGTCCAGGTCATCATCATCATCACTTTCATCACCAAAGAGAGGGGCGGGAGGGGGCCGTCCTTTTAAACTCTGAGGACGTTCACAGAGAAGTATGAATCAGTTCACAGATTAGTTACTGAACAAGCACATTGTTTCTGCTGGCAGAAAGAGAACGTGACAGTGCTCGTAATAAAACAAGAATCAACATTGGCTTTTCAGAGATGGCGAGAACTGAGGTTTTTTAAATGTTGTTAAAGCGATGCGGAGCTGGTGTTTTTATTACTCAACAGGTGAGTATGGTGCGTTTCATTATGATTGTTGTAGCGCTGTGCTGGAATTTATTTTCAAGGAAGTACCATGTCTATTAACTCTCCCCGTCATTGACGGAAATTTCCGGCTTTCTGTGTTTTCACTGTTACATGGTAAGGGGCGCTATGACATCTTCTGAAAGAGTACAGAATCTCCAGATCAAAACACAGGAGAAGAAGAAACTGAAACAAGCAATATCATATGTAAACATATGCAATCATATACATATGTAAAATAACGTGATCATCAAGGTTAAACAGCATATACATCAAAACTGCCTAATGTTACTGAATGAGATGTGGACCCAGAACGAGCTCTAGGACTGTGAAGACTATCTACTCCATCTGTGTTTGATCATCGTTCTGAATCAGATCTGGATGTTGTCCTTGACAAAAATGTGATTTTCTCAGCTTTTTGCGCAAAAAAAAAAGAAAACAGGTTTAGGAATAAAACAAGTTTTTTGTTTTAAAACAGAGGCTCTGTTCTTTCTTTTGATATATTGCATATATTCATACAGCAAAATATTCTGGGGGCCATGAAACGTATGAAAATGTTAAAAAATGCTGTTGGGCAACTTTTTTCAAAAACGCTGGCGGATTTAGTTAAAGGACTAGTTCACTTCAAAAATGAAAATTGCCTGATATTTTGCTCACCCTCATCTCATCCAAGATGTTTATGTCTTTCTTTCTTCAGTCGAAAAAACATTCCAGGATTTTTCTCTACGTAATGGACTTCAATGAGGACCAACGGTTGAAGGTCCAAATCAATGCAGTTTCAAAGGAAGGGCTTCAGAGGCTCTGCGCGATCCCAGATGAGGAATAGGGTCTTATCTAGACAAACCATCGGTCATTTTCTAAAAAAAAAACATTTATACACTTTTTAACCTCAAATGCTCAACTTCAGTGTTGTTCTTCCAACCACGTCAGAAAGGTCACGAAAGGTAGGTGGAAGTACCGACCCAGTGCCTAAAAACTCAATCTCATGTTCTCCTCCAACCTTAAAAATGTCTGACATTGTTATTTTACCTTTATTTTTGTAAAGGGCATTTGATTTAGTCTTTGCACATTCATTTTACGCGTGACCTTTCCGACGTGAAGTCGTCAAACGCTGTGAAGAAGAACAACACTGAAGTCGAGCATTTGAGGTTAAAAAGTGTATAAATGTTTTTTTTAGAAAATGACAGATGGCTTGTCTAGATAAGACCCTGCTCCTCGTCTGGGATTGTGCAGAGCCTCTGATGCCCTTCCTTTGAAACTGCATTGATATGGACCTTCAACATTTTGGTTGCCATGGAAGTCTATGATAGGGAGAAAAATCCTGGAATGTTTTCCTCAAAAAACGTAATTTCTTTTCGACTGAAGAAAGAAAGACATGAACATCTTGGATGAGATGGGGGTGAGTAAAATATCAGAAAATGTTCATTTCGAAGTGAACTAATCCTTTAATGGGTAAAGCTACAGTAACGTCTTCAGCTAGCCAGCTTGAGATCCTTTCCATCTAAACTGATTATATCTGATAAGCCTAGTAGTGAATGTTTTATGAGCAGTATGATAATCATATTCACAACTAAAACAATGTTCCTCCACAAAATGCATGCAGTTTCGTTTTTTTAACCGCTAGAGGGCCAAAAGTTATATAGTGTAGCTTTAAATTGCAATACGATTTCACAATATGACTGTTTTTATTGTATTTTTGATCAAATAAATGCAATCACCTTCTTTCAAAACCATTAAAAATATCTTACATACTGTACACCTTTGAACACTGTGTAACTGGTGCAACAACTTGTGTTGTAGTAAAATATTGACAAAATACAATAGAAAAGTAATTGTGGTATATTGGGTATTGGGTGAACTCTAAATTTCAGAATGAGCATTTGATTTATTTATGACTTTGATGTGATATTGTCGTAGAAAGGAGCCATGAGTTGGTCACAGTATGATCGCTTCTGTCGTGGTGGCGACTCGTAGCTTGTTGCTTGTGGGCATCAAACCAACAACCTTGAGCCTGAACCACTACAGACACAATACCCACATTCATTCACACTACACTGAAAAACACACTGGGGAATGGTCAATGTTAGATGATCTGGACCTTTAATGACTTCAAAATGATTGGCTTATCGACAAAGAAAATATTTTTCAGTTTTAAAAGACAATAAAATAATTAGTTTGTGAGAACGAGCAGCAGAAGATGAGCAGGTGGATGCAGAGTGTGTGTGTGAGAGCCCTGCTCACCAGCTCCTCTTCCTCTTCATCGGCCGCGGCCGGTGCCGGTGTGGGTGTGTGTGGGACTGGACTCTGGAAAAATGGTTCCTCTCCATTTTCCTCTTCTACCCTCTCAGACGGACTGAGAGAATAGCAGGATGAGCACAGATGAGACGAGAGACAGACAGAAACAGGACAGAGGGACAAACACATGCTCACAGTGACGGTTAAAGCGGGTCTTGTGTTAATTTATGTTAATTTACAGTGCTGAAAAGATTTCTGAGGTTTACAAACAATCATAAAACTGATTTAACTGAACTGTAACGATGGGATGTCAACCAAAAAAAAAAAAAAATTCAATTATTCGCAAGAATACATGCGGTGAAATTGAATTACTGTTTCCTGTTTGAGCTGTCATGCACTCTCTTCTCTCACATATGAGAAGATTTTAGACATATTTCACCCTGAAATGAATTCTGTCAACATTTACTCACGCTCATGTCAATCCAAGCCTGTATGTCTGTCTTTGTTCCAATAAATAAAAAAAAAGAGATATTTTGAAGAATGTTCCAGCTGCTCTCTTTCACACAATAGCCAAGTTTCCATCCACTGTTTCCACTTTTTTATTGACAGTGAATAAGCGTAAAAAAGAAAAAGATTGTGAAATTTGTCTCCAGCCTGTTTACATCCAATTAGCCTTTTACTGATAAAATGGTGTGCATAATGACGTCATCCCTAAACAAACCGCATGGCCGCATACGTTTTGTCACTAAAATCTGCCCTTGAGTCATTTCCATACATAATTTCACATATAATCGCAAATTATATTGTATCTTTCGCATCCCAAATATTTGTAAAATGCAGAGAGTAATGAGACAATTGAATTTCACCAGTTTACTGCTTACTATTTTAACGATAGGCCTATTGCTAAATTATGAAATATGAATCAGAAGATCACGGCGAAGTGGCACAGCTTGTCTGACAGGACTGATGAACAGCCTTTATGTGATGAAGCCCAGGGGTTTGGACACAGGCCAGCTCATTTGTCCTGGATGCAAAATTTTAGGATCCATAAAAAAATAAAAAGATTGGTACAGTAAAATGTTCGGTCATATAGCAACAATCTTTAACATAAACCTTGAAGGCACTATATTTTCCTCATTCATTTTGACACAAAACTTTATTATATACTATTAAATCGTAGGCCCTATATACACAATTATTTTTATTATTTAATTAAAATTATTTCATTATCTAATTAACTTTTATTAGATTGTAAAAAACAGACAAAATTACAAAAATAAAGATGAATGATGTTTGAGAGGTAATGTCTTATTCTTACCAATAGTAATAAAATCATTTTTTTTTTTTAAATGAAAATGACCCCATGATTTACTCCCCCTCAAGCCATCCTAGGTGTATATGACTTTCTTCTTTCAGACGAACACAATCAGAGTTATATTAAAAATGTCCTGGCTTCTCCAAGCTTTATAATGGCAGTGAATTGTTTGGTCATTTTTGAATCCATAAAAGTGCATCTATCCATTATAAAAGTGCTCCACACGGCTCCAGGGGTTAAAGGCCTTCCGATGCATTTGTGTAAGAACAATATCCATATTTAAAACTTTATAGACTAAAATAAAGAGCTTCCGGCGGTCAGCGGTACGCAAGTGAAAGAGTCAAAAGTTACGGTGAAAGAGTAACCCTTGACGCCTGTGTATTGACGAACGCAGAAGCGCAGAGGATAGAGCAAAACAAAACACCGGTCATGAATTAGAGTCTAAAACAAGAATTTTTAAAGAGAAATGGCGGAGGATTTTGATATAAGAGAAGAGGGGCTTGAGTTTGTTGCCCAGCACTATCCGCGAGAGGCGTCAGAGCTTGCGATGCTCCTGTACATCGCGTCAGGGGTTACTCTTTCACCGTAAGTCGACCTTAAATATGGATATTTTTCTTACACAAACGCATCGCTTCGCTTCAGAAGGCCTTTATTAACCCCCGGAGCCGTGTGGAGCAGTTATATGATGGATAGATGCACTTTCATGGACTTGAAAAATGACCCAACAGTCAACAGTGGAAGAGCCAGGACAGTTTTAATATAACTCAGATTTTGTCATATACACCTAGGATGGCTTGAGGGAGGAGTAAATCATGGGATCATTTTCATTTTTGGGTGAACCAACCCTTTAATATACAATTTAATAATTTGAATATAATAGATTTAATGCGCCTTTGAACTACAGAGAAACGGTGCTTTAACGGGAGCAACGGACGCTATAGGCTAATTCTGCCATGTGACACCACATTTGTGTTAAAGCCCCTTTTCTCAACAAAAAGTGTTTCCAAACTGTTTTTTCACGACATTTGAAGTATAGAATTTATACGCTAAAGTTAAATGGAAAAAGATTGTCTCGACATTTGCCAAAAATGATTGATAATTGCCATTTCCATCAGCTATATCGGTAAACATTTTGACGCGCTAAACCCTTTTACACAAAAAAATGGAAACCTGGCTAATGATAGTGAATGAGAACAGATGCCATCAAGCTCCAAACATGACCAAAAAAAAAAAGAAAAAGTCGACCATATGATTTGTGCGCTATATTTCAGGTCTTCTTAAGCCTTACAATAGCACATGTGAGTAAAACACCAAAGTTCATGTTGTTATTCACTTCTTTAAAAGACTGAATAAAGCAGACACGTCCAATGAAACAGTTTTACAGTGTTTTCTGTCCTGTTTGGAGCTTGACCTGCTCACGGTACGGAGAACAACACTTTGAAAAATATCTGGGTCAATGACAAATGAGTGAAAAATAACAAAAAGATTTACATTAGATTTAAATGATTTGTATTCATGTTGGTTTCATATGGTTTTGAAAAACATTTAATGTAAGAAGTTTTAATTTAAAGACTAAAAATGTTGTGGCGTAATCAAATAAAAAGTAAAAACAATTTCCTTGAATAT
Organism: Rhinogobio ventralis; assembly: GCA_039654625.1. Lineage (NCBI taxonomy): Eukaryota > Metazoa > Chordata > Actinopteri > Cypriniformes > Gobionidae > Rhinogobio > Rhinogobio ventralis. The sequence continues at coordinate 3,144,380 of CM077211.1, read as the reverse complement.
GTGTATAAATCTTAAATCATTAAAAAAAAAGTTGTGAATATGTTTTTTTTTTACAAATATGAAAAATCTTTTCATAAATATAAAATTGCACTTTTACGAGTCACAACTAACCTTTCCATGTTATAAAAATTACAATTATTGATAAATATATTAATGTGAAATGAATGTTAGTTGCTATGCATGACAGACAAATTTTTATTAAAATTAAGTAAATTACGTTTTTAATTTCCTAAAAAATTATGATAAAAGTTCATGCCGAACAAAAAAAAAATCTTGTTTTTGAGAATTTCATTCTTTTCTTTATTTTTTCTTTATTATGACACCAGGACATACATATATATTTTTACTTTATGTCCCCAAAAATATCAAAATGAATTGTAATATTCTTATATAATCTTATAGAATGAGGTATTGGGTAACACTTTACAATAAGGTTTCATTTGTTAGCATTAGTTTTTTACATTAGTTAACTTCTACAGCATTTATTCTTAGTTAATGTTAATCTCACTTAAAACATATTTCAAATCAAAAATTGTATCCGTTAACATTAGTTAATGCACTGTGAACTAACTTTAACATTTTAGTAATAACATTAACAAAGGTTAATAAAAAGCTGTAAAAATATATTACTCATTGTTAGTTCATGCATTAATGCAAAGGGGTCATGACATAGGACATCAAATTTGCCTTGATCTTTTGACATATAAGAGAACCATTAAAACATCCTGCAAGTCTCAGAGCTTAAAATGTCCTCCTCATTATAAACAAAGCATTTATTTAATCAAGCTCCAAAAACGGCTTGTTTGGATATTGCAGGATTTGTGACATCACACGTGCAAACATATTTGCATATGCCCGCCTCCAGAGCAAGACATTGACAAATTGTTTTACATCATCACACCATAGGCTCCGCCCACTGGCATTCAGTCACTTAACAGCTGACACTTGCCTACACTGGATGTGAGTGTTAGGTCACTTCAAAAGCAAATAGAAGCCAATATAATCAGTGACGCGGTCTACACTGATACAGGATACAGATGTGTGTTCAGTTTCTGAAGCTTGAGTCTGCCGACAACAGGACAAATAGGAGAGTGAACGAACGTTAATAGTATAAACTATACCAGTATCTCAATAATACTAAAATAACACTAGGGTCTAGAAAGGCGTGAGGGTGAGTAAATTATGATTTTTAATTTTTGGGTGAACTCTTTAAACAACCTAGGCATCAAATCTAGTGTCATAACTGTTCATACCTGTTGATCTGGTCGGGTGTGGTGCTGCAGTCCTCATGTAGAGCACTAGGGGGTGGCGGCGGGTTTTTGGGCGGTCCGCCTAGCGTCAGTGCACTTTCTGCTTCCTCTGAAGACCTCTCATCAACTACCTTCACTTCCTGTGGACTGATGTCATCAGGCAGCTCGGTGGCCACTTCCTGTGTGGATGTGAGGTCACTTTCGACCTCTTTGCGTGTAGTTTCACTGTCCTGATCTTGCACATTGTGTTCTGTGCTGACTTTAACTTCTACTTCCTTCTCTTCCACAACCATCTCTTCATTCCTTTCTTCTACGACTTCCTGTTCGCTTTCGATTTCCTCTGTTTCTTCTTCCTTCTTCTCTTCTGTTGGTGAAACCTCTTCCTCCTGCACCTGTGCCAGCCCATCTTCAGGATCTCTGTCCGTCTCCTCCTCTTCCTCTCTCTGCCCGTTCACCTGCGCCTGACGTCCAGACTGTACATCGCGCTCTCTCTCCTCGTCATCCTCCTCCTCCTCCTCTTTCTCACTGTGTTCAGGTGAAGATCTCTCAGTCTTAGTGAGGAGCTGCAGTGTGACACTCTGTCATTGGAGGGAAAAACACAGACTGACATTTCTATCTGCAGCATGAAGTGTTTGTATGTCAGATTTGGAGCACTGAGAGCCAGACCTTGATAGTGCTGACCAGCACACGGAGAACAGCACTTCCTGTGTAGGTCTCGTTCAGATCAAATTCCCCTCGGAGAGACTGAAACACTCCATTCATCACACGCTTCACCTGGAAACAATCACAGCTGAGCTTAGAAAGAGTGAGATCCATCATGACTATAGCCCTATTCGGACGGTAATTGTTTCTCATGTGGACGTCCGTAAAAATAAATTTGATTATTCTTGTAAATACTTTCCAGCATTTCAGTAATAAAAGTGTAGGCTAGATCTTTAAAATGCATCCAAATGACAGCGAAGCGCAACTGTACGGTGCTCTGCAGGGGTCAAAAAGGATATAAACAGTGAATTTTGAAGTGATCTCTTTTTGAAAACTCAGAGATGTGGATTCAGACAGCAATTAAATTACCACACAACCTTGGTGTTTGTCTAAAAACAGTAGGTAATTCGGCCGGGGATTTTTACGCGGGTGGTGGGAGAAAAACACTGACATTCTGGATTCGGACGGCAATAAAATCACAGACAGCCCCTGTCAATGATGAAAATAGCTCACGACCCCACGAGAAACAATTACCGTCCGAATAGGACTTATAATGATGCAAACCAAAATAAATGCTTCAAAAATACGGAATAGCTGACTTCCGGTGAGATGGTGGCGTGAGAAGTCGTAAAGTTTTCTGCTCCACACATTACTTATTGTTTAACAGCTTACTTAGCACTTATTGGATGACATAATTTGAAAAATAGACAGAGTGTGGACGAGGCCGCCTCGAGCCAGGGGGATATCAGAGAACTCCTTGGCGGTATTAGATCAGAAGTAGCGGCGCTCAGAGTGGAGATTCTTACTGAGCTCAAATCATCAATCTCTGCGGTGAAAACTTCACTATTAAAGCAAGAACAGAAGCTGAAGGATGTGGAGGAATCCCTTACAGACGTAGATGGTCGCGTTACTGCCCTTGAATCAACGTGCTCGGCGCTGACGAAAGATCATGAAAAAAGAGGGCCAAACTCGATGATTTGGAAAATCGATCCAGTAGGAACAATATTCGCGTGATTGGTATTCCCGAGGGCACAGAGGGTACTCATCCTTCTGCGTTTATTGAAGCACTGTTGCTCGAGGTATTCGGGGAGCAGAGTTTTGCCAAAAGGCCGGAGGTGGACAGGGCTCACCGCTCCCTAGCCCCCCCCGCCAAAAGCTAATCAAGCCCCCAGACCGTTCATCGTACGTATGCATCACTACCAGGTGAGGGAACTGATTCTCCGTCTGGCACGAGAAAGGGGACAGGTGCTATACAAAGGATCGCGTATTCACTTTTACCCGGATGCCAGCGCCGAGGTCGCAAAGCGAAGAGCGGCTTTTAACCAGGTTAAAGCTGAACTCTGAAGAGCGGGAATTGAATTCGGCTTGCTCTTCCCTGCGCGTCTACGGATCAATCATGATGGAACCAGAATTTTTTTGGACTGTCCGCAACGAGCTTTGGAATTTGTGAGGGGAATTGTCCCCCCTTCAACAAGTGAGTAGGAATGCACGTCACCGAAGAGAATGTGTATACAGTCTTGCATCCCGCTGAGCTCGAATAACCTTATGGCTCGAGTGGATGACGGAAAATTGAAGAGACTCATTTAAGTCTGGCCTGGTCCACACTCTTTATTTCACATTCAAAATGTCATTTGTTTCTATTGTCAATAACAGTTTAGTTCCAATGTAGCAGAAACATGAGCTGGTGAGTTAGTAAACCAGCAGATGTCTGGTTGATAAAATGTCGTTTGCGAGAAGGGTGGGGGGAAGTGAGGAAAATTGTACGGCTTCTTTTCTTTTCTTTTTTTTCTCTTTACAGTTTTCACTATGTTTTTCGGTGTCAAACTCACGTGGTATGTTATGACAGATTCAATACCTTTGTTTTGTTCATTTACAAATTACGTTTTGATAACATGTTAAATAAATGTGACGTAAATTTTATAAATGTGGAACGTGAAAGGCATCAACAACGCTATTAAAAGAAATAAGGTTTTGTCTCACTTACGGCAATTAAGCGCAGACATTGTTTTCCTACAAGAAACCCATATTCTTAATTCAGATGTAATTAAACTCAGGCGGAGTTGGGGAGGACAGGTACTCCATTCGAGCTTTAATGCAAAAGGCAGAGGGACGGCTATTTATGCCCCTAACTTTGATGATAGCAATTATTTTAGTAAGGTCTTTACATCTATTCCACCAGATGATAATTTTGCATTAATTATAGGTGGGGACTTTAACTGTGTTCAGGACACATCTCTGGATAGATCCTCTTCTAGAGTCATACAATCTTCTAAAGCAGCTATAACCATTAAACATTTCTGTGATCAAATTGGATTATTGGACCCCTGGAGATTTCTTTTCCCTTCCTCCAGAACATTCTCCTTTTTCTCTCCGGTTCACCATTCATACAGCCGCATAGATTTTTTTTTAGTGGATAAGAGTCTCATGCCCTTTGTCTCATCTAGTATGCATCATAGCATTGTTATTTCTGATCATGCCCCCTCTTCTTTTGTGCTTAGTTTACCAACTCAGCATTCTTCCTTTAAACCCTGGAGACTAAATCCTCTTCTTTTGGCAGATGAAGAGTTCATTACCTACCTAACTAAAGAGACAAATACTTACCTGGAGTTAAATGACATTCATGATATATCTAGATCTATATTATGGGAGGCATTGAAAGCATACTTACGGGGGAAAATAATCTCTTTCTCCTCTTATGTTAAAAGACAAGAACTCTCTAAGCTCAGAGATATTTCAGATGCTATTAACAAGCTTGATGAACAGTACGCCATCTCTCCTTGCCCTCGCTTATATAAAGAGAGAATAAGTCTTCAGTCAGAATATAACCTGCTTTCAACTACAAATGAAGAGAAGAGGTTGTTAAAAACCCGGCATACATTTTATGAATTTGGGGACAAAGCAAGTAAATTACTGGCTTTTCAGTCTCGTCAATACAATAACTCGAAAATGATAACTCATATTAAAGCCCCATCTGGATCCATGGTATATACTCTGAAAGATATTAATGACAGCTTTGTCAATTTTTATTCTACTCTATACACTTCAGAATATCCTAATGATTCCATCACTTTAGATTCCTTCTTTAAAAAAATAGATTTACCAACTATTAACCCTGACCTTAACTCCGATCTGGGTAGACCTGTGGCTGCAGCAGAAGTTGCGCAGGCTATTGCGGCAATGCAGAGCAGTAAAGCTCCGGGACCTGATGGATTCCCAATAGAGTTTTACAAGAAGTTTGCAGCTTCTTTTAGCAGTTTTTAATGAGTCCTTTAATACAGCAAATCTTCCCTCAACGTTTACGCAGGCCTCAATCTCCCTTATCCCTAAGGATAATGCACCACGTCACAAAGCTCGAATCATTTCAAATTGGTTTCTTGAACATGACAATGAGTTCACTGTACTAAAATGGCCCCCACAGTCACCAGATCTCAACCCAATAGAGCATCTTTGGGATGTGGTGGAACGGGAGCTTCGTGCCCTGGATGTGCATCCCACAAATCTCCATCAACTGCAAGATGCAATCCTATCAATATGGGCCAACATTTCTAAAAAATGCTTTCAGCACCTTGTTGAATCAATGCCACGTAGAATTAAGGCAGTTCTGAAGGCGAAAGGGGGTCAAACACAGTATTAGTATGGTGTTCCTAATAATCCTTTAGGTAAGTGTAGGTCCTATTGTCTCAAACTGTTTATTCCTGCCTTCCTATATGGATTCTGCTTTTCGTGTCTGGGAGGAGAGGGGGATTAGGCTCCTAAAAGATTTATATATAGATAATAACTTTTGCTCATTTGAAGAGCTTGTAAGTCATTTTGCCTTACCTAGACCCAACTTTTTTAGATTTTTACAGATCAGGAGTTTTATCAAGAAGGTTTTTGTCTCCTTCCCAAAAATACCCCCTACCTCACCTATAGATGTGAGCAGGTTCCCAGGTGTGTATGATCACAAAACTCGCTCCTCCACCATGAATAAATCACCATCCGAATGCACGAGTTTGATCACTGAGGTGACATGCACATTTATTTTTACAGACATCCACGTTAGAAACAATTACCGTCCGAATAGGGCTTTAGTCTTGGTCTTAATCCTGTCAAATATACTTTTTAGTTATCATATTTAGTCAACCTTGTCCTGTTTTTGTTTAGTCAAATTTTATTCCAAATCACATTAATGTTTTTCTATTAGAAGAACTGCAAATTCAGAAAATTCAACACTCATGTTTGTATTTATTACAGTTCATCACTGAGAAGGTTTGATGGCAGATTTAGTCGCAGCAAACAGCACAAGCAGCTCGTGACAGAACACAGACCGTCTGACCGACACTTTCATTTAAACAGAAAATCTCAAATGGGAGATCCCTAAACTCCAGCTTACTTGTTTGTCTGTGTTTTCAGATCATCCTTGCTTCTGCGGCAGTGTGGAGCGAGTGCGAATGTGTGCAAGGTTACCAGATTGCAAAGATTAAAGTTAAACACTGGGCAGAAAATGTATCATTTTAAGAGTTAAAGCTCTGATTTTGGGGACTTAAATTCTTGAAATCTGGCAACCACAACAATAAAATACTCTACTGAAAACTCGTAGAGGCTTGTTAAAAACAGTCTGTAATATAAAAAGTTTTTATTGTAGTCTCGTCTTTTTTGTCAACGATATTGCATGTTGATATAGTCACAGTTATCGTTTAATGACATTGGTGTCATCTCGTTATCATCTCGTCTCAGTCATGGGAAATAAAAGCTCCCCATTTTTCGTCATAGATTTCAATGACAAAATGAACATTATAGTAAACAAATGTTTATGTTAAAATGAGTTAAATTAATATATTTTATAAAATAAATAAATTAACAGTCAATGCACATACTATTTTAATATTCTATTCTAATTTTATTTTTTTAATAGTTTTTTTAATCTACAAAATTAATGTGTTTAAATGTTTTTAGAGTGACACATCAATTGAATTTACTGTATAATAACACCAGCAAAATTCAGATAGGAAAACAACAAAACTACATCGATAAAACCAGTTTACAAACGCATAACATGTTCGAAGCTGCTAATGGTTTAATTTATGCCACACTTGGCAGATTTATGACGTTTGTTCTGAACTGAGAGGTTCTGGTGGCTTATATGAACAAGGTACGGTAATAATAATAATAACGTACAGGCTATATTATGAGTGTCAGTATAACACAGATGTAGTTGGAAAGCTCACCTCTCCTGCAGTGTCTGTCTGCTGCTGCTGCCCCGTCAGCTCTGAAACACGCATCTCCTCCTGCTGCTCCAGCAGCGCCGCTCTCTGCTCCAGCGCACGGCACTGAAACACACACAACTACTGTCACCACAGGGCTCGGTCATGGGAAACAGGGTCTTTCCCGCTCTTATGAGATAAAACACACGGCTGTCACAGTGTAATGCAGGCTGTTACTGTAGGAGACAGTGAAAACTATATTGTACCTGATAGCAAACCCACCATCTATAAATAAGTGCTGAAGGCACTGCGAAGAGGTTAGCCAATCATTTACAAGTCTTAGATACAGCAGAAAAAAAGGCCAGAGAGAGGGTAAACTGCATAAAACTCAATTCAGAGAGTTGTAACCGAGCGGCAACCTCCCGCGGTCTCTCTTGAAGCCAACACGGAAGTGACTTAAACTGCAATTCATCGACTGACCGCTAGGGACAGGCTCCAAAAGGGAGCAGAATCTCATTGACCCCCATGTTAAAATGCCCCACTTTACAGCAGAAAAAAACATGTTTACAGCCTGGGACAAAAAGTAGTTTTGGTCTATATAGCAAATTTTGCCCTTCATGACAACTGTGAGGGGGGAGAATTTTTTTATAACTCATCAGTTTAAATTAGATTAACTCTTTGTCAAAAGAAAGAACATACCCTCTGACAAACAAAAAAACCCAGTTTTATTCTAGCTTCATGCATCTTTTTATCAACACGTGAATGTGGGTACGTTTCATAAAAAAGCAACATTTTGAGCAAAAAGCTGAGAAAATTACGTTTTTGTCAAGGACAACATCCAGATCTGATTCAGAACGATGACCAAACACAGATGGAGTAGATAGTCTTCACAGTCCTAGAGCTCGTCCTGGGTCCACATCTCATTCAGTAACATTAGGCAGTTTTGATGTATATGCTGTTTAATGTTGATGATCGCATTATTTTACATATGTATACGATTACATACGAGATCGCTTGTTTCAGCTTCTTCTCCTGTGTTTTGATCTGGAGATTCTGTACTCTTTCAGAAGATGTGTCATAGTGCCCTCTACCATGTAACAGTGAAAACATGGAAACCCGGAAAATTCAGTGTTTGGCGGGGAAAGAGTTAAGCCTTAAAGTTCTGCATAATTAAGGGCGTGGCCACTTAAGTGACAGGTGGATTGCCACTATGGTCGAGCTAGGCGGGCGTGGTTTCAGCAACCAGGCACCTCAGCTCCGCCCACGTCCCGCCTCTTTACCCATTTTCAGTTATCTAGGAGTGACGCGCAGTGATGCGCTGCCAAGATGGCAACGGCCACTTTAGGCTTCAAAAATGCTCTTCAGAAACCCACAGGTGACGTCACGGACACTACGTCCATATTTTTTTTAAAGTCTATGGTTGTAACTGAGGAAAAGAGGAGCCTGAGGCTCAGCTTGATGCAAAAAATACAAACAAAGGTTAATAAATAAGAAATGGATGGAATCCAGAAACCGGTGGGTGTGGTTTTGCTCCGTGTTTCACCTTCTCTCTCAAGGCCTGTAGCTCTTCTCCCTGGTCCTGCTGCTGTAGCAAACGCTGTTCCTCTGATTCACGGGACTGTTTGAGTGCATTAAACTATGCAGAGGAGAGAAATAACAGTGTTAGTTGGATTAGTGATTGTCTGTTCAACAAAATACAATATTTTGCAATGTTTGTGAGTTTAAGAAGACTTCTTGCCAAAGTATTATAATCCAGGGATGCAAACACATGTATGGTCAAAAAAGAGAGAGGTAATCGAAGCCCTCGCCCCACGGCAAATATCCAGATTCTTACATCAGATGTGGACCGCTAAGGAAGTCACTGTGTGAATGTGTGCCTTCATCTACTCTACCATTCAAGAGTAAGAATAATTGAGATTTTTTTTGTGAGTTTAAGAGAAGTCTCTTCTGCTCACCAAGGCTGCATTTATTTGATCAATAATACAGTAAAATATTATTACAATGTAGAATAACAGTTTTCTATGTGAATATATAGTGTAATTTATTCCTGTGATCAAAGCTGAATTTATCATCATTACTCCAGTCTTCAGTGTCGCATGATCCTTCAGAAATCATTCTGATATGAGGATTTGATGCTCAAGAAATATTTATGATTATTGTCAGCGTTGAAAACAGTTGAGCTGCTTCATATTTTTGTGGAAAATGTGATGCATTGGATTATCTGATGAACTGAATGTTCAAAAGAACAGCATTTATTTGCAGCAAAAACTTAAAAAAAACTTAATCATAAATGTTTCTTGATCATTAAATCATATCAGAATGATTTCTGAAGGATCATGTGACACTGGAGTAATGATGCTGAAAATTCAGCTTTGATCACAGGAATAAATTACATTTTACTATATATTCACATAGAAAACAGTTATTTGACATCGTAAAAATATTTCACAATAATACAGTTTTTACTGTATTCCTGATCAAATAAATGCAGCCTCGGTGAGCAGAAGAGACTTTTTTTCAAAACCATTAAAAAATATTAATTATTCTAAATTTTTGACCGGTAGTGTGTGTGTGTGTGTGCGTGCGTGCGTGCGTGCGTGCATGCATGTGAGTGAGTGTGTATACGAGTGTGTGTGTATGTGAAGAGTGTTTGTGTGTGTGTGTGCATGTGAGACGTGTGTACCTTCTCCTGCAGTTGTGTGAGTTTGAGCTGCAGTGCGTCTCTGTGCTCTGTGAGTTCAGTCGTCTCTCTCCTCTGCTGTTCACGTGCCGCTGCCAGAGCCTGATCACACTTCACCTGCCACTCCTGTTCCAGATCCGCCTGCAACTGAGACAGCTGCACACAAACACACTCACAGTTACACACCCAGTTGCTTTAAGGAATGGGTCAAGATTGATTCTGATTGATTCAGCATGGATCTATAACACACCTGTTCCGCTGCTGCGTGGTCAGTGCTCGTTCTGGCTTTACGTAATTGGCTCCTGAGGCTGTCCATCTCCTGCTGGCCCGCTCTCCTCACCTCTTCCAGTTCCTCATCGCAGCGCTGTCTCTCTGCCTGCCACTTCCGCTTCCTCTCTGAGAGAGTCTGAACACACACAGTTCAACGCACAAGATCATCCAATGAGGATTCAGTCTTTCAGTCACACACACACAGAAGCGTCAATAACTCACTCGTTCCAGACTGTCCTTCTCTGTGTTCATGTCCTGCAGCTCTTCCTCCATGTTGTTGAGTTTGAGCTCCAGTTCCTTCCGTTTCTGCTTCTCCATCTTGTATTGACCCTGCACTCTGTCTGCTGTCTCCTTCAGCTCTGACACACACACACACACACACACTTAATCTTGATAATAATTTTTCGGTCCTAACAGAAAGCAAAAATGGTGCCAACACAAAACATCAAACAAAAAAAAATGTCCTGGTCATATTTCATCCCAAAACAAAAGAAGAGAAAAGAATGAAATTGTGTGTATGTGAGTGTGTGTGTGATTGTATGTATGTGAGAGAGTATGTGTGTGAGAGTGTATGTGAGTGTGTATGTGTCTGAGTGTGTGATTGTGAGAGAGTGTGTGTGTGTGAGTATGTATCTGAGTGTGTTTATGTGAGTGTGTATGTGAGTGTGAGAATGTATGTGAGTGTTTGTGTGTAAGTGTGTGTGTGTGTGAGAGTGTATGTGAGTGTGTGTGTGATTGTGTGTGTGTGTGTGTGTGTATGTGAAAGAGAGTGTATGTGTGTGTATGTGTGTGTGTGTGTATGTGTGAGTGTGTGTATGTATGTGTGTGAGTGTGTATGTGTGTGTGTGTGAGTGTATGAGTGAGTGTGTGTGTGTATGTGTGTATGCGTGTGAGTGTGTGTGTGTATGTGTGAGTGTGTGTGTGTGTGAGTGTGAATGTGAGTGTGTGTACCAAAAATGGTGCCAACACAAAACATACATTATTTTAATGACAATTAAGCAACAATATTTTACCCTCAAATTCACATTATTGTAAAAGCGGACAAAAACACAATGATATACTATTTAAATAGTAAATTATTTATACATAATGGTAATATTTTTGTTACTGTCTGTTTTTTTTTATTAAATAAAAATCACTCCATTTTTACATAAATGCAATTGAAATATACAGTATTTCAATAAGAATTATATAATGACAGTATGTAATGTCAAGCCCTGGGCTTAAATATTTACTTTGTTTAACATTCTATTAATTCGATACATAATGTCTGTGTTTCTTTGTCACAAACACTGACTGTACACACACTGCGTGGTATCAGTTGTTGGTATCGGAGCATTTTAATGAGTATGAGTACACAAGCGTAGTATCGGGCCTGATTCTGATACAGTACCGGTGCATCCCTACTAGAAGCAAAGTAATTTACAGATGACCCGGTTTCACTCATGGTTAGCAGACTCACCCTGTATCTGAGCCTCCAGCGCTGTGATATGTGTGCCAAGCTGCTGGCCGTCCTGTAGGGCCGCGTTGAGTTTGCTCTGCAGTGCCGTGGTCTTCTGCTGCTGCGAGCTCAACTCCAGCTGAAGCTCCGACATGCGTGCCGTGGAGGACGCCAACTCCTCTGTCAAGCGTGCCTTCCAGAGACATGCAGAGAGACTGACATTAAACCAGCTTAAATCACAACTGATGATACAGCAGGACGACTCAGATGAAATGATGATGGGACTATAATAAAAAGACAAAAAAAAAAAATGAAGGAATGAAAGCAGTGACAAGAAGAGAAAATATGGTGGTAGAAATATCTACCCCTGCTGAGAGCTGAATGCTGATTGGTTAGTGAGTGGTGCCTGTTCAAACAAAAAGTAAAAAAAGAGACATGGGAAATGCTTAATTTAACACAAGCGATGGGAAAGAGTGTGTGAAGACTATGGAGAAAAGGATGAGGCGGGACAGCGCTTTTGCTCACCTGATCCCAACTCAATTCCAGTGGCAGTGCATGCTGGGAAAAGAGAGCAGTCACCACTAAAGGCTCTCAGCCAATCAGAGTAGCGTTAATTAACCAATCAGAGCAGAGATACATGGCTTAGAGGGAAAAAGTATTAACAGTAGAGATATCTACGAGTTGTCATTGCCTTATGCGCATCAGATTTTTCTGTAATGTTAGTGGAGAATGTGCAAAAAGATTTGTGCTAAAAACAAAACGAAACGGCATATATGCCGACTGCGGCATATAATCACAATAAAAACAGCAATGAAAAATGTCCCAGGCTCTCGGCTGCACCCTGCTTCATACCACAGTAACATTAATAAAACTTTAAAACATTAGCTCCTCCATGAACATGACTTCTGCCTAAGTCCTGTCGGATTGCTTTCCATCGGCTGTGAAAGGTGATTCCACACTCATTCACGGCATCATCAAGCTATGCTTTTGTTATTGTTTTGAATAAGCAACTTCTAGCGGCAAAACGTACATACTGTGTAATGCTGCACCATGAAGGCTTCTCTTTAGAAGTTATTAGCGATAAAAACGTCTTTGCTCTTGTTTAAACTAGAGTTGTGAGTATCTCTAAACTACCTCACACAAGCACTCGGCAACATGGCCGTCTGTTGTTGTTCCATCTCATCTGTTCTGTTCGAGTGACTACGAGTCGGAAGAAGCCCTGTATTACAGTGTTGGTGTGATGGCGCTGCATGGGTGGTTGCAACTTTGATGAGCATTTCCTGCTGTTCTAATCTGTTCCCCTGCGGTAAAAAAACAAACAAACAAAAAAAACATGCAGCCAGCTCAGCCATCAACCCAACCGTGGAGCCAGGTAAGTGTTGCACCATGCACTCAGACCACACTCCGGGATGCTATGCCTTCCAGGTCAGGTCCCTGTGCTCTACCTCCCTGCCTCACTGCAGGAATGTCTGTGGTCCCTCTGACCCCACTTGTACAGACTCTGGGGGCCTGGATAACGCTCCCAGCCCGTCTCACTGGCTCATTCAGCTATGCGATTAAATTCGCCTGGCGTCCCCCCCGCGTTCGAGGGTCGGGCATATCAGTACAGTGATTTGGAGGTGCTTCGTGGCCGCACAGGTAGACCTGTTTGCCACACGTCGCACTGTCAGTTTTATTCCCTGACAGAGGAACGCTTATGCTTTGAAGTGGAACCTATTCATTGAGTGGTATTCTTCTCACCGCGAAGACCCCCGGAGATGCCTGATCAGAACTGTGCTTTCCTTCCTGCAGGAAGGTTTGGAGCGAAGGCTGTCTCCCTCCACCCTGAAAGCGTATTTTGGTGCTATTGCCGCATATCACAATGCAATAGATGGTAAATCTGTGGGGAAGCATGACCTGATCATCAGGTTCCTGAGGGGTTCGAGGTAGGCTAAATCCTCCTCGCCCTTACCCCGTACCCTCTTGGGATCTCTCATTGGTGCTAACAGCATTACAGAGAGCCCTCTTTGAAACACTGCAGTCAACTGAGCTGTTAAAGATGGAGCTCCTGACTGCGCTGGCTTCCATCAAGAGGGTAGGGGATCTGCAAGCATTACGGTCAAAGAATCGGATACGTGCCCAAGGTTCCCCCCACTTCTTTTAGGGACCAGGTAGTGAACCTGCAAGCGCTGCCCCTGGAGGAAGCAGACCAAGCCCTCGCTTTGCTCTGTCCCATTTACGCTTTGTGCCTTTACATGGACTGAACACAGAGCTTCAGGACCTCAGGCCAGCTCTTTGTCTGGCTGTCTCCAAGCAGAGGTTGGTCCACTGGATAGTGGATGCCATCGTCTTGGCGTACCAGACCCAAGGCGAGCCGTGCACCCTTGGGTTGAGAGCTCACTGGGCGCTGGCGCACAGCGCCTCGCTGTCAGATATATGTAGAGCTGTGGGCTGGGCGACACCCAACACGTTTGCTAGATTTTATAATCTTCGTGTAGAGCCAGTATCTTCCCGTGTACTCGCTTCAAGTAGCCAGTAACACCGAAGACCCGCTTGGTGTCTCGCTTGCTGCGCCATTCCCCTCCTAAGGACCGGATATGTGCGCTTATCTTGCTCCTAAGGTGAGTTTCCCAGCTGGCAAACCCTGTTTGAGATCAGGCCTACCACTCGTAAGTATGTAAATACGTAACCGAGGCGTTTCTTTTCAAGTGTGAAACAATGGGGCAGTGTTGCCACTTTGTGGACAAATAAATTAGTGCAAAAAATCATGGCACATGTGCAAGCTGAGCATATAGATTATGTGCTGTGAGAAAAATCTGTGTGTGTGTGAGTGTGTGTACAGTACGTGTACCTAAGATACACTAAGGTACGCGTAAAAACAGTGTATACTATTTTACTGAATACTTGTGTGTCGTTGATTTTAAGCATATTAGAATATCACATCATTAGCACTATCTGTATGCCGTGTGGAGTTGCTGCCTATGAAGAGCACTTCCGATCAGTCACTTCCATCATGATTACAATGCTGCCTTAGAAGGTAGCATCCTATGTAGGCGGTATACAGCATGGTTCTTGTGTGTGTGTAATGTATTGGACTGTTTAACAGTGTTACCTTGTCTTGTTCTGCCTGCAGTATTCTGGTCTGATTCTGTTCACTGCTGTTCTTCAGAGAGTCGTTTCTCTGCTCCATCATCAGATTACTCTGCTCCACGTACCTACACAAGCACAAACTCCCCTTGAGTCAAAGCACACAGTGTTATTCTGACATTTTTATCCATTTCTATTGACTGTGATCGTTAAAATAGGAAAAGAAGAGAGTGGGACAAGAGCGGGTAACAACATCGCTAAACTTTGCAAGCCTAACTAACTAATTAAGGCTGCACGATACTGTAAAAACTTACATTGCAATATTTAGTTTTTTTGCTATATACAGTAGTGGCCAAAAGTGATGTTTGTTTTTAATGACCCTACAAGTTCAATTAAACCATCAAAATATAAGGAAAATATTGTATATACATTTTAAATATCTGGTTACACTATTTTAAGGTGTCCTTGTTACAGTGTAATTATATATTTAAGTACTGAGTAATATTAATTAACACGTGTACTTACTATAGGGTTAGGGTAGGATTAGAGTTTGATTGAGGGTTAGTTGCATGTAATTATGCATAATTTACTGTTATTACTATGGTAACTACATGTAACATATGTAATAAAATAAAGTGTTACCAAATATTTTAAATATGTGGGAAGAACAAAGCAGCTACAGGTTTTAATTTACTATACAAAAAAAAAATGCATAGAAAAACAAAAAGCTCACAGGAAAATCTACAAAATCAGTTATTAATATTTTGTTGGTTTTCTCGTTTTTGCATGCGTTCATAATTTCTTACTATGTTAAGTCAAGTTATCAATTGACTCCAAGTACGCAATATACTTAAAAAAAAATCCGTAATACATTTTTAATAATCTGAATAAATTTAATTCAATCTTAGCCTTTGTGGTTTGATAAATCACAATATTGATTTTATTCCTATACATGGCTCTAGACTGCTACCAATTTGCCTGATAAGCACTGCCATTTCTGTCATGCATGAGAAACATTAAAATGGCAAATGCGCCTCGGCTCAAACGACAGTGCAGCGTGAGCTTAGATTGAATGCATTTACTCGCTGACTGGAATCAATCACGCAATCCAGTTAGAAGGCTTTTCAATCCAAAAATCACCAACATTTACCATGGATTTACTGTAGTAACACTAACTGTAACCATGGTATTGTGGCAGAAATGAGGGATATTCATATTGAACTTTATTATATTATTAGTGTAGGCATGCATTAAATGTATTAAAGTAGTAACGGAATATAATTACAGTATTGTTTTTTTATTAAGCTATAGCAGTTTTTGTGCATCTTTATTCATACTAAATGTGTTTAGGCTACTGTTTTTCAGAAAAAATACCATAGAATCGATATAGTTTTACCATGGTAATGAGGTGCCATGCATGGTTTTACCTGTGGTTATCATAATCTACAAATGTATGATACTATGGAACGCAAATTTTAATAAGAGTAGAGTCCTAACTCAGTCAGCATATTTACATTTTACCCTATAAAAATTACTGTTTTTGTGCAGCACTATTTTTAAGCCAGAACATTGCTTTATTGAAGCATGGAAGATACTAAAAATATAATACAAAAAGGGAAGATGCCAAATATAATGTCTGACCTCTGGTTCTGATTGATGAGCTCGCCGATCTTGCGGTTCTGTTCCTCTATGCGTGAGCTTTTCTCAAACACCTCTTTCTTCAGACACTCATTCTCCTGAATAAATGATAGGTGGGTTCATTGAGTACTGAGAACCGAGAATGAAGGTTCGATTGACCAATCACTGCATATCACCTGTATGATTCTCTGAATGTTGTGCATGATCATGGCTGTTTCCATGGACACGTTCGATAAGCCCGACGAAACGCTGCCTTGCTTTTGTAGGTCATCAATCTGAAAAAGTAGAGCGATTTCTCAAAAGGTTGTTCAAGTGTATAAATGTAGTTACTTACAAATATCTGCTAATTATGTACCAACCTTTGAGGACAAGTGGTCCAGTTTGTCTGTCACTTTCCCAACAGCCATTCGGATTTCAGTGTTGTGTTGTCGAGCCTCTGTCATCAAGAAGGATGTGACATCACTAGATCCTTAAAGAGACAGGTATCATTTAAAATCCCAACCTTAACTACATGAATGTATGGACATCTGCAGCTGATGAACTACAAACAATTGCAATATTGTACAGATTTTTAGATCTTTACCTTGGTAAGGCACGGTCTGTGTTGGGTACATCTGGCTTATAGGCTGTAAAGAAGTCAGTCAACAGATGTTTATTACTTAGAGTTTAAAGTGAAAACTAAAACGGAGAGGATATAATTTTATATTTCCAAGTGATCTCTCCAAATCATTTAGTCTTTTCAACATGTTCGCCTCCTAACCAAGAGAGCATCAGCAATCCAAAGTCTTGTTTACATGTTAAGCGCTTGAGACCAAATGAAAGTTTCTACAGGTTTAAGATACTATTAAACTACTATATATAATACTGAATATAATTTAGATTAGTCCTCATACTGCCTGATTTCACCATTAAAATGAATACATTATTTTACTGGATATGCACTTTTTCAATATTTCGAGTGAATGCAATCACTAGTAGGGCAGCACAATATATCGTTTTAACATCGATATCGCATGCGCGAGGTCAAGTACAGGGATCGTAGTTGATCCATACAGACCAGGCGCCACGTTTCGAAATGCACATGATTCTCGGACTGATTCCAAAGTTTAACCATCTTAGAGCAAAAGTTCATAATTTGCACGTGTTTTAGGTCCTGTCAGTCTAAACATTTAAGCGATTTTAAACCATTCTTGCCCAAGAACACGCAAAAGAGAACTCAACGGACCTTGCACGCTGTTTTCTGTGCGAACATGTCTATTTCTTCTGCGTCTATTTGTGTTTGAACGGACATACACATGCAAAATTACGTCAAAAATGCCCGTCTTGGTGAGTATCCTTGTAAACACAGTTGCTTATGGCTTACAATTGAGAAAGAAAAAGGATGCTTATCATTATATTGGATCCGTGCATTTGGTCTTAAAGTGACAACCTAGTAAACCTGCTGCCATCTGTGTCATTAAGGATTCTTTCCAAATAGAGCTATTTAATTCATCTGGTGTAGTTTTCATATCACAATATATAATATCAGAAAAATATCATATAATTTGGTTTAATTCCCTCCAGAAGCGTCTCACACGATTGAGTTCACAAACGCTAGCATCCCAACGCAAGAGAACATGACAGCGTTTATTGCGTTTCGTCAGACGCTCTGAGATGCAACTCATTTAAGATGGAGGGAAAAAGAGCCCGATTGCAACAACTTTTTATTACAGATATTTTGTACCAATTTCCCAGGAAGTGATGGTTTTGTTCTCTTGAATACTTGGGGCGAAAATGCTGTTTTATCAAAAATGTTCTATGCGATATCCCAATTTTGTGCACAAGTTAAATGTGCAACTTTAGATGGAAACATAGCTACTGATAATACTATTATATATTATTACAAAACAATGGACAGTAGATTCAGCTGAAAATGGTGTTGTGTAAACGGCCACCTAGTGACTATTGCAGCAAAGCATAATTATGAGTATTAATTTAATTGTACTCTTATTGCCACTACCACTAATTACATAAGTACATTATGATTACTGCTGGGTTTTCAATGCAATCAACACAAAAAGCGCAGCAAACGTCACTGCAATATTTGTGAAAATCCACAGCAAATTTAGTCATTTTAGGCTGCATAAATGATAGAAAAAAAAGTCCTGTGAAATCCTGGTGGGATTGACTGAGGAAGTTACCCAGCAATAGGGAGTTACCAACCTGAAATGCATGTACGACTCCCGGCATCATGGGCTGTGGATTGGCTGTTGCCATGGTAACAGGTAAAAGGGCCGAAGCTGGAATGGAAAGCGCACATACGACTGTATAACAGCATTTAACTGAGCATTAAACCACTGGCCTTCATAAGAATATGATGTGATAGATGAGTGTTACCCTGCACTGAAGGCGGAGGGGCGGAGGACATGTGTACAGGCTGTGGCGACGGTGCACTGCTGCGTTCCTTGCGTCTGGATACACTCGGGTCCTACAGCAATAACAGGATCAGCTGTAAACCTTCACTTATGCACTCTCTCACATTTATACTATATATCTTTATTAAAGGCAAAACACAGATTATAGTGCCAGATATTTTTCGTTTGACGCTTTGTGCTGTTGTCTGTATAGGAGACGGTGTAAAGCCATTGCAATGAAACGCTCAGTCTTGCCTCGAGTTCGGAGTCGCTGGAGTCTGGCTGTGAGGGTGATGAGGCTGGGCCGGCGATGAAGGGCAGCATTGGCTGGCCCATTTTGGCCATGCGTGAGATCAGTTTAGCTTTAGTGGCATCAGGATTCTGAAGGCATCACAAAACATGTCAACACATTTATTTTACAGGGTTTATTATTAGGGATGCATTGATATTAAAATTCTAGTCGATAATTATTTTCTGATTACTAATAAAGTGCTTATAATAAGTTACAAAAAAAGAATGCAAGTAAATTTCAGCATCAAAAATGATGGACATTCATTCTGAGATTTGCTAAAGATTACATTTGAAAGTGTTATTTAAATGATAAGAGTTATTAAATATTAACAAAAATTCCAAAGTTTGGGGTTGGTAAGATTTTTTACAGTAAAAAATACAGTAAAAATTGTGAAATATTATTACAATTTAAAACAGCTGTTTTCTATGTGAATATATAGTAAAGTGTAATTTATTTCTGTGATCAAAGCTGAATTTTCAGCATCATTACTCCAGTCTTCAGTGTCACATGATCCTTCAGAAATCATTCTCATATGAGGATTTGATATCAATGTTGGAAACAGTTGTGCTGCTTCATATTTTTTGTGGAAGCCGGATACTTTGGCTGTCGCCTTTGGCTTGGCTTGCTCAGTTGGGGACACTCAAATATTCAACTATATTACTGATCTGCCCGCATTGACACTATATGATAATTGAAATGAGCTGGATAACATCACCGTTTTCTCCAATGCGGCTGTACAGCCGAATCAAATTCTGTTGCATTATTTTCTTGTTAACACTGTGAAGCTGCTTTGAAACAATCGCCATTGTAAAAAGCGCTATAATAAAGGTGACTTGACTACAAGTTTCTTCAAGATTCTTTGAAAGTTCAAAAGAACAGCATTTATTTGAAATAGGAATCTTTTGTAACATTATAAATGTCTTTACTCTCACTTTTGATCAATATAATGCATGCTTGCTGAATAAAAGTATTATTTTGTTTAAAATAGGAGAAATTAGCTTAAACAATTAAAAAAACAGTGTATATCCAATACATTAGTATTGATCTGATAACTTCTAACTAAAAAAAAAAAATGGCAGCCAATAACCAGTGTAGTAGAAATTGTGCATAAGTTTTTATTATAACTATATTTTATTTATTTTGGGCATTTTTTTTTTTGAAAGGGGGAAAGTATCTGGAAATGTTGCATGCTAGATTAGAATTTGCAATGCCCACATGAACACTTCAAGCTCAATGTGTCTTGTGCACTAACCACTAAGCCCCAATAAAAGACTGCATTACAAAAAAAGCTAAAAACAAAAATGTGATCAGAACCAAGACTTACACTCAGCTGTTCACCGAGGGAGTTGGATTTTGCCCGAAGAGGCGGTTCACTGTAAACAAAGAAGAAACGAAGCAAACAGAGAACCTCAAATCAAACACTTTTAAAATAAACCATAATCTACAGTCAGGCGCCAGCAGGGCTCACCTGGGTTTGCTGGTTTGTGGGGCCGAGCTGGGGGGCTGGTTCAGCTCAGAGGGGCCCAGACTCTCAACGCTGGGAGCAGGAGACGGAGCCGCCGAATCTCTTGAGCTTCCATCCTTCGCAAACTTAACCTGCACATGCATCAAGAGAGAACATATATGAAGAGAGCAGGGCTTTATCTCAATTTGCATATTTCTACAATGCTACAAAATACAGTCATGTGAAAATGTTAGGACCCCCTATTGAATTCCATGGTTTTCTGTATCAGGACATAATAAAAAATATAATCTGGTCTTTGGCAGGTCTTAATTTGGAAAAATAAAACCTATATAAAAATCACACCGTGTCATTATTTATTTAGCAAAAATAAAGTCAAGATGGAAAAGCCATGGGTGACAAAGTTAGGACACCCTTACTGTTAACATAGGAATGATGAGGGCAAGTAACGGTCAGGCACTGCTAATCAAATAGCTTTGATTAACTGATCATCAGCGAGTGTGATCACCTCTATAAAAGCTGAAGTTCTGGCAGTTTGCTGGTCTGGAGCATTCAAATGTGTGTTAACACAATGCCAAGGAGGAAATACATCAGCAATGATCTTAGAGAAGCAGTTGTTGCTGCAATCAATCTGCGAAAGTTTACAGGCCATTTCTAAACAATTTGAAGTCCATGATTCTACAGTGAGGAAGATTATTCACAAGTGATAAACATTCAAAACAGACACCAATCTCATGAGTGGACGTCCCAGCAAATTCACCCCAAGATCACACTGTGTAATGCTCAGACAACCCAAGAACTACACCTCACACTCTACAGGCCTCAGCTAACATGTTAAATGTTAAAGTTCATGACAGTACAATTAGAAAAAGATGGTCAAGTATGGCATTTTGGAAGGGTTGCCAGGAGAAGGGTTGCCAGCCTCTTCTCTCTAAAAAAAACATGACAGCACCGCTTAGGTTTGCGAAGTTGCATCTGAACAAACCATAAGACTTTTAGAACAATGTCGTTTGGACAGACAAGACCAAAGTGGAGATGTTTGGCCATAATGCACAGCGCCAATTTTGGTGAAAACCAAAAGAGCATATCAGCACAAACACCTGCTGGTGGAGGGGTGATGATTTTGGGCTTGTTTTGTAGCCACAGGACCTGGGCACCTCACAGTCATTGAGTCGACCATGAACTCCTCTGTATACCAAAGTATTCTAGAGTCAAATGTGAGACCATCTGTCCGACAGCTAAAGCGTGGCTAAAATTGGGTCATGCAACCGGACTATGATCTGAAGATCACCAGCAAATCTACAACAGAATGGCTGAAAAAGAAAAGAATGAAGGTGTTGCAATGGCCTGTTGAAGTCCAGACCTCATCCTGACTGAAATGCTGTGGCAAGACCTGTGCATTAACAAATGGCCACAAACCTCAACAAACTGAAGCAATGTTGCAAAGAGTGGACCAAAATAAGACTGATAAATCATGCAGAAAATGATTACTTCAAGTTATTGCTGCTAAAAGTGGATCTACAGGCGATTGAATGATAGGTTGTCCTAACTTTGTCACCCATGGCTTTTCCATCTTGACTTTATATTTGCTAAATAAATAATGACACCGTGTGACATGGCATGTTTTGTTGTTCATCTGAGGTTTTATTTTCCAAATTTTAAGACCTGCCAAGCACTAGATGATTTTTTATTATGTCCTGATACAGAAAACCATGGAATTCAATAGGGTGTCCTAACATTTCCACATGACTGTAGGTACTGGGGCAGAGGAAGGAAAAGGACATACTTTTGAGTACATATTAAAGAGTTCTTTGTGGACTCAATAACTACAACTGTTGTTGGCAATAATAACTCTTTACTGCTCCATCACGTTCAACACTGTTGCCTCTCCTCTCATAGGATGCAAGACTGAACAGACTTACAGAAAAAGGTGCTCTTCGCACATGCGCAGTAAAAAACTTAATCTCCCCTTTTTTCTTTTAAGAAGAATACCATTCAAGTTTAGAACATAAGCATTTGTTATTATTTTTAACAGGATAACAGGTTCACTTTAGAGTTTTGGTTTAAATGACTAGACATTGACATAAATCCATTCAGTCCTTAAGGTAGCAAACACCTGTGCTGAGAGCTTTCAGAAGGCCAAGTGCAGATGCCCCCTTTTTTGTCAAGCAGTTAGCTAGCTGCTCTTTGGTGGCTGACCACAAGATCTGCTGAATAGTTCCAGAGTGTATAAGCTCCTTCATACGGCTGATTTCTAGACGCAGTCTCTTTTCTGTGACATATTTTGTAGATTTGGAAGCATCAAGAAGGGGATGATTGTCTGTTACACACACACAATAGGCACACTGATGCATGAGCAGTCACCAGTGGTTATCTCAGAATACAGTGTAGCAAGGAAAACTGCACTGTCAACTCCATCTGCAAGTGCCAAAGTCTCTCCTGCTTTTCCCGCTTTGACTGCCAAGATATAGGTGAAAATGTTACATTTTCTCCCATAAGCATGATGAAATGTCCACCCTGTGTTCCACCGCCTGGAAGATTTCCCATTGAGGAATCACTATACACCACTAATTTAACAGAACTGTTTTTTCCTAAGTACTGGAACCTCAAGATGACCTCTTCTGATTAAAATTTTCTGTTAAGTTTATTTGCACAATGCAGAACAGTCTGAACAGTAGCATGCTTTGTGTTAGATGCCAAGATGGATATGTCATATATTATGTCAGGTCTGCTTTGCCTGGCAACCCACAATATTTGTCCAAATTTTGATTTTAGCATGTCCATCTCAACGTCTGTCAATGAAGCTTCACGCTGTGTTGCTCTGGTGGAGTCCACTGGGATAGGTTGCAGATTTTATTATGTACGTTCCTTGTTATACTTGTATTTCATCTTCCTTAAAATGTACTTCTATTCCAACTTGCTGAAACTGTCGTGTTCTTCCCATCCAACTTGAAAGGCAGCTTTCAATTGAGGAATTTTATTTATTGAAATTAATGCATCTGTGCCACCCCAAATAAAGTCATCCACATGTGATCCAAGAATCCCCTTCACCTTGCAGGAATCATCCAGCCAGTAAAATACTGCTGGATCTACCTTTGACACTGTACCTCCCAATTGTTGCATGGTGTCTTTAACCCTATTGTACCAGAATAAAGAAGCATCTGTTAGGCCATAAACACATGTTTTTAAACTTCCATATGGTTCCTTTGTTCTGCACTTCTTGTGGTGGGCGAATGTAGATATCTCTGGTTAACTCTTTACCTTGTAAAAAGGCTGCTTTAATGTCCATGGAGTTTAGCTGCCATTTATTTTGACATATGACTGCCATGATCATTTTTAGAGATTCTGAGGCACATGTAGAGTCTTTGAGTGTTTATTTCTTCAAAGCCTCTCGCAACTAGTCTAGCCGTACGTACAACTCCAGCAGTGGTTTCTTTAAGTGTGCACACCCACCTCGTGGAAATGCACTTCTGGCCTTCATCTTTCACTTCTTCAAATACGTTATTTCTCTTCCAGGTGCTGAGTTCTGTATTTTTTGCAGGAATGAAGAGATCATGTACTATCAATATATCATCATCATTGTAGTCAGTGCTCAACTTTGCATGTTCGGGTGGAATTACATGAACACTGTCCATTTGTCCTAGATTGACTGATGCAGTCAATTTCCTCAGGCTCATTGTACTGCAAATTGTACCAGTTTTTGTGTTTACCAGTTGCCTTTCCTGCTCGGCTGAGGATTTTTCCAGTATGGATTTGTCCAGTATGGATTTGTCCACTTTGATTATCTGTGTATTTAACTATCTGGTCTATTTTCAGTCTTAGACCTTCACCGTTCATGGATGAGCGGGTTTGTGGCGTGTGGGATTGATCAAGATTATCCCCTCCAGGTAGCACTGATGCAGAAGGTTCACGGTCATCTTCAGCATTAAGAGGTTCATCATTTGCTGGTGTTATTTCCTCATTTTCACTTTCAGTGTCACCGAGATCTGCTGCTGGCATTACTGTGGGATTTCCATCTGTTTTCATTGGTTCCCTTTCTGTCTCCTCCAGTTTTGTTTGTGGATCATCCACCTTTCTTAGTCTCGACTGATGCACTCAAACATAGGTTCCACCATGCCTGACAAATACAACCACACTGTCTTGGCCTATGACCACACCTGGACCTTTCCACTCACTACAATCTACTCACTTATAATACACTTTGTCCCCAGTTTCATATCTGTCATTAATGGGCCGCAGTTGCTTGCGAAGGGCTCTTCTAATTCTCATTGCATGTAGTGTGGTGATTTGTTTAGCTATCCAAGTACTCATACTTGTGTCCAGAGCTGGAGGCTTATCAGTGAGGACTGAGGGCAGATTTGGGTTCTGCCCAAACACTAACTAGTAGGGACTATAACCATGCACATTGTGCATAGAGTTCTTTGCCATTAGTGCCCAATCTAGAGCTGTCTTCCAGTCACAGTTGTTGTCCCTCTTCAGCTTCAGCAACATTTCAGTTAGGGTCAGATTGTGCCTTTCTACAAGGCCATTGCTCCATGGACTGTACGCTGCAGTTGTTTCAACTTCAATGTTAAACTTTTCAGCCATGTCCTTTATTTCGTCATTATTAAATTCACCTCCATTATCACTAAACAGTCTGCATGGGAGGACCATGAACACTTATCCAGCAGTGAATAAAGTGCTTCACCAGTGTTTGGGTTCTTTGTGGTGACAATACTCCCTGCACTGAAGCGTATGAAGTGGTCAATAGCATGCAAATACCATACTCCCGGCTCCACAGCCACAGTCTCATTATAGGCTGATGCCATAGGCAAACCCACTACAGGCTTATGTTTTGGCTTGCTGTATCTGCTACATGCATCACGGTTTTTAACAATGTTCTTGAGAATTGTTGCTTTCATCATCGTGATTATTTTTGCAGTCCATCAGCTGAAGCATGTCCAAATTGTCTGTGTAGTTCAAGTTTAACAGGTTGTTTAAACATAGTTGCTTTGTCATGTGCAATGTTCAGAACTGCACTTGCTCTTTTCAATGAAGTCTTGCTTAAGAGCATTGGTATTTCTGCAGGAACAACTTCTGTTTCTATTTTGCATCTGGTATGCCCCATCCTTGCTGGAATGGTAACTTTCCTTGTGGAGTAAACAACTTTGCCATCACCAAATGTTTGTCATCTATTTTCAGTAACTCGCTCTGTGGCAGCCCACTTGTGTAATCCTCAAGCCATTTTTCTCCACACACAGTTCTTGTACAAGCGGTGTCAATCACAGCTGACCCTAAAGCCTCCACCATGAATATTTCTGTGTTAGACAAAGATTCATTTGAAAACAAAGTGATGTTATATTCTTCAATGTCATCTTTTAGTTCTTCATCTTTTGTCAATCTTACATGTTCCTTTTTATTTGAACAGTCCTTTGCTCAGTGATACGTGCTTTGGCAAATTGCACATTTCGTTCTTCTTCCATATTTATCAAGGGGGTTTGTGCCCTGAGCTACGGTTTGGGGTTGTTGTGCAGTGTTTGACTTTTGTCCCCGTTTGCCTGAGTATCTCGTGTAATAGGCAGTGTCACTATCTGTGTTCTGCAGTGCACTGCCACCCTCTCGTGGAGAAGTAACGTTATCTCCAAAAATTATTTTCAAGGCTGATTTCATATCAGTGAAAGAAACGGTACGGCATCAGGGAGCTCCATGTTGAACTTGCGCAGCCTGTTGTATCGACGTTCGAACTCGACGATGTTTTCCACCATAGAAACACCGCTCTCTCTAGTGATCCGGTCAAAGTCCGTGTACGCCTCATACTGTCGATCTTTTTCTTCTTTTAAAAACACAGAATCCAATTTCGTGTTTGCATTCCATTCAAATCCTGAGCGGAAATTTCCAGAGCACTGTCCCTTGCTCTGCCCATTAGTGACAGAACCGCCAAGGCTGTTTTTTTCTTGTCCAGGTCAGTAACACTTCTCCAAATTTCAATCTCATTTTTCCAGCTTTCGTAAGCCGTGTTCTCGTCAAACGGTGGGGGATTTTTGTAATTCCCAGCAGCAGCCATCCTCTGATACCAATGTTGACTCAATAACTACAACTGTTGTTGGCAATAATAACTCTTTATTGCTCCATCATGTTCAACACTGTTGCCTCTCCTCTCATAGGATGCAAGATTGAACAGAAAAACGCGCTACCCCCTAAAAGGTGCTCTTTGCACATGCGCAGTAAATAAAGCATAACTTAACAGTCCTATTATGCTTTTTGAAATGTTCATCTGTCTTTCGTGTGTAATGTTGCTGTTTGAGCATGAAAAAGCTCTACAAAGTTCCTCCAGCGGGAGTTATTCTCTATATCAGTGTCAGTGTTTCTGAACTTCCTGAAACGCCTGCATTGTAGTGTTGAGTTTTCTTCCGGGAACCAACACGTCACAATATTCCTTATTTAAATAATTCATACGCATAATAAAGGGGCGGGGCCTGGTTGAGTTAGTAGTGTGTTGAAACTGGCGGTTATGGTAAGGGGTGGGACATTTCCCAAACACGCTGGAAGCACTTGACCAATCACAACACACTGCTCCAGCAGACCAATCAGAGCACAGCGTGCTTTTCAGAAGGAGTGGCTTCATAGAGACAGGGACTAAACAGAGCGTTACTGACAGACTGGGAGGAGAGAAGCATGAAAAGACTTTGAAAAATGACATAACAGGTCCCCCTTTAAGACATTGGAAAATGTAACATTATACAAACATAAGAAAGTAATTGTGAGAATGACGTACCCGACGGATCTCCGCTTCAAAGACTAGTGTGCTGTCTGGTGGCACGCGGTTGGGAACACCCTGCGATCCGTACGCGAGACTGGGCGGAATCACCATGAGTCGCCTCCCACCTTTGCGCATGTTCAACATCCCCTCCTCCCAGCCCTGAGAGACGGAGAGAGATAGCTTTAGACTGCCGTATGACTGATAATGACACGTAAAAGTCAACTTCCCCCTCACCTTAATGACCTTCCCAGCCCCGAGCTTCAGTCTCAGCAGTTTGTCTTTATTCAGATTTGAGTCAAACATCTGGAGGAGAGGAAAATAAATCCAAAGAAAAGAATTTGGATAAAGCTGGGTAGCAAGAAATAAAACAAATGTTCTACTAATAAAAAAAATGTATACTTTTATTCAGCATGAATAAAATTGATAAAAAAAATTACAGTAAAGACATTCATAATGTTACAAAATATTTATCTTTCAAATGAATGAATAAAAAATAAATTGAAGTTTTCTATTCATCAAAAAAAAATCCTGAAAAATGTACTGTGGTTTCTAAAAAAATATGAAGCAGCTAAACTGTTTTTTTTACATTGATAATAATCAGAAATGAGTAGTAATGATGCTGAAAATTCAGCTTTGATCACAGGAATACATTACATTTTTAAATATATTTAAATAAAATAATAAATTTTAAATATTGTAATAATATTTCATAATTTTACAGTATTTTTGATCAAACAAATTAATCCTTAGTGAGCATACAATACTTATTTTAAAAGAAAGAAATATAAAAATTGACCCGGTACCAAACTTACCGTTAAACATTAGCGTTGCTCTATAATTCTCATAAAAACCATGTTTACATTAACCAGAATATTAATCAGATTTTAGTCATATTCTGATTATGTATGCATCATGTAAATACATTAACTTCCTTCACATGTAGTACATATCAGATAATAATGGCAGCTTATTAACTCGCCTAAGCCATGTCCATTTTGGGCCCTGTGCGCACATTAAACGTGATCTTGATAAAACATCTTTACCTGTCCGATGGTGTGGTTTTGCAGCAGCCAGCCAGTGTAGGCCACTTCCAAAGAGTCTCCATTCTCCACAGCCTGACCCTCACCAAGAAGAAGATCCTGGGTCAGGACAGAGTCTACCGGACCGCCGCAGTTCACTTTGGCAAGACAAACCTGAAACAATTACATTGCTGTGTAAGAATCTCCTTACACAATACCAGGTGACGAAGAACCCATAAAACACAAACCTCTTTAGAAAAGTCTGTAGCTGCTTTCTCTGATTCAAACATCAGCGACCAATTCTGTCTCTGGTCATCATAAAACGTGCAGTAGTTACTGGGCTGGACCTGAATGTGAGAGAGACCATTACAAACAACGTACAGAAAACAAGCATGTTGTCTGTCTTTAACTATGTGAATAAGAGCTCACAGTGAGGATGAAGCCTCTGTGGATCCTGGCGGCCGTCACCGGTTTTTGTTGACTGACATACAGCAGGATCTTGTACTGAAGAAGAGTTCAGACGTGTGTGTAAGTGTGTGCATCACCATTTAGGACTCAGTCAAAAAACATGCGATCATTCTAACCTCTTTAGTTGTATGATTTCCAAGGACCGCAGCTCCCAGCTTGCCTTGTTTCACATACTGTCCGTTAACACTGCACAGAAAAAAACAGAGATTCATGGCATCAGTCGGCAAACTTATCACAGACAATCAGCACTCAAGATAAATCTTTATATTTCTTTTCTGTAAGTTGAATACGGAAGGCGATTTGCCGGAAGCTAGATAATTTACTTTATAAAGTTTCAAATATGGATATTTTTCTTACACAAACGCATCGATTCGCTTCAGAAGGCCTTTATTAACCCCCGGAGCCGTGTGGAGCAGTTATATGATGGATAGATGCACTTTTATGGACTTGAAAAATGACCCAACAGTCACTGCCATTATAACGCTTGGAAGAGCCAGGACATTTTTAATATAACTATTTTATTTGTCTTAAAGAAGAATGTCATATACACCTAGGATGGCTTGAGGGGGAGTAAATCATGGGCAAATTTTCATTTTTGGGTTAACTATCCCTTTAACTTTACACAAGAGCTGCAGTTTTGGAGACGCTCTGACCCAGTCGTCTAACCATCACAATTTGGCCCTTGTCAAACTCACTCAAATCCTTACGCTTGCCCATTTTTCCTGCTTCTAACACATCAACTTTGAGGACAAAATGTTCACTTGTTGCCTAATATATCCCACCCACTAACAGGTGCCGTGATGAAGAGATAATCAGCGTTATTCACTTCACCTGTCAGTGGTTATAATGTTATGCCTGATTGGTGTATATGCATGTGTTTTTTGTTGAGTATCATATTTATAGCTTTTATGGCTCATATGCAATTCATTGCAAATCAATGATAATTGAGAGATGGACAAATAAATGTTCCCCAAAAGCCTGTTGTGTCATATTTGACATTTGAAAAAATGCTAAAAGAATTTTTATTTTTAACATTAAAAAAATTGTGAAATATGAATAAAAATGAATAATCAAGTAAGCCCAAGTTGCTTCAGTCCAGTAAATGTCTAAAATGTCTAAATTCAATCTGTTCATCATATAAATCGATCGAGACTCTTCAGAAAATTTGGACTAAACTGCTCAGTTCATATGGATTAGATTTATCTCTTTATGAACTTTTTAAAGCATCAAAGTGGTAGTTGTGTAGCTGTCAATAGAGGGACAGAAATCTCTCAGATTTCATCAAAAATATCTTCATTTGTGTGTCAAAGATGAACAAAAGTCTTTCAGGGTTTGGAACGATATTAGTAAATTATGAATTTTTGGGAGAACTGTCCCTTTAAATGGATGTAATTCAAGGTTTATTTTTAAAGAAGATGCTCTACAGATTACTGCACTTCAAAAAAAGAAAGTGTAAAAAGTTATAGAAGTTTACTGTAAAGCAAATTTCTTTATTTTATACAAAATGCATATTTTTCAAAATAATTTGGCCATATGTCTAACCAAGTTGTTCCAAATTTGAAGCTGATATGACAAAAAATTTAGCATGCTAAAATATTTTAAAGTACCATTTCCATGGTAACGCAATGTCCAATTTCTAAACGGTTTTCACAGGATGAATTTTGAGCGTTTAAGCCAATGATAAGAAATGATAAGAATGATTCCTAATTTACGTATAAAAGGCAATAGACAAGCATGCCATGTGTACCACTACCATGACCAATAAACAGGCAAAATAACAAATAATAATAAAAAAAACTTACTATCTGTAGGCATGTACTGCAGTAGCAAAAAGAACAGCAGGAGGATTCTGAGCAGGGGCTGGCTTTTGGGTTGGGGGTCCTGTAAAAAAAATGCATTAAAGGTGTAGCATCATATTTTTAATAGGTTTTTTTTTTGCACAGCGCAAACATCGGTGTCTTGTTCACTAAACACTCGTAATATAGAAAGTACTGAAATTGCGTAGCGTCTTTAATATTTAAGTCATTCACATTCAAACACGTCTCCTGTCAATTAGGCTCCTTGTAAATTGTGCTTTATTCACAAAAAATGCCCAGTGCAATCATGCTATTATTGTCAAATGAAACCTGGCATTAGTTGAATACGGAAGGCGGTCTGGCGAAAAGCTAGATATTCTACTTTATAACGTGTTAAATATGGATATTTTTCTTACACAAACCCATTGATTCGAGATCTCGGGTACGGGCTTCATTTTAAAGCCTGTGCACACCTCTAGCTAAGTATAATCTCTAGTTTTAACGAAAGCCCTGGTGCTCTCAAAAGTCACATTTTGCATCATCCAGCAGACTTTTGCTGACAAACAAACAGGCATTTCTCGGTCCAGGTAACACGGAAAAAGAAAATGGTTCATTTACATATACTACCGCCGTTGTAACAATACAGTGTTTTGAAAAACAGCAAAATTACACTTTAAACTAAGACTTTTTTTAAATCCCTATGAGAAAAATACTTCCAGAACAAAGGCTATTAAAAAAGTGGCGGGCACTGATGCACTCTAATAGACATCCCTGACATGTAAACATGTTTTGATACAATCACCTGAAGTCTGAGAGTTGCAGTACTTTTAGTTTTAAAACATTTTATTTGGATGAGGGTAGAAATTTTAAGTTCTGACAGTTGCAGGACATTTTCATGGTTCATCAACAGGGTGCATTTCACTTACATTTGCGACTTAAAATAGACGTGTGCGAACTGTACAATGTATTTTGGAGCACGTGTGCAAATAAAAAAATCCCTGCGGATCAGTTTTCTTAAATGTAACAAATTCTTCAATACCTTAAATGGTATAACAAGCGTCTTAATGATCACTTTAAGGCATCTTATATTTTGGGGATGGAAAAACATAAATCATGATACTGCCTAATGTGATTATTAAACTTTATAAGGCTATGATTTCATTAATTAAATGTGAGCGCTTCATGTTTCAAAGCCTGAAGGTGGCGCTGTTGTGCGTTCTACAGGCTCGCGCACATTTATGCCAAGCCATTGCTTATGAACGAATGCTGATCAATTATGACAATTATATACTGTACAGTGTTTATATTGTAATATGTATATATGGCTGTAAGAATGCATATTTTATCTCCCTCATCTGAATTTGAATGAGCATCCTACAATAATAAAGCAAATACATTTCAGAATAAGAGTCCTGGTATATTTCGGGCTTGTTTATTAAATAAAAGTCACACAGTGTGTCCATTTTCCAACCGGTTATTATTTAGTTACACAAACTGTGTGTAATTTCCATTTAATTTAAAGTAAACTATTGTAGCTTCTGTCTGGGATGCCCCGTCACAGGAAGGAAAGACATTATTTGATACATATTATTAAATATATAGATTTTACTAGTATCAGTGCTATTATAGTTAACAAAAACCATAAAAAAAATCTCTTTACATGAAATAAATAAATATTAACTGACATAAAATAAAATATAAAAAAGCTTAAACTTTTCTCATGTTCATTTAGTTGAAATGAACCTGTTATTTAGCTTCATTAATCTGATGTACCAAACTAAAACTGAAATAAAAATTAATAAAAACTATACAGACATTAAAAAAAATCATTAATTCATGAATTAAATTAAATTAAACTGAATTCAAATGAAAATATTAACAAAAACTATACAGTATCTCAGTGATATTAACATAATAGTATGGCAAAATCTGTTACAGTGCGTTTTATATTTATAAATAAATACAGAAATAGTTAGTTGAGCCCCTAAAGTTTCTAAATGCGCTCCTAAATTTTTCAACTTAGGAGCACAGGTTGGGAAAAAACTAAGCATAAAGCCCTGATCAAGTTATTTTATCTTTTTTTTTTTTTTTTTAAAAAGGAAAATTTGATTCGTCATTCCTCATTCGGTTGCTCTAGTCTCACCTGAGTTGGCAGAGCTCTTGCGGGGCTGTTTGGGTGCCGTGTACTGGAAAGACTCATTCCCCTTGCTTGCTGTCTGATCCAGTCCAAAGAGAGAGGCTAACTTTGCTCTGAAATCACAAAAGTAAATCCACTATTACACTTCTCCACTTGTGCGAGATCACAACGTCTCTGAACGATGCTCGAATCTCAAATTAAAGCTGACCTAATTTTGACTCCGAATGAGTTTTTGATTAAACTTCAAACTGAAGGACATCAATGAACACCTGCAACAACATAAATGAAACCCAAAACATACCACCAGTAAGCTACATACGGTAATAAACGCATACGTCACTGACCCATGGATCTCTCTCCACTTGTAGTCATTGTCCTGCTGTCCTGCCATGCTAGGCCAGCAACCTTGTGTGCATTTTGACCTGTTACCAAAGCTAAAAGCTATGGAATGGTAACCAGCAAAGTTCCCCACATGTGCATGTGAGCTTCATGCCACTCTTCCAATTGCATGTAATATCAGATCTCTTTAGCAGGTCTGGCAGTGTCAACAACCACACAGGAGCTCCTCGTGACTGTGTTCCGCCCCAATCCCAGACTGCGGCCCTGCTCTGATCCGGGACGTCTAACTACCAGCATGTGAGCGGCATTAACACACTGACTCCAGTCTCCACCTCTCCACAATCCGTCCCAACAGCTTCGTATTCCCCAGTTAACACACGTGCACGCTGGGGCCGGGCGGTATATTGCGGTACGTAAATATATACACGTAGCACAGCACTATTGATACTTTAGAGTGGCATGAATGAAAAAACGGGACGTGCTTGATGTTACAAAGAGTTTTTAAAGACCGCTGTTGTGAAAATCAAGTTTTAATGTTGTTTATATGTCTATGTGGTGTTTTTAATATGCTTTAAGACAAACCATGTGCAAATTCATAAGTCTCTTCCACTTATTCTGAATCAGTTTCTAGTTCAAACACATATGGCTGAATTAAACCAGTATTTCCACTTGCCATTGTGCAGCGTTTACTACAGTAAAGTTGACAGAGGGGATCAGGTAATCCGAGCTGGTGTGAGTGAGTGGAGGCGGGGCTCATTTGCATATTCATTGATCCACGTATACTAAATGAAGCAAGGGTGTAGAGTTACATTCAAGCTATTTTAAGGTATAAATAAATGTTTTTCACAGGAAAAAAACTTTTACATATGTCATTTATGTGCCAAATACACTCCTTCAGGAATGGAATAAGTTTCAGAAAGCTTTTTTCGAGTACGGCCCTGTATGACGTCATAAAGGGCGAAATTGCTTGTATGGGCACTTCTCCCGGATGAGCACACACACCAAACAGAGCTAGAGTAAGAGCGCGCCCATCAACGAGCTTCGTTCAGGTTACGGGAGCCGTCGGCGGCGCTGCCATTGTGTTTTTAGACCACAACATCAACAATGTCACTAAAGAAGTGTGTTTCTGGTGTGAGGGAAAGATCACCTTGTTCAGCTTCCCAAATAACCCAGCATTAAGGCAACAGTGGATGCAGTTTGTGTTTCCGGAGTTCTGCAAGTGTGCGTGTTTGTTCCCGCTCACGAGTGGAAACCGCAGGCGGTGAGTGAAACTGCATCAAGTGTGTGTGTTTTGTTGGCAATCGGCACGTAAGTGCATATAATATGAACAACACCAACATATAGTGAATCGAAAGTTATCCAGGGATAATGCCATGATGTGTGTGTGTGTGTGTGTGTGTGTGCTTGTGACTCTTTAGCTCCGCCCACTGCACGCCTCCACGAACTCGGCTGTTTTCAGAAAGAGTCGGTACGGTGTATCTGTCTTTTATAAATATGATAAAACTAAGACTCTTGGGAGATATGAAGGATCAACACTACTCTATAGATACTCAAGATTAACATGAGACTGGCAGAAACTGTGCGTTTTATGCCCCCCTTTAATGCTTTTTAGTGTTTAGTGATGTTTTTGGGGCCACTAGTGGTCCTTTAAGGTGGGCTGTGAGATTTAGGAGTTAGTTTACTTCATACAGGCTGAGATGGTTTGAATGAAACTGGAGAAGGAAACACCCAAACCAAGAGACACCTTCAGCACGAGTGTTGAAAGATCAGACATCATATGATCAAGGAGGTCCTGCCAGAACAAATGTAACATTCAACGGATGAATGTTGAAAACAACTTGTTTTTAACACAACAAAGGGTTCACTTGACTGTCAATGTACTTTTGCCGCCACAAAAGTTATATTAGTAGCCAATGAGTGACCCTTCACTTTCGAGTTGTTCCCGTGCTATACATCTAACTAAACGTAATTTAGATAAATAAGGTGAATGGTGTTTGCCTGCATGATTGTGTGTTCGTCCGTCAGGAACTCACTCACCCTCCAGTGGGAGACAGAAAGTCTCCGTCCTCGTCGTCTGTCGCGAACATGCCTCTGACTGATCGTCACACCGCGAGATGAGCAGAGGCTCCAGCAATACTATAATATTACAGATATGAAGTAATGATCGCCAGCATGCGGGGAGTTAATATTAACATATAATAATTATTTCCAAGTCGCTTCCTGTTCTGCTGGCGTCAGCTGACCCGCCACATGATCACGCGCGCTCTACGTCACTCAGCACGTCCAACGGCTCTGCGTGAAAAAAACGGTTTTTTTTTTTTTTTTTCCACTAAAAACATTCTCTAAAACTGTCTTTATGTACCACCTGGCTATTGTTAAATGTTGAAAGCTATAAAAAAAAATTAAAAAAAAATTATAATATTATGATTAATAATAATATTATAATTTACGATGCGTAATATGTATGTAATTATAACAATGATACTTTAATTATCCTTTATGTTATTATATTTTTATATAACTTATTATTTATACTTTTATGAGGAAAAATATCAACTATTGTAAAACTATGCAAAACTCGATACTTGGCGTACGTCATAATCTTTAGGGATGAATCTACTTTATTTTGTATTACAGCTTTGCTTTATAGTTTTGTTGATTTAAATATCCGATTTGCATTGGCGCGCGGAAAGTGAAAGTAACCCGTTAACTTCTGCTGCTGCTGCTGCTAAGCAACCAAACGTTACACAAGCAAAGACGCGAGTGCGTTAACGACTGCGAGTATGTACTGTGATATTTGTTTTTACAAATGAGGTAAGTGTTTAAAATAGTATTTCATGTTTGTGCGTAGTGCGATTAAACCTGCTTTGAATTGGAACAAATGCGTTTCAGAACTAATTCAATTCAGCTTTTCGTTTCTAGGATCATTTAAAATGGTAAACAAATGAATACCGCAATATTAGAGAGTTGAGGGAATGTCGTTTTGTTTAATAATCGTCGCAATGTCCATTTAAATTCAGTACCTGAATTAATAAATGTGGATTCATTGTTGGATAGAAATATTTAATATAGGCCTAAAAAACGTATTTTCACTCTCACACTTCTTTGGAAACTATATATATATATAAACCGATCAGGCATAACGTTATAACCACTGACCGGTGACGTGAATAACACTGATTATCTCTTCATCACCTGTTAGTGGGTGGGATATATTAGGCAGCAAGTGAACATTTTGTCCTCAAAGTTGATGTGTTAGAAGCAGGAAAAATGGGCAAGCGTAAGGATTTGAGCGAGTTTGACAAGGGCCAGATTGTGATGGCTAGACGACTGGGTCAGAGCATCTCCAAAACTGCAGCTCTTGTGGGGTGTTCCCGGTCTGCAGTGGTCAGGATCTATCAAAAGTGCTCCAAGGAAGGAACAGTGGAGAACCGGAGACAGGGTCATGGGCGGCCGAGGATCATTGATGCACGTGGGGAGCGAAGGCTGGCCCGTGTGGTCTGATCAAACAGACAAGCTATTGTAGCTCAAATTGCTCAAGAAGTTAATTCTGGTTCTGATAGAAAGGTGTCAGAATACACGGTTTGTTGCGTATGGGGCTGCATAGCCGCAGACCAGTCAGGGTGCCCATGCTGACCCCTGTCCACCGCCGAAAGCACCAACAGTGGCACGTGAGCATCAGAACTGGACCTCGGAGCAATGGAAGAAGGTGGCCTGGTCTGATGAATCACATTTTCTTTTACATCACATGGATGGCCGGGTGTCGCTTACCTGGGGAACACATTGAACTCATTGGGAAGAAGGCAAGCCGGCGGTGGCAGTGTGATGCTTTGGGCAATGTTCTGCTGGGAAACCTTGGGTCCTGCCATCCATGTGGATGTTACTTTGACACGTACCACCTACCAAAGCATTGTTGCAGACCATGTACACCCTTTCATGGAAACGGTATTCCCTGGTGGCTGTGGCTCTTTCAGCAGGATAATGCTCCTGCCACAAAGCAAATATGGTTCAGGAATGGTTTGAAGAGCACAACAACGTGTTTGAGGTGTTGACTTGGCCTCCAAATTCCCCAGATCTCAATCCAATCGAGCATCTGTGGGATGTGCTGAACAAACAAGTCCGATCCATGGAGGCCCCACCTCGCAACTTACAGGACTTAAAGGATCTGCTGCTAACATCTTGGTGCCAGATACCACAGCACACCTTCAGGGGTCTAGTGGAGTCCATGCCTTGACGGGTCAGGGCTGTTCTGGCAGCAAAAGGGGGACCAACACAATATTAGGAAGGTGGTCATAATGTTATGCCTGATTGGTGTATATATAATATTTTTATATATAAGTTTTCAAAGAAGTACATAATATTATAATACAAAAGACCTAAAACTGAACTATATATATATGTAATACAAATTATTTCCATGTTTTTGCAACAAAATTACGTTTTATTATTAGAAAATAATGCACATCTGCTTACCACCTCGGGTGTGCATTATCTAACTGTCACAGTCACGTTTAGTTTCAGTTTGATTGGACTTTCAGTTTGTTGTATCTGTCACATGTTCCTTTGTTCTGTTTCCCGCCACTCGTCTGTCTCCCTGGTTACCATCATCATTAGTTCATTTGTGTCAGCTGTGACCTGTTAATTATCCTCGTTTGTATTTGCTATTCAAGTTCCTCCTGTTCACTCTGTCTTTGTCTGATCTCAGTTATGTTTTATTTTGTGCTGTTGCTTGGCTTGCCTTGATTTGAGAGCAAATATGTTTGGAATTGTATATGCCTTTCTTCATCTTCCTGCCTGCACACACCCGTGACAGTAATAATGGCCCGTCGTCAATTATTCCTTACACAAAATATGATATTAATAGGCTAAAAAAATGTCTTTTTACTCACAAATTTGATCTGGTTCAATGTACTTGTTTGAAAGCTCATCTATTCGTCTTTCAGTGATCTGGATGGAGCTCACTGTTTCAGGGTGCTGTGTTCGCACCCGTGCTGCTGGGACACTGAGCACAGAGGAATCGCACGCCTCACTCCAGCACACGTGAAGAGAAGCTCTCTCAAAGACCGTGCGTTTGCATTGCCTTTATGATAACTTCTGCACGTCTACTGTCTCACTGGAATTCACTGAATGCCTGTGATTTATGCATCATGTCCTTGTGTCACCTAAGCTCCTATTTATTTCAATTTTGCCTGTATAATACCATAATATTTTTTCTGCTTTCTTGCAATACCAACAGAGATCTTTCCATCTCTGAGTATTGTCAACGTCTCTGAATGGACGGGACAGAGGAGACCGATTAAAGAAAGGCCAGTGTACAGTGCTGACACAGAGGCATCTTTGAATGATCTCACCAGACAGACTAAAGACACTGGAAAGATTAAGAAGTGAGTCTTATACATCATGGCATTAGGAAATCAGTAAAGTCATCAAAAATATTATTGTTCCATCTCTGGTTATTTTCTGGCAGGGCAGATCTTTTCTTCCCAGAATCCATGTCGCCTATTTCCAGCATGCCCACCGATACACAAATCAAAATAAAGGTATGTGGAGGTTACACTTGACTTCCAAAATATAGTACATTTTCAAATATATGCTGTTTTTGGTGCTTGCCAGGCCGTGGAATATCTGAGAAGTGATGTACTGTAATCTGGTGATTGGTCGGTGTGAATTAACTTTATACTTTATACTGTATGCTGTATAATGATCAGGGCTG
Organism: Rhinogobio ventralis; assembly: GCA_039654625.1. NCBI lineage: Eukaryota > Metazoa > Chordata > Actinopteri > Cypriniformes > Gobionidae > Rhinogobio > Rhinogobio ventralis. The sequence continues at coordinate 3,105,792 of CM077211.1, read as the reverse complement.
GACATTAACACCCGCCAAATGCGTGTGTATTTCAGTCAGTGCAATGTAGTGTTGTCAAAAATCGCTATATATCAATATTGAAATATCTGAAACGCATCCAATACTCATTTCCTCAGAATAGACGCACGACACCAGTGTCTCTTTCTCTCTCTCTCTCATCTCTCCGACAGCGAGTGACACACACCCTCCCCTCACTCACTCGCTTAATTTGCTCCGGATGAATATTGTTGCTGTTTACAGGGCTTGAATTTCAGCGTGGGATTGCGTGTATTGCACATAATTTACCCATTGCCGCAGATTTTGTGCTCTAACACCCAAGGTGTGCGCACATAAAGCCTCCTTTCAATACTAAATTGAGTTCTTTTTCGCTGCTTATTGAGATTAAACCATCAAATACACACAAAATAATGTCAAAATGCTGGTCTTGGCGAGCATTCATGTAAACAGTCAGTTCTGTTTGAAGTGAACGTAAACAGTTGAGAAAGAAAACGCATGTGTAACAGTATAATGGATCCGTGCATCAGGTCTTAAAGTGACAGCAGCATAATAAACCTGCTGCCAAATTATGAGATAATATTAAAAATACCTATATGGCAGTTTTTTTCCCATGGTATCGATGCCAGTGAAAATGCTGAGTGTCTAATAACTTTGGAAAACCACTAGCCACAGTGACTGGTGAGCAAAAAAAAGTTAATCTCAAGCCCTGATAATGAGTATTATATTTCTGACTTGTTTTTGCAGTTAAATACAGTTCACATCAGTCCTCTCATGGGCTGCTCTGAGTTGCCACAGTGTCCAGTGGTCACATGGATTCCCAACCCACACCACAAGCCTCAGTGGCTCCACCGAAACAAGTAGGCCTGACCTCACCATAATTATATTAATAATTGCTTCCCATTGTATCAAGAAACTAGATTTTAAAAAAAAGGTTTGTAGACAAACTTTAAGTTGGCTTGAAAAAGCCTAGCTAGAAAGTTTTAAATAGTTTTAAAAGTTTGACATTTTAAATAGTTTTAGTTTAGTAGGTTGCTAGGGTGTTGCTATGGTACTCTGGGTGGTTGCTAGGGTACTCTGGGTGGTTGCTAGTCTACTCAGGGTGGTTGCTAGAGTATTCTGGGTGGTTGCTACGCGGTTGCTAGGATGTTCTGGGACTATCACTTTTAGAAAAAAAGGTTCTATATAGAAGCTTAAAGGTTCCTTCAGGCGCTTTATATATAGAACCTTTTAGGGGTTCATCATGGGATCATTTTATGGATTTAGTTTTATATCATTTAAATTTGTCTTTTAATTAATTTTTATGAATGAAACAGCTCCTAAACATACTTTATCATTAGATTTTTTTTAAATAAACATGAAAGTATTATGCAATCTTTTAAGACATTTCTCCTTATATAGAACATTTTTGTCATAAAGGGTTCTTTAAAACTGAGTTCTAAATATAACCTTTTTTTCTGAGAGTAAACAGACTGGTTATATAAATCACTAGTACTGCATACTATAGCACTTTTAACCTCATCTGTGAGTATTTATTAGCATGTATTGTATATTTATTATAATTCACACGTACAATGTACTTTTTTTATTTTATTTGCAATGATCTTTATTCATATTTAACTGTTTGGCATCTGCTTTTCACCTTAAAGGTCTAAATCTCCAAACATTGCTATAAAAGAGTTAATCTGCCTTCCATCTTGTCAAATGTCCAAGTCATCAAAAGCAGTGAGTAACTAGGGAAGGTGTCTGACACATTTATACTTTATCCACACAGAGCACTGTTTTAGAGAACATAGCATTGGTAAACGCAAAAAAAAATCTTTATTCCTTTCATTTAATGTGAATTCCTGTTCTTCCATTTGTGCAGTATAATTCTGTTGTTTGTTGTTAATATCCAGGCTAACCTGCAGAAGAGGTGTAATGTGTGTAAAAGGAGGGAGCAGAGAGGGAGTAACTCTACACTAGAGGGCGCTGGCACCCCACGGTGGGTGGGCATTGGCTTTAATCCCATCCCTAAACCCATCCCACATCACCTCTCCCGCAGCATTCCCTTCAAAGGTGAGCACAGAAGCTTTTTGGGATACAGCTGCCCTTTGCCTAACCGACCCATATTAAATGCAATAATACTCCGTTTTGTAATTTAAATGCAATATTAGAGCACTACCAATTTAACAAAATGAATGCATGTGGCCATGTCAGCGACACAGCCAATAAGGCCTTCAGAGCACAACACCACTTTGTGTATCGTCTGTATTTATATATAAATGGCCACAGCATATTATAAAATGATATTGAACTAGTTTAGGGTGTTCGGTTCTCTTGATTCTTTTGGTCCAGACTAAAAAAGGAAATAATACATATTGCAACGGAACTAACCAAACATCCCCAAAAATGCTGTGTTCTGGGATAAATGTGCCTGGGACTGCATATGATGGTATTTTGACCAGCTGAGAACTCATGAAGGGATTTTAAAATGTGTAAAGGAGTCAAAACGGCAGAAATTCCACACAAAAGCAGATCTGTTGCGAGGAGACGTGGTTCTGACGCCTGTACCAAACTGTGGTGAGCAACCGAGTTCCAATGATGAGAAAAAACAGGTGTGTTTGAGATTTCTGTCCATTTTAGGGTCACATCTTGTGACATCACGTCCTGTTTTTGGTTAGTTTACATGTCTTTGGTCTGTGTTGCGTTCATATTTTAGTCGACCCACACCAGAGTTCGTTTGGAAGCGGACCGAGGGTGTGTTCACACTTGTAGTTCGGTTTACTTGATTCGTTTGGTCCGGACCAAAATGAAAAAAATGTTTGTCCTGGTCCGCTTAGTGTTTACATTAGGGGCCTTTTTTAACGATCTGTGCAAATGGTCTGAAGCTCATGGTGCAGGTGCACTTAGGGTGTGTCCGAATCCACTTTTGCTAGTTTAAAGATGGAAAAAACAGTTGGCGTTTGGTCTAAAAGGGTTGTGCCTAGTCTCTTAATGAGTCATGGGTGTGTTTTGGGCGTAACGTGCAATAAACCAATCAGAGTCTCATCTCCCATTCCCTTTAAAAGCCAGTTGCGTTTGCACCATGGAGGATTCACTATTTACATGGAGGAATTTGCAAGCGGAAAGACTGAACGCTTCTCCAGAGAGGAATCCTTTTATTTTTAATATTTAATAATGTGTGTGCTGCTGCACGTCCCTGTGTGTGTAATAAACAGTGCATGTGCATTGCGCCAGTGCATTTGCTATTTAAAGAACGTGGAGCTGGACATGAAAATGATAACTGCGTCGGGTTGAAACTAGCAAAAAACACTGTCGTCACATTGCACCGGGCCCTAGATGTCTTTGGACCGTTTGAAACCCATACCACTGAAAAGATGGGTCTCGATCCACTTCCAAATGAACTCTGGTGCCGTTCAAATGAAATATGAATGCAACACAGACCAAAAACAGGACGTGATGTGACCTTAAAAAGGACAGATAGTCGTGAAGTTGCCCATCACAGTTTGGTACAGGCGTCAGAACCGCGTCTGCAGATCTTGGTTTGTGTGTGTGTGATGGAGGGATTCCTGCCGCTGTTTTGACTCCTTAACACATTTTATAAGCTCTTCACGAGGTCTCAGCTGGTCAAAATACCATCATATTTAGCTACGCACATACAACGAGCGCATTTAGCCCAGAACACAGCATTGATTGGGATGTTCGGTAAGTTCAGTCATGAAATAATAAAAGCCGACCAATCAGGTTGTGAACGTATCCCTATACCTTTAGGTTTGGTGTCAAAATGCCAATGTGAACGCTAAGTGGACCAGAACTAAATTTAGTTTTTTGGTCCAGACCAAACAAACCAAGTGAACCGAATTACAAGTGTGAACACGCATTTGTTTGGTGCAAACCAGCGTTCACACTAAATAGAACCGCACTAACAGAGCAATCGCACCAGATTTGGTTTTAAACCAACCAAACATGCCAAGTGTGAACACACTTTTAAAAAAAATCTAATTCTGCTTTGATCGCAGAAGCTAATATTTGCATTACTTGCACCAGATGCTTCACACAGGATGAAGCCAGGTAAACCGGTTGACTTTTTTGACCAAATCATCTAGAGCAGCATGTCTACGCACTTAGGGCCAGGTTTACTAAACATGGCAAATTAGCGTGAGTGCAATCCCATAAATGCGGCGATGGGAGTGGAAAGTTCTGCACGTGATCTATCGATGACGCACAAATTAAAGAACACAGACACAGCCGGATCATTTCCATATTACACCCGTTAGCGTCTTGTTTAAGACGTGCTTTCTTTGGACAGTAAATAATGGCGCAAACACTAATAAATTGACGAGCGCAAACCTTAGTAAATCACCTCGCGTGATTCATTTAAATACTCTCCTCACATAAATACTGCGTCTGAAAGAGAAACTCCTACAAATGCATATGCAATAAGATCAGCCGCAAAAATAACCCTGACCACGCCTTTCCAGCGCTAATTTCTCACTGCGTGTCTTTAGTAACTCTTGACCGTAAAAATGGCAAAAGAGGATTTGCGCTGGAGCAAGCTGTTAGTAAATGTGTCCCTTAATGTTCAATTTCTCAATGTGATCTTTTATGTTCCAATTTTACAGGATTTCATAATATGTCTGCTTGTGCTTGTCTTTCCTTTTTGTTTCTGTCTCTCCCACTCATCTCTCCACAGATAGTGGGTGTGGATCACTGGACCAAAAACTGCCAAGCCTAACCACACCACACCCAAACCATAGCAGTGGTCTCAGTCCAGCCTTAAGCCTGAGTCTAGGATCAGTGAAGTGCTGGAGAGGCAACTCAAACAGGCCTATACGTACTTAAGCCACACAACTGTCTAAAATCTGTTCCATAAGTAGGTAGTTGTGTCCAGTGATTCAGTGAACGTATGTCTCGAAAGGCTATTCATGTTTTAAATATAAACTAACTTTAACAAATAATTGAATTGTAGCCTAATGATAATAAAAAGCAGGTGGCAGATTCAAATCCTAACTGAACAGAACTTGGTGGAGCTTTTATTTTGCCGCAGATGAGCGCTTCCGCTTCTTCCGCTCATGTGTATGTGGGGTAATGCAGCGCTGTTTATCATATTACACACATTTGAGTGTGTTAAAGTTATGTTATAATGCTACTCTGTGCGTTTGCTCGGCGCTACTATGAGACCCTTGTTCACACTGCAGTGAGAGATCAATATTAGGCATGGTAAAACATGGTACTCGCGGTAAATCAAGAACACCAGATTTAAACAATAAGACTAACTGTGTTGAGCTGTAGAACAATCATTAGTTTTCTGTTGATAAATGATCCAAACAGTTGCTCATCGTCTAATAAAACACATCATATATTAAAGCGTCTTTGGTGTTTCCATGGTTTCTACAAAATGAAACCTGAAATCGAGGGTAACGCGGGTATGATGTCACTGATAGGCGACGCACGGTCTGTGTCCTGGTTAAAATTGCTTATTTCTCTGGATTTAAACACTCTTGGAAACATTTGGGAGGGGAGTACACAAGTCAACAAAATATATAACCTTATTCAAGTGGTTTTTGGATATTTTAAATTACATATTGTGCTTTTAAATCACAGGCTAGAATCCTAATACTGTTTTTAAAATAGTATTGCACAGCTTATTAAAAAAAAAAAATACAAATCCTTGATTAGCTCTAAACTTTGCTTAAGTTAATCATTATTGGTGAAACCCACCCTTTTCAAACTTTTAATAGTAGTATATAAATACTAAAAATATGCATTGGTAAAACATATAATAAAATTACAATGCATTTGTTGCTTGCAAAAAAAAGTCATTAATCAGAAAATACAGCTACTTTTGATTGGTTGCCAGTGGAGAAAGAAGCTTTTTGGTTCCAGATGTACATCTACCGGCATGCTATTGCTAACAAGCCAAACCTTGACCCTTTGGTGCAAACACACACACAGCTGCAGTGTCCACCCCGGGTCGGTTCTCACACCCAGCGTCTGTCTCTGTTCCAGGCAACCTCCCGTCTCACCGCACGCATGACCACACACCCATTGCACTTGTTTTTCCATTAGCCCAGAGATTTTGAGTGTTTATATAGGAGAGAATGGGCAAAAAACACTGAGAGAGTGGGTTCTGTGCGCTGGGATTTCCACAGTTGACATCCAAGGGAGGATACGGTTTGTTCCTCACCGGTCACAGATGCTGAGACCCCATAAACATAATGTTTGTGGCACAAGCCAGGTGTGACCCAAAAACTGTGCTCCGATTACAACTCTGGGTGACGTGCAACATCCACCCAAATGAATAGGTAATTTACTGCATGACATTTGTTTGTCAGCGAGGTTCCTCCATGTGTGCAGGTGTTTCCTTTAATTATGCATCTGAATCATATAATTTATTATGGCTGCCTTCAGAATTCAATAATTGTTTGCTACTTACTGAATAATACAGTATGCATTTTTTAAACACTATTATAGTAAAAATAGTCATAATTTGATAATCATATGCAATTTTAATATATAAGAATTATGATAAACGCAGTGTTGTTATAAGTTGTAATTGTGAATACCAGGGGCGTCGCTAGGAGGGCTTTAGCCCCCCTAAATTTCCACCCAGCCCCTCTAAAATTTGCGATTAACTCCGTAATATGTACACTAATTTGTGATCGCCTCACTCCCCTTTAAAACTCATATTCAGCGTGTTCTTCAATCTGCAGCAGAGCAGATGATATCTGCATCTGTGTAGTTCTTTGTCATAAATGCAGTTTACATATGATGCAGGAGCAATTCAAGATGGTTTCCCATCAAATGTAAAATCTGGGCTTATTTCTCCAAAAATAGTAAGATTAGTGTGACAGCCTGTGTCTCCTAATTTAGTCAGGTGCCAATGCATGACTGAAACAAACACAAGTCAGAAAGACAAACAGAGCCGCAGCTCTACTCCTGAATAGAGCTGCAGTAAAGAGCTACACACACAACTGGCCTAGACGCGCCATTGACTGCCAGTGTTTGTTCTGAACAGACGCTCAAAGCCATCGGACTGACAACAAGCCCCTCTGACCTTTAAACGCACTTAAAAGAGAAATGTGATAAAATGACAATACCAGAGAGATTTGTGTGGTTGCTCGGAAGAGGACCTCACAACTAACATACGACTCTTAAGGCCCATTCACACTAAGAACTATAAAGATATCTACACTATATGGACAAAAGTATCTACACACCTCTTAATTCAATCAGACCTATTGCCATTTGCCACATACGTGTATAAATAAAGCATTGAGCCATGCAGTCTGCATTTAGAAACATTTGTGAAAAAATGGGTTGTTCTGAAGAGCACAGTGAATTCAAGCGTTGTACTGGGATAGGATGCCACCTTTGCAAGTCATCCCTGCTACTCCACAGTCAACTGTAAGTGGTATTATTAGTAAGAAACAGCAGCAAAAGACCATGTAAAGCATGCTGAGGCGCATGGTGCGTGAAAGTCGCCAACGCTCTGATGATTCCACAGCTGAAGGGTACCAAACTTCCTCTGGCATTAATATCAGCTCCAAAACTGTACAGCGGGAGCACCGTGGAGTGGGTTTCCATGGCCGAGCATCTGCATGCAAACATCAGATCTAATGGGTTGTTGACGTGACATGGCACTTTCACTGTTACACAAGATAAAAATGAATATAATTAGTATTGTCATCATTTAAAATGCAGTAAATGGTTAAACATTTCTTTGTCTTACAGTATTGTGCAAAAGTCTTAGGCACGTTGGTATTTTCACACGAAAAAATGTTTTTAAGCCAGTTATTTATATCTTTTACTGTAGTGTGTCAGTAGGAAATATCAGTTTACATTTCCAAACATTCATTTTGCAATTAATTGTAATAAATCCAGAAGAACTGAGGCAACGTCTCCCAGACACTTGAGGAAACCTTCCTGCAAAACTACAGTACTGGGAAAAGTTTAGGCACTTGTCAGAATGCTTTAAAGTGAGAATGCTGTCAAAAATAATAACATAAATAGCTTTTATTTATGAATTAACTTCTATTAACTAAATCAAATGTATATTTGGGTTGACCACCCTTTGCGTTTAAAACGGCTTTTGTCACCTGCATCTGTTCCCACACCTATTCATGGAGTTCTGCAGGAAGGTTTCCTCAAGTGTCTGGGAGACGTTGCCTCAGTTCTTCTGGATTTAGTCTGTCTCAGTTTTTTCTGTTTCTTCATGTAATCACAGACAGACTCGATGATGGTGAGATCAGATCAGACCGGCTGCTGTCAGACTTCTTGTGCATAAAAAAAAAAAAAAATCTCACTGGATTATTACAATTAATTGCTAAATGAATGTTTGGAAATGTAAACTGATATTTCCTACTGACACACTACAGTAAAAGATATAAATAACTGGCTTAAAAACATTTTTCGTGTGTAATAAGACTTTTGCACAGTACTGTACATGGACCTGTTGATATAAAAACCTAGTCCTATGGTGTGACTGTCTCAAGCATGGTTCAATAAATTACAACTTTTATAAATTAAAAAGAAAAGCATACAAATGTTAATAAACACCTTTTTTTGTCACAGAAAACCATGTCCAACCAATTCCACGGACAACTTTAATTAGTTAAAGGACCCCATTCAGGGTCATGCTACTGAAGCCCATGACGTGCACATGGTAAGATTTTGTCTCAGAATTTTTAAAATATTTAACTTTTTTTGGATCCGCTAAAAAAATGTTGATTGCTGTTGTCCTTTGGTGCGACACCCCTGTTTAATTCTTTTTGTCACACCATAGGACACATTTCAGTAAAAATGTTTAAAAAAACAGAGAAAGAATTGACAAAGTTAGTAACCCCTTATATTTTCTCAAACATCAGACTTCACACTACAGAATAATGTATTTTTTCTTCAAAAGTGGTATTTTACAAAAAAACTACCCAAGTCCATGGATGGAGTGTGTAAAGGACACTGTCACTGGACTCTAGAGCAGTGGAAACCTGTTCAGTGGAGTGACGAATCACACTTCTCTGTGCGGCAGTCTGTTGGGCGAGTCTGAGTTTGGTGGATGCCAGGAGAACGGGACTTGCCTGACTGTAAAGTTTGGTGGAGTAGGGATAATGGTATTAGGCTGTTTTTTTTAGGGGTTGAGCTAGACCACTTACTTCCAGTACTTCAGCATACCAAGACATTTTGGACAATGCTATGTTTCTGACATTGTGGGAACGGTTTTGGGAAAACCCTTTTCAATTCCAGCATGACTGCGCACCAGTGCATAAAGCAAGGTCCATAAAGACATGGTTGAGTTTGGTGTGGAGGAACTTGTCTGGCCTGACCTCAACCCCATCCAACACCTTCGGGATGAACTGGAATGGAGATTGTGTGCCAGGCCTTCTCATCCAACAACAGTGTCTGACCTCACAAACGATCTACTGGATGAACAGGGGGCAAAAACTGCCCCAGAAACACTCCGAAATCTTGTGGAAAGCGGTTATAGAAGCAAACTCCATTTTAATGTCAATGTATTTAGAATGTGATGTCATGAAAGTCCCTGTTGGTGCACTGTAAAATCCAACAGTGTTTATAACTAACACTTATTAGTTAACTTACTTAATGACTTAATTGTAAAAATCTAGTAATCTGTACTATTCACATACTATCCCTTGTTTACTCAGAAAACCCAAGTTAAGATTAATTGATTTTGTCAAGCAACACCTTGAAAGTCCAGGTGGGTGGTGGAGCAGAGGTGGTCTTGGGGGAGGGATGGTGGTCCAGGCCCATGCAGGGGGACAGGACACGGTCCATAGCAAGGCAGTGATGGGCCTGGGCCGCGGGGCATGGGTGGACCTGGGCCGCGGTGCAGGAAGTTCAGGAAGCCATGGTGGTGCAGGAAGTTCAAGGGACCATGGCGGTGCAGGCAGTTCAGGGGGCTTGAACAAGTCAGGTCCAGTCTGTTCAAGTCAGGTCCAGTCTGTTCAAGACAGGTCCAGGCTGAACAGACCTGACCTGAACAGACTTGACCTGAACAGACTCAGAACTCACCAACAGCGGTACAGGGAATAATACTAGACAAGGGAACAAGGCAAACATGAGGGCTTAAATACACAAGGACTAATGAATAAAAAAGACACACCTGTGAACAATCAAGACAATGAACCAATGACACAAGAGACTAGGGAAGCACATGACATGATCACATGAGTGCACAATGGAGTCACATGACAAACCAGGAAACATGACAATGAACATAACAAAATAAGAACATGAACATGAAACAAAACCAAAATACACCATGACATATCCCCCCCTCTATGGGCAGCTCCTGACGCCCAACATAAGACCAAAACTAGGCAAAGAAAGTCCAGGTGGGTGGTGGAGCAGAGGTGGTCTTGGGGGAGGGATGGTGGTCCAGGCCCATGCAGGGGGACAGGACACGGTCCATGGCAAGGCAGTGACGGGCCTGGGCCGCGGGGCATGGGTGGACCTGGGCCGCGGTGCAGGAAGTTCAGGAAGCCATGGTGGTGCAGGAAGTTCAAGGGACCATGGCGGTGCAGGCAGTTCAGTGGGCTTGAACAAGTCAGGTCCAGTCTGTTCAAGTCAGGTCCAGTCTGTTCAAGACAGGTCCAGGCTGAACAGACCTGACCTGAACAGACTTGACCTGAACAGACTCAGAACTCACCAACAGCGGTACAGGGAATAATACTAGACAAGGGAACAAGGCAAACATGAGGGCTTAAATACACAAGGACTAATGAATAAAAAAGACACACCTGTGAACAATCAAGACAATGAACCAATGACACAAGAGACTAGGGAAGCACATGACATGATCACATGAGTGCACAATGGAGTCACATGACAAACCAGGAAACATGACAATGAACATAACAAAATAAGAACATGAACATGAAACAAAACCAAAATACACCGTGACATATCCCCCCCTCTATGGGCAGCTCCTGACGCCCAACATAAGACCAAAACTAGACAAAGAAAGTCCAGGTGGGTGGTGGAGCAGAGGTGGTCTTGGGGGAGGGATGGTGGTCCAGGCCCATGCAGGGGGACAGGACACGGTCCATGGCAAGGCAGTGACGGGCCTGGGCCGCGGGGCATGGGTGGACCTGGGCCGCGGTGCAGGAAGTTCAGGAAGCCATGGTGGTGCAGGAAGTTCAAGGGACCATGGCGGTGCAGGCAGTTCAGTGGGCTTGAACAAGTCAGGTCCAGTCTGTTCAAGTCAGGTCCAGTCTGTTCAAGACAGGTCCAGGCTGAACAGACCTGACCTGAACAGACTTGACCTGAACAGACTCAGAACTCACCAACAGCGGTACAGGGAATAATACTAGACAAGGGAACAAGGCAAACATGAGGGCTTAAATACACAAGGACTAATGAATAAAAAAGACACACCTGTGAACAATCAAGACAATGAACCAATGACACAAGAGACTAGGGAAGCACATGACATGATCACATGAGTGCACAATGGAGTCACATGACAAACCAGGAAACATGACAATGAACATAACAAAATAAGAAAATGAACATAAAACAAAACCAAAATACACCGTGACACTAAGTCAAGAGTAAATCTAAAGTAAATTATTATCAAGTACTCTCTACTCTCTAAATACTATTTCAATTTCACTTTACTTGTTTTTTTAAGGCAATCGGTTAGCATGCTTTTTTTTCTAACTAGTCTAACAAATTAGATTTTACAGCGTGTAATGGTCAGGTGTCCCAATACTTTTGTCCATTTAGTGTATATTAGCATGATTTCTTAACATTTGCTTCAATGCATCCTATGTTTTCACGTAAAGCCATCAATGATGCATTTATAGAGGTTAGTAACTGTAATATCACTCACAAGACGTATTTATGAGAACACAACACTATTAATAACAATATATTCACTTATTTGATAGAAATAAATCTGAATTACTAAAAAGTAATTGTAAAAGTAACTATAAAATAATAACATTATAGCAATGCAGGTTGAATCTTCATAAATACATTCATGGAATCATACGACTGACTAATTAATATATAAATCAGTGTATAATGGATTATGAGCATGTGCATTGAAAAAGCAAATGCATGACTTATAAAATAATATAGTTATTTATATTATAGTAATATAAGTTAACTATAACTATTCTTATAATGCAGTATAAGTCTTAATGAGTCTTTATAAATATATTTACAGAATAGTAATACTTAATTATAAATAAGTATAAATAGGGCTATAATTCATTATAAGCATGGGCTTTATAGAAAGTGTTACCATAATTTCTTTTAGCCTATGCAGTCATTTTGGGTTCTTCAATTCAACTCAATTTAGCAGGTTAACCTAGCCTGACGTCGTCATACTCAATTCAATGGAAAGATTAGTACACCTCTCCTGTCTTCGGGTTTGAGTCGTTAGTTCCATCATCAGTGTCTGATCCGGGCCAGGACAGCCCCATATGCAATGCATGCAGTCCCGAAAACAGAATTGATTAGTTCGGGCATAGTTACTCCACAACGGATCAAGTCCAGACCGAACTTCCTGACCTCAAATGTTGTGGGCGGGGCTAAGTTCGGCTGGCATCCAGGCTAGGGTTAAAGCAATTGCAACACTTATTTTTCTTGACTCATTTATTTGATCTGAATGCCAGAAGTAAAAACATTTTTACACAAAATTACTGCTTGGTTTAAAATATTTGTCATTGCATACTGTTTCACTTTTTTAAATAATAGACTATATTCAGTGCATACTGCACTTCAGTTAGCAGTGCACTAGTTTTACATTCCAAATGAGGTTGTGTTTAAGTGAAGCTCCTTTATTATAGCATTCTAATGTGTGTGTGTGTGTGGCCTGGTCCACAAAGATGGCAATATCCGAAATCCTTGTCCTTGTGGGGACATTTTTTGGTCCCCATGAGGAAAACAGCTTATAATTCATACTAAGTGATGTTTTTTGAAAATGTAAAAATGCAGAATGTTTCCTATGATGGGTAGGTTTAGGGGTAAGGTTAGTGTAAGGGGATAAAATATACAGTTTATACAGTATAAAAACCATTACGCCTATGGAAAGTCCCCATAAAACATGAAAACCCAACATGTGTGTGTGTGTGTGTGAGATTATATGTGTTGACCTCATTGCAGCAGGTAAACTCTGACTTTGCAGAGGATAAAGGCGTCTTTTGATGGCCGGTGACTCAGGGAAAGACTGAGAGCCTCCACAGGCAAACAGATTTCATTCAGGCCGGCCGTCAGCTCTCATAGTTAAATTAGCATAAGAACCAAGCAAGCCGTTTAAGCAAACAGATGACCTGATGGGTAGAGCAGGAAGTGAAATAAATAACTGCTTGTGGGATTGTGGATTGTAGAGTCGTGCATTTCTTGTATTTCCAGATTTCATTGCTGTTTGCTCCTATTGCCATAATTGTCAAGCAGGACCATAAAGGGCAATTGGGAACATTGTACTGGTCCCACTAAGGTCCTCTATGATACAGGCTACATTCATCTGGATATGTTTGAAAATGTAATAGCAAATGCTGTCCTACATCAAAACATGAGTGCAACATGGAGGTCATCTGCTAATGAAATGATTGTGTCAGAAGAATAGCATAACTTTATTATGTTTTGTCTCTCGTATCATCACAGGAAGCTTTTATTGTGTTTTATACAACAGTTCTTTCTGGTTCTTTTCCAGCCGTGGGATATTCATCAGCACTCAAGCCGATTCACCGTTTGTATCAGTCTGCTTGCGGCGACCATCATGGCGGTCGAGCAAATCCACCATAACTTTTAAAAATTCTACTGTTGTTGTGTCACGAAATGTAGTTTTACCTGTTTTTTAGGTGAGAATGTAATTAATTAGACCTCAAATATGTGATTCATATATAAACTTACTTTTGCAAATACTCTCACCATAAATTGATAAACATATTTGGTGATTGTGTTCTTGAGAGCGTCGAAACTAATATAAATCGGTTTCTATTTACAACCCAACCTCACCAAGAAAACGCTGGAGTAGCAGAACGTTGTGAGATCGATGCATTAAAGGTGCACTATGTAACTTTTCCGTCCACTAGAGGTCGCCTGTTCAAAACAAAGGCGTAGTTTATGCCTAGTTTGAGCGCAGAATCTTGGGACACGTGGTCTTCACCTCACAGCTGGTGGAAAAGAATCGGGATAGGACTCGGGCAGAAATCATGTTCATGGATGCGATTATTAACGTTACTGTAGTATGAAGCAGAGCAGGACCGAGTGTTGTGGGAGCTGAGCAAGGCCGCTGGAGCAATTGTTAATAAGATGAACGCAACACACGCCTCGCGAGCAGCGCGACTTTTATTATGCCACAGTCGCCGGCACCATTTCTGCTTTTCCGGTCATGAGTATGAGGTAACTCAGATAACTTCGATATATTTGAGTGTGTTGAAAATGATGTTATGACGTTACTCTGTGCGTTCGCTCGGCGGCTGCTATGACACTTGTTGCACACTGCAGTGAGAGTAAAGCGTTTCTGCTAAATAAAACCGGAAACCGAGGGTAACGCAGATATGACGCCATTGACAGGCGACTCCCTCACAGAGTCCTTGGTTAAAAAAACGGTTCCTTGGTTAAAATAGCTATTTTCTCACGATTTACAAAAAGTTGGAAACATTTGGGATATTGTAAGTACTCAACTGAACAAAATATATAACACTGGCCTAGTGGTTTTTTGATATAGTGCACCTTTAAGATGAGTGGCAGTTTAGTGATTATAGAGGGAGTGCTTTTATGCATGCTTTCTAGGCGATAATCCAATCAGAATTAGAAGAAAAAACTTATGTTCTGCTACATTAGGTAATGGTTAGGCTATTTATTATTCGAACTGGCTGTAATGCCAAATCACACATGCTTGACTGTTCAAATTACAGTGGTTTTAATTGTGAAAATAACCACTTTATTAGCGAGAGCTTTTATGCTGGGATGTGTGGGTTGTTGATAGGCGACAGATAACTATTTCATGACGTTTCTATTTAAATGTGTTTTAAGGAGGAATGTCGCATAGCCTTAGAGTTGGTTCACCCTCCGCCTATGCATAGCGCATATTTTACAATCTGTTTAGACGCTTTCAGAGATGCGAGCTCCAGACCGTCAGCGGCCATTCAGTGTTCATGTACCCTCCGAAAACAGCTTCATCTCGGCCAGTCCTTCGGGAATTTCCCGCTGGCTCTAATGTAGATAGTGGTTAATTAATTTGAGGTATATCAAACGGGCAATCTTTGGTCTTATTAATCTATAACATGTTTCAGAGCAAACTGATTTTGGTTAAGGGGAAAATTAAGTTTCATAACTTTATATTTGCTATATTTATATTTATGGTCTACTAGAGCCCTGCTTTTGTACATTTGACTGAATTGTTTGCTTGTGTTTATTTCCTATTGTCTTTTGTTGTTAATTTAAATAGTATTATTCAATAAATATTATTTTATATTAGGGGTGGAGCGGTTCTCGGTAAAAAAAATCGAACCGTAGGCCTACGGTTCTCCACCCACGGCATGCACTTGCACCGTGGTTCATCTCAAATCTGACGACGCATCTGTAATATGGTTTCATAACACCTGATGTACTCGTTACATCATAAGAAGAATGGCATCTACGCTAATGTTAGTCTCTCTGTTTATCCCGAGGTTTACTGCAGTCAGCCGGATTCGGGCCGGATCCAGATCAGATGGTGGACCTGCGCCTGGACATGACCAATGCATCCCTGAAATATCTGCAGAGAGCGTGTCAATTAAACTCCCCCCTGTAAATGCCGCATCGACACGACATCCTCATTAAACCCGTCTCCAGCGTGATGACTCCAATCTTTCGAATAATCTTACGAATATCTATTGATCTAATATGACTTCTGACCTGTAATGTTGCCAGAATCATAATCATACACTATTTGTTTGTCGGCCAGAGGAGAACTGGCACTCCGACTGAGCCTGGTTTCTCCCAAGGTTTTTTTCTCCATTCTGGCCCTGAAGGAGTTTTGGTTCCTTGCCACCGTCGCCTTTGGCTTTTGGCTTGCTCAGTTGGGGACACTTAAAGGAACACGCCGACTTTTTGGCTTATTCACCGTATCCCCCAGAGTTAGATAAGTCCATTTTTTTTTTATGGGTGCGTAATATCATTGCGCCGCTGCACGCATGGTACGGCAGCAAAGTTCCTGGATTATTACGCAGGAATGAGAGTATAGTCCCTAGCCATATCGGTCTAGAAAATTGCAACTTTTAATTTTCCGTCGGTCTTAGTACACGATGTATCTATACACATCACAACATGTAAATAGGAAAATGTTGGCGTTATTTTGTCATTTATTGAGCAGTAGGCTAGCTGGAGCCGTTTACCTCCAGTCTTTGTGCTAAGCTAGGCTAGCGGTGGGTGCGTCAGACAGAGTTATGGCACGCACTGAGATAAAAATGGTATGTATGGACTTATCTAACTCTGGGGGATACGGTGAATAAGCTAAAGTCACAAAAAGTCGGCGTGTTCCTTTAAATTTCAACTATATTACTGATCTGCCCGCATTGACACTATATGATAATTGAAATGAGCTGGATGACATCACCGTTTTCTCCAGAGCGGCTGTACAGCCGAATCAAATTCTGTTGCATTATTTTCTTGTTAACACTGTGAAGCTGCTTTGAAACAATTGGCATTGTAAAAAGAGCTATATAAATAAAGGTGACTTGACTTGACTTGAACATAACAACACGTAAAACAGACAGACAGAGTTCTGTCGATGGATACACATTCTGGCTTTCCAATACATTACAACAGCAATGATCAAAAAGCGTGGACAAAAGTCAGTCAGTCTTGTATGCAAGTGCCTTCTGCTCGAACATGACCCAGTTATTACGCGTCATCACCGGGTGTTTCACCGGAGGCTTGGGCTCGACTGTCAAACTGTCAACTTGAGATTTGAATCCGTGGCGGAAGTAGTTCTGCTCAAAAGAGATTTTAAAGACACTCCGTTGTTGTTTCTGATTTATTTACACACTTGTGCCGTCGAACTGTTGTATAAACGCAATATCACACTAGTAACTGTGCGATATGGCTATATATCATCTCAGATATGATTACCTATGGCTGAATCACAGCCGTGATGATATACAGCCATATCGCACTGCTACTTGTGTGATAATTGCTCATTTACGCATGCACAGCAGTGACAGCGCTACACCGGGGCTATAGCCCCATCAGAATTTTGAATAGCCCTGGTTTAGCCCCCCTAAGCAGTTGAGAATCAGATGGACCATTTTTTGATAAAGACAGAGTGCAGGTAGGAAACCCATGTCTCTGATGGGGGCCAAAGAAGGAGAAAAGAAAGGAGTCAGAGAGAGAAAGGTTTGAGAGAAAAACTCCTGACATAAAAATATCTGTCACACTGCCGGTAACCTCCACGTCATGTGAGCACTGTTTCCTGCATTATTAGGCCGCGTGTCCACCAAAGCATATTTAGCCAGCTGAAAACACCTAGCTGTGGGTGCTTGAGAGTGCTTCGGCAGCGCAGCGTTTTAAAAAAAAAGTTGAGACACTTTGCATGCTATGATACAGAATATCCGCGGAAGTGTTACTAGTATCTCATTTCACAGATAGTGTTTCTGTATTGGTTCTTTTATAGATATAAAAATGTCGATACAATGTAAAGTATCTGCTCTGGCTCTCGTTTTAAATTATTGTGTTCCGTTATTATGCTTGTTGTTGTCATCTGTTGACATTGTTCAAGCCGAATGTGGCGGTTGGTCGGTGTTGTATTTGTCCCGCCCTATCTCCACTGTGATTGGACGGTTGGGTAAAAAGTGACAGTGGTGAGCGCTGCGTTTTATTCAAAGTTGAACATTCTTCATCTCTCAGTGACCAGTAAAAATGTCGTGAGCGTGAAATAGACCCCCCCCCCCCCCAAAGAACCAGTAGAGAAAAAAATCTGGAACCGTGCATGATGCACAGTAAGATGATTTTAGCATTTTACGACATTTCAGTGTGGACAAGAAACTTTTGAAAAACACTTGTAAACGGTAGTATTGACGGAAAGCGTTTTAAAAGGAAAACGCTGTTTTCATTAATGTAGCTGTAGCCACAGACGGCTCATTTGGGCCTAGAGGTGAAGGGGCTCACCCATAAAAAAAGTCCCGGGCCTTGTGAATTTGGATAGTTTGATAAAGATAGGGCCATAAGGTCAACGTTTACAAGCACGCTTTCACTGTGAGGATGTGTTCTCAGCCATGTTTGTTTGCTGGTAGTTCTGGAACTCTCTGTGATAACATTTTTCCTCGTGAAATCAACAGGCTGTGCTCTGTAAGAGAGAGTGGTTTTTCCCGCTGCGTTCCTCCGCAAACAGCCAGGCCTGTGTGAGAGCGCATTGCCTCAGAAACCCCGACACTTTACCCGCTTTGAAAACACTGTTTACCTTATTTTCTGTGTGCTCAGCACTGCATACGAAGCCACGTCAGATTCACCAGTAAAATGACCAATTGGGTTTTTGGACACTGGATTCTTACAGTGAAATGAATCAACTTCTAATTACGGATGAATAGCGAGAAGGTCTGTGAAACCCACAGACATCCAGATCATCCTTTTGCAACAAAATGGCAAATTGGCTAGCTTCTGTGTGATTTCTTGAGGTCAGGTTGAGGTCTTCCAGAAAACACTTAAAGTCCCCCTGTGGTGAAAATCAAGTTTTTAATGTTGTTTATATGTCTATGTGGTCTTTTTAATATGCTTTAAGACAAACCATGTGCAAACTCATAAGTCAACACCTTTTGCTGAGTATTTTCTCTTTAAAAGTGCAGTAAACCAAAGTCTCAAAAACGCAGTTTGAAATCGCTGGTGTTTCTGACGTCACAAACTACCTTGTAACCAATCACGTCACTAGGGGGCGGGGCTTTAGCATATCATTGAAGGGGGGGTAAAAGTTTCACCCAATCTCATGGTAATCTTGAGTACCTATGGTTCTTTCCGAAAACAGCCGAACTCGTGGAAGAGTGCAGTGGGCGGAGCTAAAGAGACACACACACACACACCTATGACAAACACACGCACACACAATACATTCGTGGCATTATCCCTCCCTGCATAACTATATTCTACTATATCTATTCACTATACGTTCGTGTTGTTTACATTATATGCACTTACGCGCCGATTGCCAACAAAACACAGACATTTGATGCAGTTTCCGTACGTTGATGGGCGCGCTATCGCTCTCACACGTGCTTTTCCTGGAGAAGTGCCCATACAAGGAATTCCCTTCATTTTGACGTCATACAGGGCCATACTCAAAAAAAACTTTCCGAAACTCGTTCGAATCCTGAAGGAGTGTATTTGGCACAGAAATACTCCGTCATACGTCCAACTCGTTTTTTGAAACTTTGGCCATGTTTAGCATGAGAATCAACTCTTTAACAGCGTAAATAAGTCAGAATGCATGAAATAGCATTAGACCTCCACTTTAACTATTCTCTGAAGCAGTAGACGGAGTCTCAAGAGAAGCAGATCCCGCTATATTTTTCTGTTGATATGAAAAATCAGGTACATTTAGCAATATGGATATGATGTATATTATGATATTATGATATTCTGAGTTGTTCAAAGCATTTCTAAGGATAGAGATTAGCTGTCAGACTCTGAGATGGTGAATGGGAACATGGTGTGTGTAACATTAGCAACACATTATTGGCTGTTTGATAACGTAGACAAGCCAAAGGCTAATTATATTAATTACCATTATGTGTCTGACGTTGTAAAGAGCAATACATAAAACGCATCACCATTCAGATACATCGACGTGTAGACGAGCCTGAATAATTCACTCTTCCTGGTTCAAACACATGAATGAAACCAGTATTTCCACTTGCCATTGTGCAGCGTTTACTACAGTAAAGTTGAGCAAGTGGATCAGGCATTCTGAGCTGGTGTGAGTGAGTGGAGGCGGGGCTCATTTGCATATTCATTGATCCACGTATATAGACCTTATGCGCCAGAGAAACAAGCGAGCAGCCGTCTTTAGAATTTTTATCTTTGAACTTCTTGCAGTAGCTCTGTATATTTCTATGGCATTGCTGTTTAAGAGTAATTAGCTGGTGGATTTACTTATTGTAGAGTTTAGGAAAGTTATCATGAGCTTTGTAATGTTTGAAGCGGATGTCATAGCAAACGTCAGTAGACCGTGAAGATTTGGTTCATTCATAAATCCGTAAAATCAAACCTTCATGCTGTGATAATACAAACCAGAAGACAGAACACAACGAGTGCAGCGCTGAAAAGGGGCGGTGCTACAGAAGCTCTATACCAAATGAAGCAAGGGTGTAGAGTTAGGGTTCTGTACTTCATGCGATATACCCAATATACTTCAAGCGAAATGGAACTGATGTGACGTCATTTCGAACAAAATCTGGCCAAAATTACGTTTGTTTGGAGTTAGTTTTGGGAGTTCGAAACAGCTTGCCAAAGTCAACTTTGCTGGTAAACACCTTTGTACTACCGTTGGTCCGTGGCGATGATGTAATAGGTAGGTGTGCGTGGAGACTCCGCCTTCTTTCACATGAAAATCTTTTCTTGTTAATTTCTCCTGTTCAGTCCATCAAGGTCAGACGTCCGC
Organism: Rhinogobio ventralis; assembly: GCA_039654625.1. Classification (NCBI taxonomy): domain Eukaryota; kingdom Metazoa; phylum Chordata; class Actinopteri; order Cypriniformes; family Gobionidae; genus Rhinogobio; species Rhinogobio ventralis. Next base: position 3,085,211 of record CM077211.1, on the reverse strand, counting down.
AGGTGAAAACATGAACACACTGGAGAGCTGCTTTATAGTAGAAAATGAAGTTGTACTCCTGGTGAAACGAGACACTGACACTGTTTTTCATGTTTAATACGGTAAAGCTGCTTGATTTTAAGCAATCTAGGGCTCCAGACTGGCAAACAAATAGTGGCATTTTGCAACCTTTTTTCCTGCTGGTGCGAGTAGATTTTGTTAGAGGTCGCACTGGTGCCTCCACCACACTGCCCAAATGATAAGAGCTGACATTTCTGTTATACATGAGAACGTCAAACGGTAAACAAAATGAAAGCGGAATGGAACTGCACTACTCGCTTGAGCTGCGCTGCTCAGACTGTTCATCAGCTCGGAGCAATAATAGACAGCCCAGCGCCAGCTCATACACGGGCCGATCTCGATCACACGACACCGTTACTACTAGAGGTGTATGGAGTACCTAAAAACCATACTTGAGTAAAACTACAGATACCTTGCAGTGAAAATGACTCCATTACAAGTTACAAGTCACCAATTCCAATACGACTTGAGTAGAAAATCTTAGAGTATCTGATTTTAACAGTACTTAAGTATTTTACTAGTGCTGTTGGCTCAAAAATGCACTAGTCCTCGACACCTAAGAGACACGCCTGTGAAAATAAGAAACAGTTGAAATCATGTTTATTTTCTAAAATCAAAATATAACTGAACACCTCAGATTTAATTAATCAAAGTCGACACAAGTCCTCATGAAATCTAAACCTTATTTACTTTGTTAGCACACATTACAGGTCTTAGGGTGAACAATTAACCGTGCAAGTTAATGCACAGAAAAAAAATAGTTTGCCGTGGTAATCTTTAATCAAAATCTGAAAATTAACTTCCGGTCTGGAATGGCGTTCCCTTTCCGATGACGTCAGTTTGACAGCTTGGGTTTGAACATCCTTCAACTGTTAGTCTGCTATGAGTGAGAGATGAAGTAAAACCCTGCCCTCTATTCAATATTTCGTTTCACTTGGAAATACGTCACAGCACTGAAATAAAATCAGTTGCAACTTCCGGTTCACTGGGACTTTAAACATCTACAAACTCACAAGTATCAGTTAAGCTCAAGTGCTCAAAAAGGGTTAGCAATATCCTTCTAAAAGGACTCTTCAATATAGCAGATAAATCAAATATGTCAAGTAAAATTAAATAGTCAAAGTCTACTTGCACTGGATGTGCTGGTTTCGGCCTCATGACCGGCTGCAGTCATGATGATTCAGAATAAATGCACTCGCATACATGTAAAGTAGCCTTGTTGACATGTTTGGTTGAGTAAAGGCAAAACACACAAGATATTGTTACGGAACAGAGACTCAAAACCAGAAATGGAGTTATATAAAAAGAGTGTATTATCAGCAGAAGGAATAGTATACGAGAAGGTGAGTATTTCAGATGGGATGGATGGTAGATGAATGGAGAAATGGGAATACTGACAGTCTCTGTGGTTGTAGATAGTTGAGGAGGTCGTGGATGGCGGGGAGGATGGAAGCGGGTGCACACACCTCGGTGAAGAAATGGAAGACTGGTTTGGAGAAGGAGACGATGATCAGACACGGAGGACCAGGGAGACATGGAGGAACAGGATATACAATGGAGAAGGGTAATCTTCGCAGGAATCAGGTAGGTATAATCAGGTAGTTGAGTCCTTACTCATGAATGAGACCATACAATGTGACTGTGTGAGGTGTGTGCTTATATAGGTCAGTGCTGATGGGGAGATGAGGTGCAGGTGCGGGTGATTTGAACTCGGGTGACATTGAATTCTGTGATTGGGTGTTGGTGGAGCCTGGCTGATCTCTGACAGATATAGTACCTTCAATGCCCTTAGATGGTGATATCGCTTCTTTATATCAGAAACAAACTGCTGCAGAAAAAGTTAGGTGCCATGCAAAATGTAATGTGTAATTGCATTACTGTATTGTATGTATTGGAGTAAAAAGTACATTTACTTATTCGTAAATGTAGTCAAGTAGAGAGTAAAAGTTGCTAATATCTTTGATACTCAAAAAGATACTTAAGTACAGTAACTAATTACATTTACTCAAATACTTTACACCACTGGTTACTACACAGCGCTGAAGATCCAGTGAGAAAGCGTTTGAATTCACCACAGAATTAATAACATCGCTACTGCGAGACCTAGAGGAAGCGTTCGGCACAGAATTCTCTGTTATAAAACACAGATATCAGATGAAACAGCGCTGATGTGGAAACAGGAGAAACATTGAGAAGTTCAGGGGTTTCAGTCCACAAATCACCAACATTCACCATGATTTACTGTAGCAACACCACATGGTATTGTGGCAGAAAGTCGAATGTTTACAACCTTTTGAGAGTGAAATTCAAGCAATTTTCAAGGTCTTCACACTTTTTCCAGCATTTAAAAGCTCTAAATATTCTCCAATTTTAATGTTATTTTTAATGTGATGATTTGTAAAACTAAAAGTTTAAAAGTGTAGGCCACTGTGGCAAACAAGCACTTTTATTTTGAAAAGACATGAAATGACCACTATAACCAGTAGATGGCGGCAGAGGAGCACTTATTGACTTACTGGCCATTTCCACTCCTTGATACATGGAAAAAAGAAGGAAGTCACAAAGTCTCATGAAAAAACAAAAACATTTATTCAAATTGTGACTGAATTACACAGAAAACAAGAGCTCCTTTAATAATCAATGAAGCTGTCGGTCAGTTCAGTGTGAGACTAGAAGAACAATGGTGCATTTAATAAGAGTAGAATATTTAAATGTTCCCTATAAAATGAGGTTTTTGCACATTACTGTACATTAATGTTGTTAATAAAAATGTTTTATCTGCATATCAATTCAGGCTTAGTACTTCACTGTTAAATTTCCAATAAACAAACATGTAATATTATTAGTAACTGCACTTATTAACAAAACAACGCAAAACAATAGTAATTTCATTTTATGATTAAATTAACTTCATGATACATTTTCGTATATCGCGTATTTCGAACTTCGTTTTACCACTAAACGAAGAACAGAAAAGAACTTCACTGTGAGTATATCGGGGCCTTTAGAAGTAAAAATAATTTATGTGAAAGAAGGCGGGGCCTCAGAGCCACACCCACCTATTACGTAATCGCCACGGACCAATGGTAGTACAAAGGTGTTTACCAGCCGGAGCAAACTTGTCCGGAAATGTTGCTTTGATGTTCGCTTCAGCCTGATTTTGTTTGAAATGACGTTACATCAGTTCGTTCTGCGATTCCGATATCAGGCCTTTACATTTTGGTGATCCAAGATGAGTTTTAAAGATGCAGTGTGTAGTATTTAGGATCTATTGACAGAAATGCAATATAATTTACATAACTATGTTTTCAGTGGTGTATAAAGACCTTACATAATGAACCGTTAGGTTTTTATTACCTTAGAATGAGCCATTTCTATCTACACACACCGCGGGTCTCAGATGACCACATCTTTGTCCTGTGCCCTACGGGCGACGAAGGTTACCGCACGCTCTCTCTGTCAGGTGATGTCCACTGCTGTGGTCCAGGAACGTCATCTATGGCTCAACCTAGCAGATATGCGGGAGGCTGAGCGAACACGTTTCCTCAACTCCCCTATCTCCCAGGCTGGGCTATTTGGCGGGGCGGTCCAGGACTTTGCCCAATAGTTCTCGGCCGCACAAAAGCAGACTGAGGCGATTAAACATATTCTGCCCCGGCGGCCCGCTGCTGCCTCCACCCAGCCACCGGCACAGACGCCTCAGCCTGCTCCCTGTCGAGGCCGCCCTCCTGCGGCTCCTATCCCCCCCCGGCCGGCCCCAGCAGCAGCCTACACCCGGGCCAGGGCGCGGAGGAGGTCGCAGGAAGGCCGCCCAGCCTGTCTCCGCCCCTAAACCTGCTAAACGGCAGGCCAAGCGGCGCTCCTGAGACGGGCCGCTCGGAGGTGAACTTGGTTCTTTCCCAGGAGATGGTAACAGGACCACACCTTCCCCCGGTTGAGGGCCGGGGGAGAATCCTTGGTTTTCCCCTTCCGAAAAGGGTCCGGTCGAGATCGTCCCTCCAGCAGAGATGAAGTCCGGCTTCTACAACCCCTACTTCATTGTACCCAAGAAGAGCGGTGGGTTATGGCCAATCCTGGACCTGCGCGTCTTGAACCGAACCCTTCACAGGCTTCCATTTAAGATGTTGACAGCCAAACGCATTTTCGAATGCGTTCGTCCATCGGATTGGTTTGCAGTGATCGACCTGAAGGATGCGTACTCCATTCTTCCTTGACACAGACCGTTTCTATGGTTTGCCTTCGAGGGTCAGGCATACCAGTATACGTTACTCCCATTCGGTTAGCCCTGTCTCCTCGCGTCTTCGCGAAAGTCATCGAGGCAGCCCTTGTGCCACTCAGGCAACACAGGGTTCGCATCCTGAACTATCTCGACGACTCGCTGATACTAGCTCACTCTCGAGACCAGGTTTGCGAACACAGGGACCTGGTGCTCCGGCACCTTGCCGCTTGGGCCTTCGGGTCAAGTGGGAAAAGAGCAAAATCTCCCCCGTGCAGAGGATCTCTTTTCTCGGTATGGAAATCAATTTCGGTCGCCATGTTTGCGCAGCTTACGAGCGAGTGCACGCAGTCACTGCTGCCTTGTCTTCACCAATTCAAGGGCAAGAGTGCAGTTCCATTGAAGTTTTTTCAGAGGTTCCTGGGGCATATGGCATCCGCAGCCGCGGTCACGCCGTTCGGACTGCTTCATATGATACCGCTTCAGCAGTGTCTTCGCGATCAAGTCCCGAGATGGGCATGGCAACAGGGCACGCTCCGGGTCCCAGTCACTGAACCTCACTTTTCTACGAGTGCCCCTAGAACGAGTTTCCAGGCATGTTGTTGTATCAACAGATGCCTCTGCCACGGGCTGGGGTGCCATGTGCAATGAGCATGCTGCCGCGGGCTCCTGGAAAGGACCCCAGCGCCTATGGCATGTCAATTGCCTCGAGTTGCTGGCCGTACGTCTTGCCCTGCACCGCTTTCGAGCCCTGCTGAAGGACAAACACGTACTGGTCCGTTCAAACAACACGGCGACAGTAGTGTACATCAAACGACAAGGTGGTCTACGCTCCCGCCGGATGTCGCAACTCGCCCGCCATCTCCTCCTATGGAGTCAGAAGCATCTGAGGTCACTTCGTGCCGTTCACATCCCAGTAGACCTGAATCGTGCAGCTGACGAGCTCTCACGGTTTCAGCCACTTCCGGGGGAATGGAGACTCCATCCCAAGACGGTTCAGCTGATTTGGGAACAGTTCGGTGACGCACAGATAGATCAGTTGCCTTCCACGACTCTTCCCATGGCCGGTGGTTTTACTCCCTGACCGAGGGGACCCTCGGCACGGATGCACTAGCGCACAGCTGGCTGCAGGGCCCACGCAAGTATGCGTTTCCCCCAGTGAGCCTTTTCGCACAGGTTCTGTGCAAGATCAGGGAGGACAGGGGGCAGGTCTTTTTGGTCACCCCGTATTGGCCCGGCCGGACCTGGTTCTCCTTGCGACAGCCCCTCCCTGGTCGATCCCAACCCTCTGGCACCCACGTCCTGATCTACGGAACCTACACGTGTGGGCCCTGGACAGGACGCGGCAGGTTTGAGTACCCTACCACATCAGGTGGTGGCTACCATCACTTCCGCTAGGGCCTTGTCCACAAGACAGGCCTATGCGTTGAAGTGGAACCTCTTCATCACCTGGTCCTCTTCTCGCCGAGCAGACCCAAGGAAATGCCCGATCAGGTCCGTGCTCTCCTTCCTCCAAGAGGGTTGGAGCGAAGGCTGTCTCCCTCCACTCTGAAGGTTTATGTGGCCGCAATATCGGCTCACCACGACCTGGTGGACTCAAAAACGGTAGGACAGCACAACCTGATCCGCAGATTCCTTAGAGGAGCGAGGAGAATAAATCCACCTCGCCCTCTACAGATGCCCTCTTGGGACCTCGCAGTGGTATTATCTGCCCTGCAGAGAGCTCCCTTTGAGCCCTTGCAATCTATTGAGTTAAAGTTCCTTTTGATGAAAGTGGCGCTCTTGATTGTCCTGGCTTCCATCAAGAGGGTAGGGGACCTGCAGGCATTTTCGGTTGACGAAGCGTGCCTGAAATTCGGGCCGGCTAACTCTCACCTGATCTTGAGACCCCGGCCTGGATCAGACCCCACCAGGAGTATAGCCTCCTCTTGGGCTTTAGCGCATGGCGCCTCGCTAACAGACATTTGTAGAGCTGCAGGCTGGGCGACACCCAACATATTTGCAAGATTCTATAATCAAGTCAAGTCAAGTCAACTTTATTTATATAGCGCTTTTTACAATGCAGATTGTTTCAAAGCAGCTTCACAGTGTTAAACAGGAAAATAATGAAACCGAATTTGATTCGGCTGTACAGCCGCTCTGGAGAAAACGGTGATGTCATCTAGCTCATTTCAATTATCATATATATTCAAGTAATGTAGTTGATATAGTTAATTTAGTTTAGTAATTAAATTTAATTGGGATATTTATTTGAAAATTTAGTGTCCCCAACTGAGCAAGCCAAAGGCTCCGAGTGGAGCCAGTGTCCTCCCGTGTACTCGCTCCTAGTGGCCAGTAACTGGACAGGCTCAGGTGTCATTGCTTGCTGCATTCCACTCCACGGACTGGATGCGTGCGCATTTTTACTCAGGTGAGTTTTCTCAGTAAGCCCTGAGTTCCTCCAGCACTGTTGACACCGACACCAGAGTGCATGCCCGCTTGGTCAGCCCTCGTGTTAGGCTAGGTGCCTCCATGTGCTTGGTTCCCCCATTGGGTAACCCCCACATGTGTATTTCCACAGTCTCTTCGAGCACGTGTCTTCCCTTGGCAAGACACCCTGCCGCTCCTGGGGCTGAAATATTCCACCTGCGGCTGGATACCCCAGAATGCTCCATATGCAGCCCATACGTGGATCATATGTGTATTCCTAAGTCCTCCCTACGGACAGGCATTGTGTTGCATTTCTCCACGTGGGATATGCTTCCCAGTGTACCTTTGTATTGCCGTTGAGCCTAGCCCCTCGTTTGTGCTTAACTCACAGCAGGGAGCTCTGGTCAGCGCAGGGCGCTGGAAGACAGCCGTTGTGGCGAGATTGAATTAGGAACCCCCATTCCGTCAGTAACTGACGTAACTCGTAGTGTACTGACTGAAAGGGAACGTCTCGGTTAAGTATGTAACCCTCGTTCCCTGAAGGAATGGAATGGAGACGTTACGTCCCCATGCCACAACCGCTGTACCGCTGGTTTATTTTGTTATAAAACAAAAGTAAATAAAAGTACAAACACGGGCCACTCCCGTCAACCACTCCCACCTACGAACCGGTGTGGGATAAGAGGTTAAGTTTTTTTATTTGTTTTTATTTTATTTTATTTAATGCACATTTATAACACTATACTTTGTGTTTTATTACCTTGGCATTTAATTGCAGAAAACTGCTCCTGCGTGAGTGTCTTTAACACAACCAACAAGGCTGACCAACAGTAATAAATCTCTCTGTCTCAATATTTCTTTTTCCTCTTTAGAAAGTCATAAACACACTATCAAAGATGTTTTCCTCTTGCTATTAAGGCAAATGGGAATGCAAAAATGATATTACCCATCTATGCATTATAAACAGAATCTGATGCTTGTGTGAGTTTTCTAGCCATCATGGCAGCAGAAATTCACAAATGATGGAGTAGAGCATTATAACCAGGCATTAGGTGTAGTCGTGCTATGTTGTTTCAAACTGAACCGACTTACGAATTTTAATTTCAACTATGAAAAAGACTTTAATTGAGGGGGTCAAACCCTTTGTACAATAATGACTTATAGAGTATTTGAGCTGTCTAACACTAGCAAAGCTTAATGACTATCCTAGGACAACATGCTAAAACATGCTAGCAAAACCTGGTAATTCATGCTAGCAAAATGCTAATTAATGTTTTCTTTCCTTCTCTTTCCACTTCACTAAATTTAAAGGGATAGTTCACCCAAAAATAAAAATTCTGTCATTTACTCACCCTCAGGTTGTTCCAAACCTGCATGCGTTTCTTTGTTCTGCTGAACACAAAAGAAGATATTTTGAAGAATGTTTGTAACCAAGCAGATCCAAGCAACCATTGACTACCATAGTAGGGTAGTCAGTGGTTGCTTGGATCAGCTTTCTGTTGATCATTAACTGAGATGATGGAAAAATTAAGGTATTTGGACTGGCCTGTTGTCAAAAAGTAACTTTTTTACTCTATCAAACCCTTTTCCCACACAATTTAGGTATTTAGATTTTGGTTATCATTCCAAGCAACATTATGAAATCAGCCATCATACCATGTTTGCACTGTGTATTGAGTTTATAATCTTTCACCAAAGAGACTACACCTCTGTTCCAAAACCAAATGTGTTATCTCCTGCCTACACAGGCTGCTGCCTTTTAAAGGGGATATCATATAGGATGCATTCTTCCATTCTGCTAACAGCTAAACACAGAAATGAAACAGAATACAGTTAACGAATGCATTTTTTTAAAGAAAAAAAGAAAAAAAAGTTTAACTTCTTTTAATTTGACAGACCATCTTAAAATGGTCTTTTCTCTGCATTTTTAACATAAAACTAATTAAACACAGGGAACATGCATGCAAGAATCCTGTGAAGTACAGTGCATCCAGAAAGTATTCACATCACTTGACTTTTTCCTCATTTTGTTATGTTACAGCCTTATTCCAAAATGGATTAAATTCATTACTTTTTCTCAAAATTCTACAAACAATACCCCATAATGACAACGTGAAAGAAGTTTGTTTAAAATCTTTGCAAATGTATTAAAAATAAAGGACATTCACAGAGTTGTCCCGTAGCCAATCCTTTGTTATCTTGGCTGTGTGCTTAGGGTCGTTGTCCTGTTGGAAGATGAACCTTCGCCCCAGTCTGAGGTCCAGAGCGCTCTAGAGCAGGATATTCTAGGATTGTATTCTCTGTTTAAATGCAAGTGCGCTGATTTCCAACAAGCTTTTTATTGTTACAATGTCGGTAGTATATGCAAATAAACAATGTGTACTCTTATGGCGAGTTCAGACTACACGATATCAGCCTGATTTTGGAACGATCCATTTAATGTAGGGTGTTGTGGTGATTCGTAAATGACAATTGGTGTCGGGACACAAGAATCTATCATTTCCTCTCAAAAATTGTGCCATATTGGATGTTGACAACACAGCGTCTTTCGTAATTTTGTCTGGCCCAATCAGACATCAGTGGGCGGAGTTAGTGTAAATAGCCTCTGCCAACAAGGCGGGCACTCAGTGTGAATTAGTGTTGCTTTCGTCAACGAAAATTATGACTAAATATCATCGTCAACAAACCTTTATCATGCGACGAAAACGAGACGAGATGCAACGTAAATGCTGGTCATGTGATGATGACTGTAATTAAATGTATAATGCAATATTGTTGATGAAGAAAAAAACAAGACTAAATCTGGTTTACAAAATAAAAACTATTCTAAAATGTCTCTTCATTTTCGTTGACCAAAACGAGACGAGATGAAATGTTATAACGTTATTTTGTCTCGTTTAGTCACGTTATTATTATTATTTTGTAGTATTTCTGTGTCTCACTTCAGGGGCTGCATCAGGTCACACTGCGCAGACGCAGGCAACGTCACTTTCTTCAAGCCTCACTCGCGGCATTATTTAGAAGATGCAGCTGCGGTGAGTTAGCGTTAACGACAACAAACTAAGTTAAGTCTGACACAGAGAAAGGGACCGATGGCCATCCAGCCGGGGTTCGTCTTTAGCCCTATTCGGACGGTAATTGTTTCTCGTGTATTTTCATCATTTACAGGGGCTGTCTGTGATTTTATTGCCGTCCGAATCCAGAATGTCAGTGTTTTTCTCCCAGCACCCGCGTAAAAATCCCAGGCTGAATTACCTACTGACTTTTTTACATTCCCACACGAGCGCCTATACAACAATTTATAGATTAACATGACGGAACATGCTAGTCGATAAGATGAATCAACTTATCATAATATTCACTAATCATTCAGAAATGTCCAGGTGCGTCTAAAAGTGTCATCATCTTCCTGAGTCTCTCATCTGTGTCCGATTCCGGTTCAAACATGCAAGGCACTCCACAACTGGTTATTTCTGACATTTTGGCTGAGTGAGATTCGCCGGTTTTGTTGTTGACAGAGTATCCGAAGCTCATGTAAAGGATCCGCCCTCTTCTGAAAAGGGCGGGGAGCAGCAGCTCATTTGCATTTAAAGGGACACACACAAAAACGGCACGTTTTTGCTCACACCCAAATTTGACAAGCTGTAATAAATGATCTAGGGGGTATTTTGAGCTGAAGCTTCGCAGACACATTATGGGGACACCAGAGATTTATATTACATCTTGTGAAAAGGGGCATAATATGTCCCCTTTAAGAATACATGAAATGCTGCTCTAGAAATTGGCTCAAATTAGGCAGTTATGATGGGACAGTGGCTTAAAATGCTGTCTAGGTTGCTCACTACTGTAGTTTTTGGAACAAAGCCTACAACTAGATGAGCGTTTCAAATACAAATATTTGTCTTAGCAGTTTCAAAGTGTGTTTTCTAACGTGTGCCCCGGGAACCAATGCTCTCAGGAGATCTTCAGGACGTCCTTATGAGGAATGTGCATGATCTTTGACCTGTAGTGGGGGTGTCAGCGGCAGGGCGAGGGCTCTGTGAAGTGCAGCTGATTCTACACACCCTGACTTCTGACACCAGCATGTGCGGGATGAAGCTTCAGCTTAAAAGATTGTCCATGTCTTTGGAAATTGTGAAAAGGAACATGGCAAAAGCGTTTCTATGTGAGGGTTTTTAAACATTACTTAATTGTGTTCTAATCCTACAGATGGTTCTTTTAAGAGTTTATAATGTGTCAGCGTTGCTATAATATCTCTTTCTGTAAACATATCCTCGCACTCTGTTTTGCTTTTCCCGGTGAGTCAGTCATTGAAGCACAAATTCCATTACAGTGCTGTGGAAAAAACAAGCCTTCCATCATACACACTTCACACACCCAACGTCCTGCTGACTCACTGCACCCTCTTATCCATCTTTGGCATTGCATGATGTGTTTACAACACTGGTCTGAAGAGAGATCACTGGACTGACATAGACACAAACACATAAAGCCTTTAATGAGATTTCTTTAGTAAGTTCTGTGGAACACAGTTTCTAAATTATATATTACAAGACATTTCTGAAGTAAGTGTGAATGATGCTTGCTGGGCAAAAGTAGGGTGTGTGGGTGGTTACTAGGTGGTCACTTAGAGCCCACCCCAAAATATGATACATGAATATGATATTCTGGTCTCTAAATATGATCTATGTCAATGGAAGTCTAATGATTTTTTGCCTTTTTTAATCGGATAGGTTAATTTTGGGATAGTTCACCCAAACATGAAGATTCTGTCATCACTGAATCACCCTTATGTTGTTCCTAACCCAAATAACTTTCTACTGTGGAACACAAACAAAGAAGTTCTGAAGAATGTTGGTAACATTCTTGGTTCTTGGAGTCTTGGGGTCAGAAAGACTTAAAAAATGATAAACAGCACCTACATCACCACAAGTTGTTTGGGAGGGTTTCAAAATCCTCCTCGCTCATCCAGAAACAAGCATATTCAGCATATTCAGTTGTCAGACACGACTAGAACTTCAAACGGGACCTAGTTCTGTGCTCAAATGAAACTAAAAAAGGGCTTTTTGGCAGCAAACCCACCAGATGGGTTTGGTGCAAACTGGGATAAAAAGTACCACATGCCCATGGTTAAATACAGCTGGATCTTTAATGTTGTGGGCCTATTTTTTGGTGGAGGTCCTGGACATCTTCATGGATTCATGGATTCTAGCAAACACCAACAGATAAAAAATCAAAACCTGACGCTTGGGCCGTGGTTGGATCTTCCGTCAGGACAACGATCCAAAACAAACCTCAAAATCAACACAAAAATGTGTCACTGAGAACAAACTGAAGCTTCTGCCATGACCATCCCAGTCCCCTGACCTGAACCCTATAGAAAATGAGTGATGAACTGAAGAGAAGAAGCACCAACAGGGATCTGGGAATCTGAAGGATCTGGAGAGATTCTGTATGGAGGAATGGTCTCTGATCTCTTGTCAGGTGTTCTCCAAACTCATCAGGCATTATAGGAGAAAACGCAGAGCTGTTATCTTGGGAAAGGACGTTTCAATAATTGGATGCCAATAATTGTGGCTAATGTGAACTTGAGAAAAACATTTATTTCATAATAAGATTTTCCTCTCACTTTCAGTGGTTTTACTTTAATGAAATTTTTTTGAATGAAGGATCAAAAGGATAAACAATGCAGATTTATTTTCACAGCCACCTTTGCTTATATTTACCAAGGGTACCAATATTAGTGAACGACACTGTGGATGGATGGATGGATGGAAACATTTAAAATGTACTTTAAGGTAAAAAAAAATATTTGAAATTATTACAAAGTGCACTTTTTACAGTGTATTTAAGTGTGTTAAGAAATAGTCATCAAGGTATACCCTCTTTAAGTGCACTTAAATGGCCTTTTATTTCTATGTTAACTGCAAGTACAGTTTTTTTAAAATATACTTTTAAGATTTGAAGTACACTACAAGTGCACGTTCAATACAATTAAGCACAAGGGGTCCCTTTAAATATAAAGGTTGTCCTCAAGGTAAAGATCCTTTAGCAAAGACTAGTGTTCTTGAGGTGGCTATATTTGGTTCCTCAGATCATTATTTTGGTTTACTGCACTAGTACAGATATTTTCTTAAGAACTAGACAATAGAGAGCATATTATTTAACCTGTGGAGGTGTGCACTACATAACCTTGTCCACCTTTGGAAATGTTTGTCTGGTCCAGTAACAATGGCTGGGATTGGGCCAGACTGTCTAATAGCAAATGCTCACAACACCCTCCTTCTCTCTAACCCTGGTTTTAATGACCTCTTCTCTCCGTCATCATTCAGCGTGAGAGGGCCAGTGCACATATCCTGCTTTTGTGGGACAGGAATCTCTGGAATTCTGACCACCTCCTTCTCTCCTTCTTCTTCTCTCCAGGCCGACACACGGCTCTCCCAAATAGTGCAAGAATTACTGAGCTGACCCTCCTTTCTTGTGATTGCTATGTCTGGGTATTTGCGTAAAGGGCTGCGTGTGCAGTGCATACCACACACACACACACTCAAGCTGACAGATGCACAATCAAACTCACACTGTCAGTGCTAAAATCCTCCAATACCTTCTCTGTAATGTCTTTAGACACACACACACACGCACACGTCCCCCTCTTACCTGCAGATCATGTTTGGCTTCACTCCCCACCTGTCTCTCAAAGTTACTCGCTCACATTTCACACCCTCTCATATGATTCATTCCACAGTATCCAAACCCCCACCGCACTGAATTCAGTGGGAGACTAGTATGTAATTTATTCAATTTTAAAATATGGTAACAGCTATGATGCCAAGCACCTGTTTAGTTAGTGTGTATCTCTGCACAGCACCCATAGCAGGGGCCAACTATTAACCTTAGTTTACAAGATTAACCCTTAAATGCATGAATGCTTCACCAATCATTATTACACATTCGGGTCTTTAGCGACCCGGATCTATATCTAACACATATGGATCTTTAACTGCTCCAGTGGTATAAAACTCTCCTGATATTTTAATAGCAATTACAAAAGAATAAAATAAAGCACATTTTATTACCTTTTTTATCTTCAAAGGGTTCAATTTGAGCAGATGCTTTTTACCATCATTGTCATCGTCAGAGTTCATTTCTCCAGCACATTCAGCATTTGGCTCATATTCGCAATCTCAAACATATTCTCAAAAATATAGTTTTCAAAATCAATATTTTGATTGCTGACAGCTTCTTCATCAGATCCACCATCATTTGACTGACAAAATGCACAGACAATAATTGACGTGAAAAAATAATTGCCCCTGTCCTATAGCATATGGGTATTTATTATCAGATGAGCATCAAATATCTAGTTCACTCATGAAACTCTACATGGTACAGGCTAATAGGTCTTTATATGAAATCTGCAATCACATCATTACTGCATTGTACGAGCTGATTGGCCTCTGCTGATCCTGCAGCCAATGCTTGCTAAATAGTCTGGTATGGTGTTTGCTGTAAGCTAGTTCCTCTGAACCCCTCCACCTCCCCAGCTCCACCTGCCTAGATCTGCTACAGGATTTATTCCTGTCTATTCATGCAGCAGCAACATATCTTACATGCTCACATCAGCGTGTCAGTGTATCTAATAGCAGTAGCAAGTACATACTTGCTCTGCAGCAGTAGAATGCGTAGCAGATCTAGTGATAAGACCAAATTCCTAACACTTTTTAAACGATATAAAAGCATAAACTGCAAAAAAGATCATAATTTTAATGATAAAAGACCTTAAAAATGCCATGGTGAAAACCTGTTAATTTATCAACGGTAAGTTCCCTTATTATATATGGTGAAAAACTGTAATGTAACAGAGTATTATAAAGTAAAATATTGTAAAATGTACACTTTTTGCAAGTTGAAATGTTTATTGCATGTGTATTGCATGATCATCTTTTGGGAAAAGCTTCTCATGATGAGTTTTACCAGCTATGTTGTTATAGCAGATGTCAGTGTATTACAAAAGATACAAAACAGATTTCACTGGTTTCACACTCTCACACCACAAGGATTTCCCGCCACTGTTTAGTTACTATGGTCACCGTCAAGTTCTGTGTATCAGCTGTGTTTGATTAATCATCTTGTTTGTGTTTGCTTTATAAGTTGTACTTTGACAGTCACTCTTTGTCTGGTCATCATTATGTTCAAGTGTTTGTCTCTTTGGAATGATTATTAAACCTTGAGTTGTTTGGAACTCTATTCTTCTGTCTTCGTCTGTCTTCCTGCAAACACTTGTGACAACTGGGTTAGTAGGTAACATTTTATTTTGATGGTCCACTTTAGACGTTCTACTAACACTACATGTTAACTAACTCACATTAGAGTATTAGTGTCTGCTTAATATCTGCTAAGACTTTATTTTGATGCTCCCAACAGACATTCTACTGACTATAAGTAACTTTGCAACTACATGTCAACTTATTCTACTAACCCGAACCTAACAGTCTACTAAGTTGACTTGTAGTTGCAATAGTTGCTTATAGTGAGTATAATGTCTAAATTTATTTTGGACCAACAATAAATAAATCCATAAAACCTACAATGTAAACCCGAATAGGTTGGCATAACTCAAAAAATCAGAGGCAATCCGTAACATAATTAAGTTAAGGAAAAAAGTTTAAGCAGAACTGACAGACTTTTATTTTGTACTCGTGCATTTACGTAAGCTAACCTTAACTCTCTAGAAAACTTTTAGCACATTTTTACTATTACAGCTCTCAAGGTTAAGTTGATTATAGCATTATATTTAGATCTATGGCATTATATTCAGATTGTGGCATTAAAGGTTGCAGTGATGAGCATTGTAGCCGATCACAGACATGTTGAGTGCATGAATGCCGTGATCTCGTCATTGCAACTCGATTTCTGCACACTAACAAATGCTTTCATCATAACTAACAGTGCAAACACAATGTAAATAAGAGATTTGTTGATTATTACGGGATTATTAGTTTTGGCGCGAGTCCAGAAGTCAGTCACTAATAAGCTCGCGCTGTTTGATTGACAGCTCCAGCGATGGTAAAGGGAGCGTTCTTTCTATATATAATTTAATCAGTTTAAATAACAGATTATTTTCATCCTACTAAGAGAAACAATGTAAAGTTGAGCGTTTAGTCACTGGTTTGATTTACTGACACACAGACAAAGAACATCTGACTGTACATGAATCATATCAGAAATCACTGGTCTCAGATCAGGCATTAGAATTAACACGGTTACTCACATGTTGTGGCATTACTGTCGAGTCCATATCGTAAAAGTCTGTTTGCAAAGCCTGCTCCGAAATTGCGACTGATTTCCCAAAGAATCCACAGTGAAATGTTGTGAATACAAATAAATAATGCTCAACTGAGACATTCACATTGTTGAAGATAAATAAGCACATTCCTAGCATTAGGATCCTTTGGAAGGTAATGTTATTTTTAGTCCAGTGATCCTGTATCGCTCTTCTCTCCTCGTCATCTCACTAACACGCCAGTGGGCGGGGCCAAAGTTGCGATGATGAAGTAGGCATTGATCTTTTTCTGCAGAGGCGGTCTTTCACTCAACGAGTCGTTCTCTGGGCTTGGTTACAATAAAAGCTGTTTTTGGACTAACAAGGAAGTTTTCAGTTTTGAAACTTACAGGATATTCTTGATGACCTCTTATATGTCAAAATTTGATTTCTCAGTTCATGACCCCTTTAAAGGAAACAAGTTCATAAAACTCAAAACAATGAAACAGTTCAGATTACTTAAAATGTGTCAGTTTTGTGAACTCAAAAGACAAAGAAACTTCTATATACTCATAAAAGTTGATTTGAATGAACTAATTTGTTTAATTTAAGTCTACTCTACTCAAACCAATTAATTATTTTGAGCATTAGGGTTTACAGTGTGGCTAACATATTTTTTTTATGGTAAAGTTCTGGCAACTAAAGCTAAAGGCTTTTTACTCTATCTTTGATTCATTTTTTAACAGTGTATATTATTGTTCACAAATCATACTGGATCAGGTGTTTAATTCAAAGAAAAATCTCTGCAGAAAGGGCACAGAAGTTCTAGGGCGGTTATATGAATTCTATGAAAGCAATCTCTGGAGATCTTCCTGCCTTCCCATGTTTCTCTTCCTGGGTTTCATAACACAGACCTGAGGCCCAGCGGAGAGCTCTTCCTGCGACTCAATAGAAAACACTTTTCATGTCCTTGCGAGATGACAATGAGAATGTTTCGTTTTTCCTACAAAAACACTGGAACCTGTGTGAACGGCCGGGCTTTCCTGAACGAGGCCGCTGTAGGAAGGGAGGGAGTGAGGAAAGTGCAGCAGGAAGCACTCGGAGCAGGAGGCGTGCAAGGATAGTAGAAAGTTTTCGCATACGTGTGTGTGAGCTGAGTTGTTTATGGGGATTTTTCTTCGCATCTGCATCAGGACTTCCCATCCAAAAGGAAAACGGCTGGAATTCCCTTTCTCAATTGTTCCACTATTATAACAATGTTTTTATGCACTCCAGTGCGGCTTTCGCAATTAAATTGTGTGGTCAGGTGAACACCCTACATGAATGTGTTTGTTAGTTGTATTAAGTGTCTCTGTGGTTTTGTTTCATTTCATTGTCATTTGTAATCCACACTACTGAGACTTGCAGGTTTGCATTCACACCCTGGTCCCTAGAGCCCCCGCAACACAAATAAGGGACCCCCTCATTATGAAGACACACTCCCACTTCTCTGATGTCAGAGACCAGCTCTCTTTCTCTCTCTCTCTCTCTCTCTCTATAAGGTGTCCTGCCTCTTTGGAAAAGCTCTGTAAAACTGACAAGCATCTGAGTTTGAGTCTTGCTGTACCTTTAGTAACTAGTTTGACTGATGCGCTCTGTAACTGCTTGAATCGCTCACGTAAATAAATAGACAAGCCTCTGACACCCTCTGAGATCTTTGGAGTTCATTAGAAAGTGGATAAACCTGCTTTTTGCATTGGGGATTTTTAAAACTTTTTTTGGTATTCATTTTTGGGGACAGCTTGGAAATGTGTTCTGGAAGGAATCAAAGGACTCGGACAGTTATTTGCATCGTCTTCTTGTTTGTTTTATGCTCATCTGAAGGAGAGGTGAGTAAATTTGATCCTGTATGTTGCACACATGTCAATTCACAGACATTGCATAAGAAATCTGTTCATCTTTGATGGTTGTGTGATCCCAAAAATGATCTTTTGGGAAATTACAAACAGCCTATTATTGTTGTTGTTGTAATCTGATACGTCCTCATGCTCATTGATTTCTCTTTATTGAGCATAAAAATGTGACCCTGGAGCACAAATCCAGTCATGCGTCTCACGGGTATATTTGTGGCAATAGCCAACAATACATTGTATGTGTCAAAATTATCAATTTTTCTTTTATGCCAAAAATCATGATCATGTTCCATGAAGATATGTTGTAAATTTCATACCGTAAATATATCAAAAATGTATTATTATTAGTAATATGCGTTGCTAAGAACTTCATTTGGACAACTTTAAAGGAGACTTTCTCAATATTTAGATTTTTTGCACCCTCAGATTCCAGATTTTATGACTGGTTTTGTGGTCCAGGGTCACAAATGTTTTGAATGAATTATTTGTTTGATTTCAGCGAGTCATTCTATCTGCTCTATTCTCAGACATTCTAAAAATATATATAAAGATTCTAAAAAATGCATTTCATGTGGTAACAGCTACATTTTATGTGATTCTATTTATTTTTTATGTTTTTAAAAAATATATATATATATTTAAAGTAAAAAAAAATACACTTCTGTTCAAAAGTTTAGGGTCAGAAAGGCAAAAAATTAATTAATGCTTTTATTCGGCAAGGATGCATTACATTGATCAAAAGTGATGACACAAAATATTTCTATCTCAAATAAGTGCTTTTCTTTTGAACTTAAAGAATCCTGAACAAAAGTATCACAGTTTCCACAAACATATGAAGCAGCTCAACTCTTTTCATCATTAATAATAATCATAATAAATATTTTTTCTAGAATGTACATTTCCTGAAGAAAATGCGAGTGGTGCTTGCAGTGGCAAAACTCGGGACCCGGTTGCTACCGTGATGCAAAAAAAGCCAACCAACATGTCTGTACAAATTAGGATCATGTGACACTGAAGACTGGAGTAATGATGCTGAACATTCAGCTTTGATCACAGGAATAAATAGAAAACAGTTCTTTTAAATTGCAATCATTTTTCACAATATTGCTGTTTTTACTGTATTTTTGATCACATAATTGCCGCCTTGGAGAGCAGACCATTCAAAAACGTTATTAAAAAAATATATATTTAATTTTAAACTTTTTAAAGTATAAGCATGACCTTTTGACTTTAGGTTGCATCAGGAGAATATTTCTATGGAGATCAAATCAGAAATAGCTCTTAATGGTAACAACGGCTCAGTTTATCTTACAGTGTATATTTATGATTCGATTCTACAGTCACATTTCAAACACAGACACCTAAGCGAGCGTATCTTATAAACACAGCCTGACCCACTCAAACAAACTTACAAAAACATTGGCCTGACAACACTTTCTACTGAGGTGAGTGGATGTGGCTGTGCTTCTCTCATCTCTCACTCTGTTCCAGCAGGGGGCCCGGGGCTGTTCCCGTCCGTGCTCGTGCCCCCCGTCTCCGCCCTCCTGTCCGCTCGGGGTCAGCTGGGTGTTAGATGAGTGTGGCTGCTGTAAGGTGTGCGCCCAGCAGTTTAACCAAGACTGCGGCCCTGACCGACCCTGTGACCACATCAAGGGCCTGCACTGCCACCTAGGGGCCGGAGGGGACCCTCACCGTGGACTCTGTAGAGGTAAGTCTCTCTCTTTATTTACTTCATCATTTTTAAAGTAGAAAGGGTAATAGGGTCTCTTCTCATATATAATAAATTAATGAGAAATTATATAATATTTGATAAATTATGGTCGGTTTCAACGACCAGGTTTAAGCTAGTCTCAGACTAAAATGCATGTTTAAGCTGTTTTAACTGAAAGCATCTTGCACTGATATATCTTAAAATATGTCAATGCCATTGTTCTCAAGATTCTGTCTTTTTCTAAGGCACGTTTATAAAAGCTTCTTAAATGTCCTTAAATTATAAAAGATGTTCAAATTTTAGGCAATTTTCCATTTCACTGCAATTTAACTTAAGAAGGTAATTTGGTGTTTGTTTGTAATATATAAATGAATCATAAAGAATTGCTGTCCTCAATGAAGTCATTACCATCATGTCAATAATTGTAAAGGATTTTTTAAATTATTATTATTTAAAAATATAATCTTATATATATTTGCCAGAGCAATAGTTGAAAATTACAAACTTAATGAATTTAATGAAATTACAGTCAATTTAATACACTTATAGTTAATTGTCTGCTAGCTGACTTGATGTAAGTCCAAGGATTTTGTAAGTTTTACTCCAAAAGTGAGTAACGCTTTATTTGAATATCTTTGTTACATGTTGCTACAGTAATAACAGTACATTATGTGCATGTAATTACAAGTAGAAAAGGTAATCTAACTTCTCCTCTATAATAAATGTATAAAAAAATATTTAAAAATATTGTATATAATATTATAGAAATGTAATATAATATAATAAACTCTATACATACTATACATTTTAAATAGATTGTCTTTGCATCATTACGTCGTGTCTGTATACAAGAAGGAGTCCGGCTCGCATGCGAGGATGCTGCAGGTGGTGGATCATTTACAGCCTTTTCTCACAGCAGCTGGAATAATTAAACGTATCATTTTGATGGCGGATTGTAATCCAGAAAGGTCCAAACGACAATCATCAGTGAGAACTGGAGATTCACCCGTTGTCAAAAGCAAAAGATTAGACTGTACGGAAATTTAAATCAACAGGTAACGCTAATACACACTAAATACACGTAGTCACACAATGCTGACGTTGTTTGAGCTAAGCGATCGTTAGATTTAATCACCGTTGGTAGCATGATTTATTGTAATGCTTTTTTTTTGGGTTGGTCAGAACAAAAGTGACAGACATGTTACTTACTTGTTCAGATGCCATTTTCCGGTGAAAGTTCTTATTTTGGTCATACTCCAAGACGCAGAATCTGTGATTTTGAAGTACAGTATCCAGACCGGTGCGGTATTACTCCTCAAAACATTAGATTCATCCGCGCTGAGGAGCCGTGCCGACGCACAACCCACGTAAAGATGATAATTCCACAAATAACTGCAATTGCAGGTTTCAAACAGAGATGGCGACAAAGAGGAAAAACTTACGGACTGCAGCTTTAATATGACTAAGTACTTATTTGTGTAATTAGTGTAACAAACCCAAACGTGATTAACTTATTTTTATGTGATATTAAATAATTTGCACAGAGTTGCTCCATCAGAGACTCTTGACTGAAATGACTCAACTCATGAGCACTGTCGTGTGTGTCTGTTAGCTGACACCCAGGGCCGTCCCTGTGAGTTTGGTGGGCGTGTGTATCAGCACGGAGAGGACTTCCAGCCCAGCTGCCAGCACCAGTGCAGCTGTATGGACGGTGTGGTGGGCTGCATGCCTCTGTGCCCACACAACATCCCTCTGCCCAGCACACACTGCGCCAACCCTCGGCTGGAGACGCCGCCGGGCCGCTGCTGCGAGGAGTGGCTGTGCGACCATGAGAACAGCATCAGGGAGGAGCCGCCGGACCCCAGTCCCCACCACAGCCCATCCAACCACATCAGCAGACTCCTACAGGGCCCTGACAGCTCCCTGTCCAGGGCGGGCTCCTTTCAAGGTATTATATTCAAGTCTAGTATCATTGAGATACTATTACGTTTTTTATTAATATTTTGAATTTTGAGTTTTTATTTTTATATTTTATGCATTTAAATTATTACTTAAGTAAATTAATTTTAGTTTAGTTTTAGTAGTTTAGTTGGGTGTTTTGCCATTTTAATTAGTTTTAGATTTTTTAAAAATATGTCTTTTTTAAATTTACTATTTTACTGCATAAAGTTAAATTAAACAACAATGGCAAGTATAACGTATGTAAAATGTAACTAATGTCCACTGAAGGTTGAAGTGAGAACCCATGTGCAGTTTATTTTAAATAAAACATCAACAAAATACAAAATAAGCAAAGACCTGACTTGAAATATGAACTTAAACATAAACTTGAACATGGACTAAACTAAATCTGTTGTTACAATTGTTACATGAGAGCTATATACACAAAAACCAATGAGAACGCGACACATGAGACTACGGAAGCACATGACAGGATCACATGATGGGATAAGGGAATCACATGACAAAAAGGAACCATGACTATGAAAACTACAAAAATAAAAGACATGAAAACAAGCTAAAACCCCAAACCAAAAATAATTTAATGATTATTTTATTTCAAGAAATGGAATTGATTTATGGCTATGGTTTTAGTTTTAGTTAACTATAATAGCCCTGGTTCATAACCCTCATGTTCTCTTGAGATTGATCTTACTGAGAATAAATTCAATTAATCATTTAATATTATTATATATTATAAATAATATTATAAAATCATTTATAAAAATAAATACTTAATTATTATATATATATATATATATATATATATATATATATATATATATATATATATATATATATATATATATATAATTATTATTTTTTCATTTTAAAGTACTTTAACAAAATGAATAACTTCTCTATGCATGTTTTTATGGAAGAAATTTGAATAAAATTGGTTTATAATCAGTTATGATAAGTTCAATCAGTGGAGTGTACATAGGGGTGCGTCCCTTATGCACTATTTTGTGTCGCTTTGTAGTATGAATAGTGCAAGTCGTGTTTACACTGAATTCCAAAAAGAAAAAGTGCACTTTAAATACCCTGATGATGATGCACTTAATTAAGTGCTCACAGCTTTCCTTATATGGCAAAAGGGGGAGGGGCTAACAGACTCCGGGGTTGCATGACAAAATATAACCTTATAAAATGTATACACTACACGTTTGAGTACATAGTGCATAAGTACATAGTGTATAGGGTAACACTGTACACTTAAGCAACATTTAAACTACCTTAGAAACCACAACGGAGAAATGCTTTCTTTATGGCTTTCTTTTCTCATTAACCCTGCAGAGTGGGCGTCTGTGCCGGTGTCTATGGTTCCCTTCCCATCATCCGAATGTTTCCCACAGACCACCGACTGGTCAGACTGTTCTACTTCCTGCGGGTTTGGCATCTCAAGTCGTGTGACCAATAGCAATGCACAGTGCAAGCTGGTTAAAGAGACACGCCTTTGCCAGATCCGAGAATGTGACATAACCCCAGCTGTGAAGGTGAGATATAATACACATACTGTACATTCAATCATCTGTACATACTGTATATACCTATATACTTTGGTCCTAAGACTTCCACAGGAGATATATGTCAATAATTTTAATATTTAAGCCCTTTTTTATTGACTGCTATCAGGATGTGAGAGTTTTCAGCTAGTATAACAAAAAGTGCTTATGAAAAACATTGAGTAGCTTATGTTTCAGACAAAATTCGTCCAGTTAGTTCACATATTTCTCTAAATAAAAATTATTCCAGAAGAAGCCAAAAACTCAAGCTTTGCATGTCACAAGGCAACACACGGCTCAGAGATGTGAGTGGAGTGAACAGCACACTGTAATCCGGATTCACTCCGGGTTTTCCATTTCCCCTCACTGGTCAGAGAAACCAAAGACTTCCCAAGATGGTGCACTCATATTACTATGAATGGGAGAAAAGACAACATGCAATATGGCGGAATAAGTCCCGCCTTCTAACTTTAAGAAGTGAATGAAAACGAGACACTGACACTGAATTTAGACACTGAGTGCGCCGGAGGGCTGTCGCTTTTGCATAGTTTGTGCTGCTATTTAATAACATTTGAAACTTAGCAAACTGGCAGCTCCAGTAGTAATGAATAGATTAATCTTGAACTCTGCCATGGAAACTAGCATGTATAAACCGGTTTGGAGAATGGATGGATGATTGAGGCGCCATCTTCTGGTCAGACGCGGGAATTCATTCAGCACGCGACTCTCACAGTGTGTGTGAGTATGGGTGTTCTCTAGCCATTGAGTGTACATCAGTCGTACACTCGTTATTGCGGTGCATTGTGGGATTTAATGAGTGCACTCGATAACGTTCACTATGGTTTCGGACATCACTACAAATGCACTGTAAACCTGAATAAGTTGGCAAAACTCAAAAAAAGTGAGGCAATTAAGTAAGCAGAACTTGCAGATTTTTATTTTGTACTCATTCATTTTAATTGCTCACCAACCCCCCCATAAAAACCAACATAACAGAAACTCTTCTAAACTAGCAAAACAAAACAAACACTACTAAATCTCCACCATTAATCTTGCACAAAAACATTATATAACAGCGTATAATTTTAGCATTTACCGTCCCTTTTGAATGTCATGGCAGAGCATGCTGGGAAATAGAAATCCCAGCCCAGTTTCAGTTAAATTTAAGTTAGTCTAAATTAAAAGTTCATAAAACCAGGTGCGCCGGGACAGGGGGGTCATGACCCCTGCAGTTTTGAAAAGACAGCAATCGACCCCCGCTCTTTCGATAAGGGAAACTAGCCTGCGCGATTAGCTAACTAAAACTTCCAACAACAAACATCACATCACATTCACAAAGGATGGAAAATGCCCTTCATTTTGTTTGCACTAATAAATGCGGCTGCCTGCCGCACCAATAAAACTTTGTTTCATATATTTTTTTCTATATCATCATAAATATCATTATCGCAAATATTCTTGAAATATCGTAATATAATTTTGAGGCTATATCGCCCACCCCTAATATGTACTTATTTCACTTAGTTCGTATTGTAATAATAATCAATATTATTCTATTAATGATCAGGCAAGTTTAATATACGATGGTGGTCTGACAGTGAGCCTGAAGTGGTGGTCCGATATCTTACAACAGTATCTGGGCTTTTACTTACAGTTTGGTCCCCCCACTTTGAAAATGTCTCCTGCGCTCCTGCATAAAACTCAAAACAATGAAATAATTCAGATTACTTAAAATGTGTCAGTTTTGAGAACTCAAAAGAAAAAGAAAGTTCTAAATACTAAAAGTTAATTTGATTGAACTCATTAGTTTAATTTGAGTTGGCTCTACTCAAACCAGTTCATTATTTAGAGCGTTAGGGTTTATAGTGTGGCTGTTCCCTGAAATAGTATTTTAGTGTATAGGGGGTGATTTCAGAGAGTGTTCGCATTGGCTGGTCTAGCCTTAAGCTTTTTAATGCTATTTAAGAATAAGACGTGAGTGTGGCAAGCAGTTTTTAAGATTTCAGGATTTCCCCATTCAAGTTGATATAACTTGAATGACCGAAATCGCTGCCAAGGAGGCGTAGCAAATATGGCCGCCGAGTGAACAGACTTTCCTTGGCGAAACCCACTCTAAGTGTACTAGTGTACCTTAAAGCTTAATCACATGATACGTTTTACAAGTAATGTCTTTGTATGGGGGTATTATTACGTTTATTAATGGTTTCTTGCTTTGTTATGTCATTCAGAGAGAAAAGAAGTGCCGACGGACAGTGAGGTCTCAGGAACCAGAGCAGATCACGTTTGCCGGCTGCTCTACGGCTCGCCGCTACCGGCCTCGCATGTGTGGCTCGTGTGTGGATGGCCGGTGCTGTCAGCCCTCCGCATCCCGAACGGTGCGCCTGCGATTCCGCTGCCCGGACGGCGAGAACATCACACGTAATGTCATGTGGATCCAGCGCTGCCGGTGCAGCAAGAGCTTGTGCAGGGTTCAGAGAGAGCGTTCCTCACCCACCGTCAGCCTTCACAACGACATACACACCTTCTCCCACTGAACACATAACGCGCCATCATTGCATAATGGCTAAAACTCACTTTTTTTGACACTCAAAGGACGTTCCCCGTTCTCAGGGATGATTCCTGAACTGTAGAATAGTAAACTTCCCTTCTCTCAGCTGCCGCATTTCTGTTCTAGATTTGTATACATTTATTGCACTTTATATATTTCTCTTTTGCTTTGGCCTGTTTTAGTGTGAGTCTCATCGAAACATGTCCAGGTCACATTTCTTGACAGGTTTCGTGAGATTTGCCCAACACTCTCCTCATAGGCACCTGGACATATATTGTTTGTAAAATCTTTCTGATTTTATTTATTCTGCTATTTTTAGCTTTTGTATCTCGAAGGATAAGTGAATATATTTGGCCCTCAACGGTTAAGAAAATGCACTAGTAATGAGATATTATGAGTTACCTGATTAAGGGATAAATTGAAGATAAGACTTTTTTTTTGCTTTAAACTGATATATTTTCTGTCCATTCTTTATACGGCAGAATGTTTACTCTGTATACAGATGTCTTATACGAGTTTATGTGTGGAAGAAAGCAGGATGTGTGTGTGACGGAGACTGGCTTTGTCTTCTGTAAAGTGTACAGGCTTCACTACCGGTGGAGTGACTCTCTGAGACTGCTTCATTTTTCGGGGCATACTTTAATTTCTAGACGCTCTCTTGTAAAGGAGTGAACGATTATTTGTATAGTTAAGATGTTGAATATAAATTACTTTGCTGATCAGTTTGTGTCACAAAAAAATAAAACGTTTTCAGGAAAAAGGCTTGTTTGATTGATTCTCTGGTTCTCAACTAGGGCACCTCAGCAAACTTCATTGCAACTCGATTTCTGCACACTAACGAATGTTTTCATCATAGCTAACAGTGCAAACATAATGTAAATAAGAGATTAGTTAATTATAACGGGAGTTTTGACGCGAGTCACTGATAAACTCGCGCTGTTTGATTGACAGCTCCAGCGATTGTAAAGGGAGCGTTCTTTCTATATATAATTTAATCAGTTTAAATAACAGATTATTTTCATCCTACTAAGAGACACAATGTAAAGTTGAGTGTTTAGTCACTGGTTTGATTTACTGACACACAGTCAAAGAACATCTGACTGTACATGAATCATATCAGAAATCACTGGTCTCAGATCAGGCATTAGAATTAACACGGTTACTCACATGTTGTGGCATTACTGTCGAGTCCATATCGTAAAAGTCTGTTTGCAAAGCCTGCGCCGAAATTGCGACTGATTTCCCAAAGAATCCACAGTGAAATGTTGTGAATACAAATAAATAATGCTCAACTGAGACATTCACATTGTTGAAGATAAATAAGCACATTCCTAGCATTAGGATCCTTTGGAAGGTAATGTTATTTTTAGTCCAGTGATCCTGTATCGCTCTTCTCTCCTCGTCATCTCACTAACACGCCAGTGGGCGGGGCCAAAGTTGCGATGATGAAGTAGGCGTTGTTCTTTTTCTGGCGGTCTTTCACTCAACGAGTCGTTCTCTGGGCTTGGTTACAATAAAAGCTGTTTTTGGACTAACAAAGAAGTTTTCAGTTCTGAAACTTACAGGATATTCTTATAGTATGATGACCTCATATGTCAAACGCTCAAGGAAAATTTGATTTCTCAGTTCATGACCCCTTTAAGTAGCTTTTATAAACGTGCCCTAAAAAACATTACTGGTGTGCATCTTGAGACAAACAATGGCACTGACATATTTTAAGATATCTCAGTGCAAGTTGCTTTCAGTTAAAACAACTCAAACATGTATTTTAGTGTATTCGTCTGTGAAACCATGGGTACATCTTTTTTTTTTTTATTTCCCCCTTCAACAACTGTTGTTTTATTAAAGAACATGAATGAGTAGAGTTTGATAACAAACTTTGATGTTGGCTTTATTGTTGGAAGGTTTTATTGCCAGACAAAAAGAAAGTCAGATGAAGACAGGAAAACAAATAAAATCTCAGACAGACCAGAGAGAGAGAGAGAGAGAATATGACTGGTGGTTGCGGTCTCACACTCTCTTGGCTTTGCAATACAAACATCACAGCCGGCTTTTAAATTCCACACTCTTCTCTGCCAAGCTGTTCTTCCTCCATATATCTATATGCATATTGCCCTCAATCATCTCTTTATGCAGTTTAGAGGATCACTAAAACCCAAACCACATAAAGGCCCGTTCACACTAAGATAACTAATCATTCTAAATAAAGAAGAACAGCAGTCCAGCACAACTAATGTCACAGAGAAAAGAAAAGAAAGTTTTTTTTTCAGCCAATCAGAATCCATTCTGCTGTAACGAGCTCGAGCAATTAAAGAGACACAAGACAAAACTGCAGCGCACTTGGAATAAACAGGACAACATCATCCGCTGGTGTGGACGCTAATATAGTTACATTTATAGTAGTGTGAACGGACTTTAAAGTCCCACTGAAGTGCCTTGAAACGTGCAGCATTATTTAATGGGTTGACGTAATTTCCACTGAAACAGGAAGACAGGGCGGGACAATATTGAACTGCTCCGTCCTTTTTTTAAAACAGCCAATAGGGTTTAGTTTATATCACAGCTCGTCTAGAGCCGTTGAGCTCGGTAAAGCCTCAGTTTCCTCTTGATCTCCTCCATATCGCTTTAAAATACAGCATTCAGTGCAGAATTCAAACGGGTTGATGCTTTTTTTGGTCTGCGCCGACTTGATCAATGATCCGCTCTGTGCTGTTGTGTGTCTGGACCAACTTGATCACATGATCCGCTCTGTGCTATCGTGACTCTGGACCGTCTCGATCACATGATCCGCTCTGTGCTGTCGTGACTCTGGACTGACTCGATCACATGATCCGCTCTGTGCTCTCGTGACTCTGGACTGACTCGATCATATGGTCCGCTCTGTGCTGTCTTGTCTCTGGACCGGCTTGACCAATGATCCGCTCTGTGCTGTCGTGTGTCTGGACCAACTCGATCACATGATCCGCTCTGTGCTATTGTGCCTCTGGACCGACTCGATCACATGATCCGCTCTGTGCTGTCGTGACTCTGGACTGACTCGATCACATGATCCGCTCTGTGCTCTCGTGACTCTGGACTGACTCGATCATATGGTCCGCTCTGTGCTGTCTTGTCTCTGGACAGGCTTGACCCATGATCCGCTCTGTGCTGTCGTGACTCTGGACCGTCTCGATCACATGATCCGCTCTGTGCTATCGTGACTCTGGACCGTCTCGATCACATGATCCGCTCTGTGCTGTCGTGACTCTGGACTGACTCGATCACATGATCCGCTCTGTGCTCTCGTGACTCTGGACTGACTCGATCATATGGTCCGCTCTGTGCTGTCTTGTCTCTGGACCGGCTTGACCAATGATCCGCTCTGTGCTGTCGTGTGTCTGGACCAACTCGATCACATGATCCGCTCTGTGCTATCGTGACTCTGGACCGGCTTGACCAATGATCCGCTCTGTGCTCTCGTGACTCTGGACCAACTCGATCACATGATCCGCTCTGTACTATCGAGACTCTGGACCAACTCGATCACATGATCCGCTTTGTGCTGTCTTGTCTCTGGACCGACTCGATCAATGATCCGCTCTGTGCTGTCGTGTGTCTGGACCAACTCGATCACATGATCCGCTCTGTGCTATTGTGCCTCTGGACCGACTCGATCACATGATCCGTTCTGTGCTATTGTGTCTCTGGACCGGCTCGATCACATGATCCGCTCTGTGCTCTTGTGCCTCTGGACCGGCTCGATCACATGATCCGCTCTGTGCTGTCGTGTCTCTGGACCAACTCGATCACATGATCTGCTCTGTGCTATCGTGACTCTGGACTGACTCGATCACATGATCCGCTCTGTGCTCTCGTGACTCTGGACTGACTCGATCACATGGTCCGCTCTGTGCTGTCTTGTCTCTGGACCGGCTTGACCAATGATCCGCTCTGTGCTGTCGTGTGTCTGGACCAACTCGATCACATGATCCGCTCTGTGCTATCGTGACTCTGGACCGGCTTGACCAATGATCCGCTCTGTGCTCTCGTGACTCTGGACCAACTCGATCACATGATCCGCTCTGTACTATCGAGATTTTGGACCAACTCGATCACATGATCCGCTTTGTGCTCTTGTGACTCTGGACTGACTCGATCACATGATCCGCTCTGTGCTCTCGTGACTCTGGACCGACTCGATCACATGATCCGCTCTGTGCTGTCTTGTCTCTGGACCGACTCGATCAATGATCCGCTCTGTCCTGTCGTGTGTCTGGACCAACTCGATCACATGATCCACTCTGTGCTATTGTGCCTCTGGACCGACTCGATCACATGATCCGCTCTGTGCTGTCGTGTCTCTGGACCGGCTCGATCACATGATCCGCTCTGTGCTCTCGTGACTCTGGACTGACTCAATCACATGATCCGCTCTGTGCTATCGTTACTCTGGACCGACTCGGTCAATGATCCGCTCTGTGCTCTCGTGTCTCTTGACCAGCTCGATCAATGATCCGCTTTGTGCTCTCGTGACTGGACCAACTCGATCAATGATCCGCTCTGTGCTTTCGTGTCTCTTGACCGGCTCGATCAATGATCCACTCTGTGCTCTCGTGTCTCTGGACCGACTCGATCACATGATCCGCTCTGTGCTCTCGTGACTCTGGACTGACTCAATCACATGATCCGCTCTGTGCTATCGTGACTCTGGACCGACTCGATCAATGATCCGCTCTGTGCTCACGTGACTCTGGACTGACTCAATCACATTATCCGCTCTGTGCTATCGTGACTCTGGACCGACTCGATCAATGATCCGCTCTGTGCCATCGTGTCTCTTGACCGGCTCGATCAATGATCCGCTCTGTGCTCTCGTGACTCTGGACCGACTCGATCACATGATCCACTCTGTACTATTGTGACTCTGGACCGACTCGATCACATGATCCGCTTTGTGCTCTCGTGACTGGACCGGCTCGATCAAAGATCCGCTCTGTGCTCTCGTGACTCTGGACCGACTCGATCACATGATCCACTCTGTACTATTGTGACTCTGGACCAACTCGATCACATGATCCGCTTTGTGCTCTCGTGACTCTGGACCGACTCGATCACATGATCCGCTCTGTGCTCTCGTGACTCTGGACTGACTCGATCACATGATCCGCTCTCGTGACTCTGGACTGACTCGATCACATGATCCACTCTGTGCTCTTGTGACTCTGGACTGACTCGATCAATGATCCACTCTGTGCTGTCGTGACTCTGGACCGGCTTGACCAATGATCCGCTCTGTGCTGTCGTGTGTCTGGACCAACTCGATCACATGATCCGCTCTGTGCTATCGTGACTCTGGACCGGCTTGACCAATGATCCGCTCTGTGCTCTCGTGACTCTGGACCAACTCGATCACATGATCCGCTCTGTACTATCGAGACTCTGGACCAACTCGATCACATGATCCGCTTTGTGCTCTTGTGACTCTGGACTGACTCGATCACATGATCCGCTCTGTGCTCTCGTGACTCTGGACCGACTCGATCACATGATCCGCTCTGTGCTGTCTTGTCTCTGGACCGACTCGATCAATGATCCGCTCTGTCCTGTCGTGTGTCTGGACCAACTCGATCACATGATCCGCTCTGTGCTATTGTGCCTCTGGACCGACTCGATCACATGATCCGCTCTGTGCTGTCGTGTCTCTGGACCGGCTCGATCACATGATCCGCTCTGTGCTCTCGTGACTCTGGACTGACTCAATCACATGATCCGCTCTGTGCTATCGTGACTCTGGACCGACTCGATCAATGATCTGCTCTGTTCTCTCGTGTCTCTTGACCAGCTTGATCAATGATCCGCTTTGTGCTCTCGTGACTGGATCAACCCGATCAATGATCGGCTCTGTGCTCTCGTGACTCTGGACTGACTCAATCACATGATCCGCTCTGTGCTATCGTTACTCTGGACCGACTCGGTCAATGATCCGCTCTGTGCTCTCGTGTCTCTTGACCAGCTCGATCAATGATCCGCTTTGTGCTCTCGTGACTGGACCAACTCGATCAATGATCCGCTCTGTGCTTTCGTGTCTCTTGACCGGCTCGATCAATGATCCACTCTGTGCTCTCGTGACTCTGGACTGACTCAATCACATGATCCGCTCTGTGCTATCGTGACTCTGGACCGACTCGATCAATGATCCGCTCTGTGCTCACGTGACTCTGGACTGACTCAATCACATTATCCGCTCTGTGCTATCGTGACTCTGGACCGACTCGATCAATGATCCGCTCTGTGCCATCGTGTCTCTTGACCGGCTCGATCAATGATCCGCTCTGTGCTCTCGTGACTCTGGACCGACTCGATCACATGATCCACTCTGTACTATTGTGACTCTGGACCGACTCGATCACATGATCTGCTTTGTGCTCTCGTGACTGGACCGGCTCGATCAAAGATCCGCTCTGTGCTCTCGTGACTCTGGACCGACTCGATCACATGATCCACTCTGTACTATTGTGACTCTGGACCGACTCGATCACATGATCCGCTTTGTGCTCTCGTGACTCTGGACCGACTCGATCACATGATCCGCTCTGTGCTCTCGTGACTCTGGACTGACTCGATCACATGATCCGCTCTTGTGACTCTGGACTGACTCGATCACATGATCCGCTCTGTGCTCTTGTGACTCTGGACTGACTCGATCAATGATCCACTCTGTGCTGTCGTGACTCTGGACCGGCTTGACCAATGATCCGCTCTGTGCTCTTGTGACTCTGGACCAACTCGATCACATGATCCGCTCTGTACTATCGAGACTCTGGACCAACTCGATCACATGATCCGCTTTGTGCTCTCGTGACTCTGGATTGACTCGAACACATGATCCGCTCTGTGCTCTCGTGACTCTGGACCGACTCGATCACATGATCCGCTCTGTGCTATCGTGACTCTGGACCGACTCGATCACATGATCCGCTCTGTGCTCTTGTGACTGTGGACCGACTCGATCACATGATCCGCTCTGTGCTCTTGTGACTCTGGACCGACTCGATCACATGATCCGTTCTGTGCCATCGTGTCTCTTGACTGGCTTGATCAATGATGCACTCTGTGCTCTCGTGACTCTGGACCGGCTCGATCACATGATCCGCTCTGTGCTCTCGTGACTCTGGACTGACTCGATAACATGATCCGCTCTGTGCTCTCGCGACTCTGGACTAACTCAATCACATGATCCGCTCTGTGCTGTCGTGTCTCTGGACCGACTCGATCACATGATCCGCTCTGTGCTCTCGTGACTCTGGACTGACTCGATCACATGATCTACTCTGTGCTCTTGTGACTGTGGACCGACTCGATCACATGATCCGCTCTGTGCTCTTGTGACTCTGGACCGACTCGATCACATGATCCGCTCTGTGCTATCGTGACTCTGGACCGACTCGATCACATGATCCGCTCTGTGCTCTCGTGACTCTGGACTGACTCAATCACATGATCCACTCTGTGCTATCGTGATTCTGGACCGACTCGATCAATGATCCGCTCTGTGCCATATTGTCTCTTGACCGGCTCGATCAATGATGCACTCTGTGCTCTCGTGACTCTGGACCGACTCGATCACATGATCCGCTCTGTGCTCTCGTGACTCTGGACTGACTCAATCACATTATCCGCTCTGTGCTATCGTGACTCTGGACGACTCGATCAATGATCCGCTCTGTGCTATCGTGACTCTGGACGACTCGATCAATGATCCGCTCTGTGCTCTCGTGACTCTGGACCGGCTCGATCAATGATCCACTCTGTGCTCTCGTGACTCTGGACCGACTCAATCACATTATCCGCTCTGTGCTATCGTGACTCTGGACCGGCTTGATCAATGATCCACTCTGTGCTCTCGTGACTCTGGACCAACTCGATCACATGATCCGCTTTGTGCTCTCGTGACTCTGGACCGACTCGATTACATGATCCGCTCTGTGCTCTCGTGACTGGACTGGCTCGATCAATGATCCGCTCTGTGCTCTTGTGACTCTGGACCGACTCGACCACATGATCCACTCTGTACTATTGTGACTCTGGACCGACTCGATCACATGATCCGCTTTGTGCTCTCGTGACTGGACCGGCTCGATCAATGATCCGCTCTGTGCTCTCGTGACTCTGGACCGACTCGATCACATGATCCACTCTGTACTATTGTGACTCTGGACCGACTCAATCACATGATCCGCTTTGTGGTCTCGTGACTCTGGACCGACTCGATCACATGATCCGCTCTGTGCTCTCGTGACTCTGGACTGACTCGATCACATGATCCGCTCTTGTGACTCTGGACTGACTCGATCACATGATCCGCTCTGTGCTCTCGTGACTCTGGACTGACTCGATCACATGATCCACTCTGTGCTCTTGTGACTCTGGACTGACTCGATCAATGATCCACTCTGTGCTGTCGTGACTCTGGACCGGTTCGACCAATGATCCGCTCTGTGCTCTCGTGACTCTGGACCAACTCGATCACATGATCCGCTCTGTACTATCGAGACTCTAGACCAACTCGATCACATGATCCGCTCTGTGCTCTCGTGACTCTGGACCGGCTCGATCACATGATCCGCTCTGTGCTTTCGTGACTCTGGACCGGCTCGATCACATGATCCGCTCTGTGCTCTTGTGACTCTGGACCGACTCGATCACATGATCCTTTCTGTGCTATCGTGACTCTGGACCGACTCGATCACATGATCCGCTCTGTGCTCTCGTGACTCTGGACTGACTCAATCACATGATCCACTCTGTGCTATCGTGATTCTGGACCGACTCGATCAATGATCTGCTCTGTGCCATCGTGTCTCTTGACCGGCTCGATCAATGATCCACTCTGTGCTCTCGTGACTCTGGACTGACTTGATCACATGATCCGCTCTGTGCTCTCGTGACTCTGGACCGGCTCGATCACATGATCCGCTCTGTGCTCTCGTGACTCTGGACCGACTCGATCACATGATCCGCTCTGTGCTCTCGTGACTCTGGACTAACTCGATCACATGATCCGCTCTGTGCTGTCATGTCTCTGGACTGACTCGATCACATAATCGGCTCTGTGCTATCGTGACTCTGGACCGACTCGATCACATGATCCGCTCTGTGCTATCGCGACTCTGGACCGGCTCGATCACATGATGCGCTCTGTGCTATCGTGTCTCTGGACCGACTCGATCACATAATCCGCTCTGTGCTATCGTGTCTCTGGACCGACTCGATCACATGATCCGCTGTTTTCGATCGTGACTCTGGACCGGCTCAATTACATGATCCGCTCTGTGCTCTCTATATAGTGCACTGTCTGAATCGTTCCCTATCCCCTATATAGTGCACTGTCTGAATCGTTCCCTATCCCCTATATAGTGCACTGTCTGATCGTTCCCTATCCCCTATATAGTGCACTGTCTGATCGTTCCCTATCCCCTATATAGTGCACTGTCTGAATCATTCCCTATCCCCTATATAGTGCACTGTCTGAATCGTTCCCTATCCCCTATACAGTGCACTGTCTGATCGTTCCCTATCCCCTATATAGTGCACTGTCTGATCGTTCCCTATCCCCTATATAGTGCACTGTCTGAATCATTCCCTATCCCCTATATAGTGCACTGTCTGAATCGTTACCTATCCCCTATATAGTGCACTGTCTGATCGTTCCCTATCACCTACATAGTGCACTGTCTGAATCGTTACCTATCCTCTATATAGTGCACTGTCTGATCGTTCCCTATCCCCAATATAGTGCACTGTCTGATCGCTCCCTATCCCCTATATAGTGCACTGTCTGAATCGTTCCCTATCCCCTATACAGTGCACTGTCTGATCGTTCCCTATGCTCTCGTGACTCTGGACCAACTCGATCACATGATCCGCTCTGTACTATCGAGACTCTGGACCAACTCGATCACATGATCCGCTTTGTGCTGTCTTGTCTCTGGACCGACTCGATCAATGATCCGCTCTGTGCTGTCGTGTGTCTGGACCAACTCGATCACATGATCCGCTCTGTGCTATTGTGCCTCTGGACCGACTCGATCACATGATCCGTTCTGTGCTATTGTGTCTCTGGACCGGCTCGATCACATGATCCGCTCTGTGCTCTTGTGCCTCTGGACCGGCTCGATCACATGATCCGCTCTGTGCTGTCGTGTCTCTGGACCAACTCGATCACATGATCTGCTCTGTGCTATCGTGACTCTGGACTGACTCGATCACATGATCCGCTCTGTGCTCTCGTGACTCTGGACTGACTCGATCACATGGTCCGCTCTGTGCTGTCTTGTCTCTGGACCGGCTTGACCAATGATCCGCTCTGTGCTGTCGTGTGTCTGGACCAACTCGATCACATGATCCGCTCTGTGCTATCGTGACTCTGGACCGGCTTGACCAATGATCCGCTCTGTGCTCTCGTGACTCTGGACCAACTCGATCACATGATCCGCTCTGTACTATCGAGATTTTGGACCAACTCGATCACATGATCCGCTTTGTGCTCTTGTGACTCTGGACTGACTCGATCACATGATCCGCTCTGTGCTCTCGTGACTCTGGACCGACTCGATCACATGATCCGCTCTGTGCTGTCTTGTCTCTGGACCGACTCGATCAATGATCCGCTCTGTCCTGTCGTGTGTCTGGACCAACTCGATCACATGATCCACTCTGTGCTATTGTGCCTCTGGACCGACTCGATCACATGATCCGCTCTGTGCTGTCGTGTCTCTGGACCGGCTCGATCACATGATCCGCTCTGTGCTCTCGTGACTCTGGACTGACTCAATCACATGATC
The DNA here is from genome assembly GCA_039654625.1 of Rhinogobio ventralis. Classification (NCBI taxonomy): domain Eukaryota; kingdom Metazoa; phylum Chordata; class Actinopteri; order Cypriniformes; family Gobionidae; genus Rhinogobio; species Rhinogobio ventralis. The sequence goes on along the minus strand of CM077211.1, from coordinate 3,048,784 downwards.
CGCTCTGTGCTATCGTTACTCTGGACCGACTCGGTCAATGATCCGCTCTGTGCTCTCGTGTCTCTTGACCAGCTCGATCAATGATCCGCTTTGTGCTCTCGTGACTGGACCAACTCGATCAATGATCCGCTCTGTGCTTTCGTGTCTCTTGACCGGCTCGATCAATGATCCACTCTGTGCTCTCGTGTCTCTGGACCGACTCGATCACATGATCCGCTCTGTGCTCTCGTGACTCTGGACTGACTCAATCACATGATCCGCTCTGTGCTATCGTGACTCTGGACCGACTCGATCAATGATCCGCTCTGTGCTCACGTGACTCTGGACTGACTCAATCACATTATCCGCTCTGTGCTATCGTGACTCTGGACCGACTCGATCAATGATCCGCTCTGTGCCATCGTGTCTCTTGACCGGCTCGATCAATGATCCGCTCTGTGCTCTCGTGACTCTGGACCGACTCGATCACATGATCCACTCTGTACTATTGTGACTCTGGACCGACTCGATCACATGATCCGCTTTGTGCTCTCGTGACTGGACCGGCTCGATCAAAGATCCGCTCTGTGCTCTCGTGACTCTGGACCGACTCGATCACATGATCCACTCTGTACTATTGTGACTCTGGACCAACTCGATCACATGATCCGCTTTGTGCTCTCGTGACTCTGGACCGACTCGATCACATGATCCGCTCTGTGCTCTCGTGACTCTGGACTGACTCGATCACATGATCCGCTCTCGTGACTCTGGACTGACTCGATCACATGATCCACTCTGTGCTCTTGTGACTCTGGACTGACTCGATCAATGATCCACTCTGTGCTGTCGTGACTCTGGACCGGCTTGACCAATGATCCGCTCTGTGCTGTCGTGTGTCTGGACCAACTCGATCACATGATCCGCTCTGTGCTATCGTGACTCTGGACCGGCTTGACCAATGATCCGCTCTGTGCTCTCGTGACTCTGGACCAACTCGATCACATGATCCGCTCTGTACTATCGAGACTCTGGACCAACTCGATCACATGATCCGCTTTGTGCTCTTGTGACTCTGGACTGACTCGATCACATGATCCGCTCTGTGCTCTCGTGACTCTGGACCGACTCGATCACATGATCCGCTCTGTGCTGTCTTGTCTCTGGACCGACTCGATCAATGATCCGCTCTGTCCTGTCGTGTGTCTGGACCAACTCGATCACATGATCCGCTCTGTGCTATTGTGCCTCTGGACCGACTCGATCACATGATCCGCTCTGTGCTGTCGTGTCTCTGGACCGGCTCGATCACATGATCCGCTCTGTGCTCTCGTGACTCTGGACTGACTCAATCACATGATCCGCTCTGTGCTATCGTGACTCTGGACCGACTCGATCAATGATCTGCTCTGTTCTCTCGTGTCTCTTGACCAGCTTGATCAATGATCCGCTTTGTGCTCTCGTGACTGGATCAACCCGATCAATGATCGGCTCTGTGCTCTCGTGACTCTGGACTGACTCAATCACATGATCCGCTCTGTGCTATCGTTACTCTGGACCGACTCGGTCAATGATCCGCTCTGTGCTCTCGTGTCTCTTGACCAGCTCGATCAATGATCCGCTTTGTGCTCTCGTGACTGGACCAACTCGATCAATGATCCGCTCTGTGCTTTCGTGTCTCTTGACCGGCTCGATCAATGATCCACTCTGTGCTCTCGTGACTCTGGACTGACTCAATCACATGATCCGCTCTGTGCTATCGTGACTCTGGACCGACTCGATCAATGATCCGCTCTGTGCTCACGTGACTCTGGACTGACTCAATCACATTATCCGCTCTGTGCTATCGTGACTCTGGACCGACTCGATCAATGATCCGCTCTGTGCCATCGTGTCTCTTGACCGGCTCGATCAATGATCCGCTCTGTGCTCTCGTGACTCTGGACCGACTCGATCACATGATCCACTCTGTACTATTGTGACTCTGGACCGACTCGATCACATGATCCGCTTTGTGCTCTCGTGACTGGACCGGCTCGATCAAAGATCCGCTCTGTGCTCTCGTGACTCTGGACCGACTCGATCACATGATCCACTCTGTACTATTGTGACTCTGGACCGACTCGATCACATGATCCGCTTTGTGCTCTCGTGACTCTGGACCGACTCGATCACATGATCCGCTCTGTGCTCTCGTGACTCTGGACTGACTCGATCACATGATCCGCTCTTGTGACTCTGGACTGACTCGATCACATGATCCGCTCTGTGCTCTTGTGACTCTGGACTGACTCGATCAATGATCCACTCTGTGCTGTCGTGACTCTGGACCGGCTTGACCAATGATCCGCTCTGTGCTCTTGTGACTCTGGACCAACTCGATCACATGATCCGCTCTGTACTATCGAGACTCTGGACCAACTCGATCACATGATCCGCTTTGTGCTCTCGTGACTCTGGATTGACTCGAACACATGATCCGCTCTGTGCTCTCGTGACTCTGGACCGACTCGATCACATGATCCGCTCTGTGCTATCGTGACTCTGGACCGACTCGATCACATGATCCGCTCTGTGCTCTTGTGACTGTGGACCGACTCGATCACATGATCCGCTCTGTGCTCTTGTGACTCTGGACCGACTCGATCACATGATCCGTTCTGTGCCATCGTGTCTCTTGACTGGCTTGATCAATGATGCACTCTGTGCTCTCGTGACTCTGGACCGGCTCGATCACATGATCCGCTCTGTGCTCTCGTGACTCTGGACTGACTCGATAACATGATCCGCTCTGTGCTCTCGCGACTCTGGACTAACTCAATCACATGATCCGCTCTGTGCTGTCGTGTCTCTGGACCGACTCGATCACATGATCCGCTCTGTGCTCTCGTGACTCTGGACTGACTCGATCACATGATCTACTCTGTGCTCTTGTGACTGTGGACCGACTCGATCACATGATCCGCTCTGTGCTCTTGTGACTCTGGACCGACTCGATCACATGATCCGCTCTGTGCTATCGTGACTCTGGACCGACTCGATCACATGATCCGCTCTGTGCTCTCGTGACTCTGGACTGACTCAATCACATGATCCACTCTGTGCTATCGTGATTCTGGACCGACTCGATCAATGATCCGCTCTGTGCCATATTGTCTCTTGACCGGCTCGATCAATGATGCACTCTGTGCTCTCGTGACTCTGGACCGACTCGATCACATGATCCGCTCTGTGCTCTCGTGACTCTGGACTGACTCAATCACATTATCCGCTCTGTGCTATCGTGACTCTGGACGACTCGATCAATGATCCGCTCTGTGCTATCGTGACTCTGGACGACTCGATCAATGATCCGCTCTGTGCTCTCGTGACTCTGGACCGGCTCGATCAATGATCCACTCTGTGCTCTCGTGACTCTGGACCGACTCAATCACATTATCCGCTCTGTGCTATCGTGACTCTGGACCGGCTTGATCAATGATCCACTCTGTGCTCTCGTGACTCTGGACCAACTCGATCACATGATCCGCTTTGTGCTCTCGTGACTCTGGACCGACTCGATTACATGATCCGCTCTGTGCTCTCGTGACTGGACTGGCTCGATCAATGATCCGCTCTGTGCTCTTGTGACTCTGGACCGACTCGACCACATGATCCACTCTGTACTATTGTGACTCTGGACCGACTCGATCACATGATCCGCTTTGTGCTCTCGTGACTGGACCGGCTCGATCAATGATCCGCTCTGTGCTCTCGTGACTCTGGACCGACTCGATCACATGATCCACTCTGTACTATTGTGACTCTGGACCGACTCAATCACATGATCCGCTTTGTGGTCTCGTGACTCTGGACCGACTCGATCACATGATCCGCTCTGTGCTCTCGTGACTCTGGACTGACTCGATCACATGATCCGCTCTTGTGACTCTGGACTGACTCGATCACATGATCCGCTCTGTGCTCTCGTGACTCTGGACTGACTCGATCACATGATCCACTCTGTGCTCTTGTGACTCTGGACTGACTCGATCAATGATCCACTCTGTGCTGTCGTGACTCTGGACCGGTTCGACCAATGATCCGCTCTGTGCTCTCGTGACTCTGGACCAACTCGATCACATGATCCGCTCTGTACTATCGAGACTCTAGACCAACTCGATCACATGATCCGCTCTGTGCTCTCGTGACTCTGGACCGGCTCGATCACATGATCCGCTCTGTGCTTTCGTGACTCTGGACCGGCTCGATCACATGATCCGCTCTGTGCTCTTGTGACTCTGGACCGACTCGATCACATGATCCTTTCTGTGCTATCGTGACTCTGGACCGACTCGATCACATGATCCGCTCTGTGCTCTCGTGACTCTGGACTGACTCAATCACATGATCCACTCTGTGCTATCGTGATTCTGGACCGACTCGATCAATGATCTGCTCTGTGCCATCGTGTCTCTTGACCGGCTCGATCAATGATCCACTCTGTGCTCTCGTGACTCTGGACTGACTTGATCACATGATCCGCTCTGTGCTCTCGTGACTCTGGACCGGCTCGATCACATGATCCGCTCTGTGCTCTCGTGACTCTGGACCGACTCGATCACATGATCCGCTCTGTGCTCTCGTGACTCTGGACTAACTCGATCACATGATCCGCTCTGTGCTGTCATGTCTCTGGACTGACTCGATCACATAATCGGCTCTGTGCTATCGTGACTCTGGACCGACTCGATCACATGATCCGCTCTGTGCTATCGCGACTCTGGACCGGCTCGATCACATGATGCGCTCTGTGCTATCGTGTCTCTGGACCGACTCGATCACATAATCCGCTCTGTGCTATCGTGTCTCTGGACCGACTCGATCACATGATCCGCTGTTTTCGATCGTGACTCTGGACCGGCTCAATTACATGATCCGCTCTGTGCTCTCTATATAGTGCACTGTCTGAATCGTTCCCTATCCCCTATATAGTGCACTGTCTGAATCGTTCCCTATCCCCTATATAGTGCACTGTCTGATCGTTCCCTATCCCCTATATAGTGCACTGTCTGATCGTTCCCTATCCCCTATATAGTGCACTGTCTGAATCATTCCCTATCCCCTATATAGTGCACTGTCTGAATCGTTCCCTATCCCCTATACAGTGCACTGTCTGATCGTTCCCTATCCCCTATATAGTGCACTGTCTGATCGTTCCCTATCCCCTATATAGTGCACTGTCTGAATCATTCCCTATCCCCTATATAGTGCACTGTCTGAATCGTTACCTATCCCCTATATAGTGCACTGTCTGATCGTTCCCTATCACCTACATAGTGCACTGTCTGAATCGTTACCTATCCTCTATATAGTGCACTGTCTGATCGTTCCCTATCCCCAATATAGTGCACTGTCTGATCGCTCCCTATCCCCTATATAGTGCACTGTCTGAATCGTTCCCTATCCCCTATACAGTGCACTGTCTGATCGTTCCCTATCCCCTATATAGTGCACTGTCTGATCGTTCCCTATCCCCTATATAGTGCACTGTCTGAATCATTCCCTATCCCCTATATAGTGCACTGTCTGAATCGTTACCTATCCCCTATATAGTGCACTGTCTGATCGTTCCCTATCACCTACATAGTGCACTGTCTGAATCGTTACCTATCCTCTATATAGTGCACTGTCTGATCGTTCCCTATCCCCAATATAGTGCACTGTCTGATCGTTCCCTATCCCCTATATAGTGCACTGTCTGATCGTTTCCTATCCCCTATATAGTGCACTGTCTGATCATTCCCTATCCCCTATATAGTGCACTGTGTGATTGTTCCCTATCCCCTATATAGTGCACTGTCTGATCGTTCCCTATCCCCTATATAGTGCACTGTCTGATCGTTCCCTATCCCCTATATAGTGCACTGTCTGATCGTTTCCTATCCCCTATATAGTGCACTGTCTGATCATTCCCTATCCCCTACATAGTGCACTATGTGCCATGTAGAAAACAGTAAATGTGTGAATAAGTGATTGATTTCATCCACAGCTTCAGCGTGTTTATAATGTAGGGGGCGGGGCTTCAGATTCTAGAGAGCATTTGATTGGACAGAAAATCTTATGAGAAGCTGAAGTGCAGAGTGATGTCATCAAAAGCATCGATGTATGTTGGTGAGAGACTGTAAGTTTTGAATGCTTATATCTTCAAAATGTGAATTTTGTCATTGTTTTGGAGCACACTCGCTTATAAGACTAACATATTCATACTAAAAGCCAAAAAACTTCAATTTTGATTTCATGGGGTCTTTAAGTCTGAAAACGCTTGCTTATTTAGAAGGTAGTATGTTGAGGTCGCCGCGTCAGTCATGAAAAACAGTTGAAACATGTTAACAATTTAGATGTTGCTATTCAGGATATGGACAATGATTTTTAAGCATGTTATAAAAATATGTTTTTTATGAAATAAAGTTAAGGTTCATGCTTGCCATCGCCATGGACACAAGCCTGTCTGGACTGCCGACGTCATCACTGATGTAAAATGTGCCTGGGCTGTTTGCTTTAGGGGCCTCAGATTTCCCCAAAGGAACTTGTTTGCCAAGTCGGAGTAATTGATCTAGAGACTGCTCTTAGAAGCCATTGTAAACTTTAAGATATGTACCTTGACAACAACAATATCCAAACAAAGAGAAAAGACTCAATAGTAGCACAATTCATGACATTAAACAGCAGTGGAGGGACCTTTGGGTTTTAGTGTGATGTGACGCAGTAAAGGATTCATACATTAGCAGCACTTCCCATGAATAGTTAACATAGAGCTTGAAACTCCTAAAAGTTCACTTTTTCCCCCACAATAAAGCTTTCAGAAAATGTTGTTCATCCACCTCAGGTGGTCAAACTAAATGGTTTATGAGCCGGTTTGTTTTCTATTCATGTTATGTTTACTACAATGTCTACAATATTCCATTTAAAAAATAAGAGTTTATGGCGAAATATGGGACACGCAAAACTTAGGACCAGTGTTATTAACTAAAACTATCGTAAAAATTGTTTTTGTTAATTGAAATGCTGCGTCTGAAAATCGAATAATTCCCTACTATATACTCGCGTATGGCCGTTACCAGAAGCCAGTGATTATAGATTACAAAGTTATAAATTATTTTTCTTCACTACAGAAGGCCTTTATTAACCTCTGGAGCTGTGTGGATTACTTTTATGATGAATGGATGTGCTTTTTTGGGCTTCAAAATCTCGACCCCCATTCACTCCCATTATAAAGCTTGGAAGCGTCTGGACATTTTTTAATATAACTCAGATTGTATTTGTCTGAAAGAAGAGTGTCATATACACCTAGGATGGCTTGTTGGCGAGGGGTAATTTTAATTTTTGGGTGAACTATCCCTTGAATAGCGACGCAACTGATGCTGGCAGGTGACCATAACAACATGGTCAATTTCATTCATACTACCCATATTCATACTATATAGAACATCATTTTTTAACAGTCGCAAATTCAAATGTAGTACAGACTCAGCGAAAGCTGTATTAACAATTACATATTACATGAAAAACTTACAAAATTAGAAATGTTGCCTTGACAACTAACCAATCAGATCTAGCTGGCTTTGGCCGCCGCACAGAGTGAAAGAGGAAGATCCAGGAAGATCCAGGTCTGTTGCAGATCGACTAACAGCGAGATGTGAGTTTCAGCACAGGTCTGACAGAGGAACTGGAAGTGTGTCGGAAACCAGAACAGAAGGCCACAGGTTAGTTAGTGACAATGAGCATAAACAAATATAATCTCACATTTGGACAAATTAAGACTTGGTGGAACAGTACAGTAAAAATACTTCAAAAGTTTAAATTAAAAAGAAAAAATGTGTCATGTTAACATTAAAAATCAACTGGCAGATGACGTCTGCATCCTACAGTCCGCGGACCGTCTCTGCTTTACTTCGAGTGGTTGAAAAAGCAGTGCTGCGTCCTAATTTGCAATAGTATTCAAAATCAGAATTAGCATGTCCCAAATCGTAGTATATAGATAACCGGATGGTCTACTTTTTCCAGTTATACGAATATGAAGTGTATACGAATGCTGGGTTAAAAACAACCCAAGTTGATTGGGTTGTTTTAACCCAGCGGTTGGGTTAAATGTTTGCCCAACCTGCTGGGCAGTTTTATTCAACCCAACTTTTGTTTAAAAATTATATATATATATAATTTATAATATAATATAAAATTATAAAAATAATCTATATGGCTGGCTTAAAATGAACCCAAAATAGGTTGGAAATTCAAAATCAGACACATAATTACTAGAGGCAACAATAATAATAATCAAAAGGTGAACAATTTAATAAATGTTTGTTTAATTATTATTCATTAAACTTATTAGTTCATTTATTAAACTTGTTAATACTTTGGGTTCATTTAAATCAAGCGATACAGTAATTTTTAAACAATAGTTGAGTTAAATAAAATAACCCAGCATTTTTAGAGTGCACTCTAAGGGCTAATATTTTGCCCACAACCCATTGCGCTTTGGACGAGATTCGATTAGAACTACAAACACGAATAAAAACTATTAAAAAACTACAAACATGGCGGCTTATGTAGTAGAGAGGTTTAAACAGAGCCTGGGTTTAGATAAGGGGTCAGTAGCTAACCTGACGAAAATGTGTTTATTCAATGTTACCCACATTATATTTCATCTGCAACAGCATTGTGAACTTTTGTAATGATACGTTTGGTCATTAACATCTAAATGCATTATTACGCAAATTGCAAACACATGAGGAGAAGTCCCACGACTGGCTGCTACATTTCTCTCTGAAACGGTAAGAAATTTAATTAAATTGAATGTGGAGGATTTAAACTGTGACAAGAGTTTAAACGGTGACAGGATGCACTAAAAAATATGTACTTTTTCTTCACAAAAACATACTTTTATTGCATAGGTATTAAAACTCAGACAACACTGACCTCTAGTGGTAACCACAAGAAATATGTGTATGGCTTGATAACTGATAATATAAATAGCATGTAAGCACCACGTGTTAAACAAATTATACTGGAATCATACACCTTTAATAATTAAAAATGTAATCGATTTACTGTGCTTCTCAGCCAGGGTGCTGGATGACTTATATTGATATAAATAATCTTAATAATATAAAACAATTGCGTTAGACTGTTTTAGAATATTATGCTACACGTGATAACGTAAAACGTCCTGACGTAAAAGAATCACTTCTTTAAAACGAACTGTTCAAAAGAACCGAACTTCCCGATTCAACCGATGCTCTGCATTTTCAAAATGAGTTTTTCAACTTGAGCTGTATGTGAGTTTGTCCTCATGGAGAATACATATCTACTAGCCTATATGCATGCAACTTTAGTGTAAGTCAAAAGTCAAGTCACTTCTATTTATATAGCGCTTTATACAATACAGATTGCTTTAAAGCAACTTTTTTCAGTGATAACAGGACACTACAGGGAGTGCAGAATTATTAGGCAAATGAGTATTTTGACCACATCATCCTCGTTATGCATGTTGTCTTACTCCAAGCTGTATAGGCTGGAAAGCCTACTACCAATTAAGCATATTAGGTGATGTGCATCTCTGTAATGAGAAGGGGTGTGGTCTAATGACATCAACACCCTATATCAGGTGTGCATAATTATTAGGCAACTTCCTTTCCTTTGGCAAAATGGGTCAAAAGAAGGACTTGACAGGCTCAGAAAAGTCAAAAATAGTGAGATATATTGCAGAGGGATGCAGCAGTCTTAAAATAGCCAAGCTTCTGAAGCGTGATCATCGAACAATCAAGCGTTTCATTCAAAATAGTCAACAGGGTCGCAAGAAGCGTGTGGAAAAACCAAGGCGCAAAATAACTGCCCGTGAACTGAGAAAAGTCAAGCGTGCAGCTGCCAAGATGCCACTTGCCACCAGTTTGGCCATATTTCAGAGCTGCAACATCACTGGAGTGCCCAAAAGCACAAGGTGTGCAATACTCAGAGACATGGCCAAGGTAAGAAAGGCAGAAAGTCGACCACCACTGAACAAGACACACAAGCTGAAACGTCAAGACTGGGCCAAGAAATATCTCAAGACTGATTTTTCTAAGGTTTTATGGACTGATGAAATGAGAGTGAGTCTTGATGGGCCAGATGGATGGGCCCGTGGCTGGATTGGTAAAGGGCAGAGAGCTCCAGTCCGACTCAGACGCCAGCAAGGTGGAGGTGGAGTACTGGTTTGGGCTGGTATCATCAAAGATGAGCTTGTGGGGCCTTTTCGGGTTGAGGATGGAGTCAAGCTCAACTCCCAGTCCTACTGCCAGTTTCTGGAAGACACCTTCTTCAGGCAGTGGTACAGGAAGAAGTCTGCATCACACGCGTCCAAGTACTCCACAGCGTGGCTGGCAAGAAAGGGTATAAAAGAAGAAAATCTAATGATATGGCCTCCTTGTTCACCTGATCTGAACCCCATTGAGAACCTGTGGTCCATCATCAAATGTGCGATTTACAAGGAGGGAAAACAGTACACCTCTCTGAACAGTGTCTGGGAGGCTGTGGTTGCTGCTGCACGCAATGTTGATGGTGAACAGATCAAAACACTGACAGAATCCATGGATGGCAGGCTTTTGAGTGTCCTTGCAAAGAAAGGTGGCTATATTGGTCACTGATTTGTTTTTGTTTGGTTTTTGAATGTCAGAAATGTATATTTGTGAATGTTGAGATGTTATATTGGTTTCACTGGTAAAAATAAATAATTGAAATGGGTATAAATTTGTTTTTTGTTAAGTTGCCTAATAATTATGCACAGTAATAGTCACCTGCACACACAGATATCCCCCTAAAATAGCTAAAACTAAAAACTACTTAAAATATTGATACAAAAATATTCAGCTTTGATATTAATGAGTTTTTTGTGTTCATTGAGAACATGGTTGTTGTTCAATAATAAAATTAATCCTCAAATACAACTTGCCTAATAATTCTGCACTCCCTGTAATGCATTTGTTCAGCTGAAGTCAGTTCAGTGTTGATTCAGTTCTGTTGTAAAGATCATCAGTTAAAGGGATAGTTCACCCAAAAATTATCCCATGATTTACTCATCCTCAAGCCATCCTAGGTGTATATGACTTTCTTCTTTCAGACGAACACAATCAGAGTTATATTAAAAAATGTCATATAACGGCAGCCCAAAATTTGAAGCTCAAAAAAGTGCATCCATCCATTATAAAAGTGCTTCACACGGTTAATTAAGGCCTTCTGAAGTGAAGAAAAATATCAATATTTAAAACGGTATTCTCTAACTTCCGCTAACTGTGGTACGCGCGTTCAGAAGAGACTGGGGCTCCATGCCGTAGGACGCAGGCGTTGCGTAAGAACCAGTGACGAACGCGGAAGAGCAGAGGACAGAGCAAAACAAAACTTGGATCTCGCGAGAATTAGCATATTCTCACCGGAGCGTCCTACGTCATACGCTGGAGCGCAAGTCTCTTGAGAACGCGCGTACGACAGTTCGAGATTACAGTGTAAAGTTTTAAATATGGATATTTTTCTCACACAAACGCTTCAGAAGGCCTTTATTAACCCCCCCCGGAGCCGTGTGGAGCACTTTTATGATGGATAGATGCACTTTTATGGACTTCAAAACAGAAACAGCCATTCACTGCCATTATAAAGCTTGGATTAGCCAGGACATTTTTTTTTTTTTTTTTTTTTTTTTTTTTTTTATATAACTCTGATTGTATTCGTCTGAAAGAAGAATGTCATGTACACCTCGGATGGCTTGAGGGGGAGTAAATCATGGGATCATTTTAATTTTTGGGTGAACTATCCCTTTAAATAGCTAATTTCATCTATAAAGCAGTTATGCAAAAAATAATAATAATAATCGTCCAGCTCAGTTCTATACAACAGTCAGATCAGTAATATTGTTAGTGTTTTAGTGTTTACTTAATTACAGTGAACTTTCATTAGGGTTATAATATCTGTTTCATTTGAGAATAAAGATCCATTTCAAGTGATAGACGGTTTTATATTTTGAGTTTCAGTTGGCACGTGACAGACAAATATTTATTAGGCTATGCCACGCCCCTAAATAATCAACCCAATCAAGGTGAAGCGTTCTGTTCTGTTACGTCACGCCAGCGATAAAAAAGACCCGTCGGTCGTTGAGCTTCACGCGACGCGGCTCTGATGAAGTCGCTCACGGAATAACGCGCGCTCTTGTTTCGGACTGCTGTCTGTCTGCCGCACGATGCAACGGAGCCAGTAACTTTCATTCCCCTTCTAACAAAGCGAGCTTAATTAGATTGCAATGTGCGCGTGAGGAGGAGGAGGACAGTCATACGAGCGCGAGGTCCTGACGCGGATAACTTCACATTATAAAGTGTGTGAGCTCACGGGGTCTGGAAGCTCTTCGAGGTGAGTCGCCCTTCTTTATGTTCACATGCGCGAAACTGAGCTGATATGATATTTATTTGCACTATAAATTCAAGTTGACGAAGTTGCAATGCATGAGCTGAGAATTTCAAGTTTAAAATTCACTGGATTCATCGATATATGTTGTGTATTGTAACTCTTGTTCCGTGTTCACTGCATTACATATTCTATTATTACGACTTCATATAAAATAAAACATAAAAAATCAGTATTTCTGCATTTTATTGAATTTTATATTATTATATATTTATATGTATTATACATATTTTTTTATAAATATATAAATATATTTTATATATATATTTATATATAATATAATATGTATATATAATAAATATATTTTATATAAATACATAAACGTTTTATTTATATGTAATAAAAAATGTATATATATATATATAATTTTTTTTAAATAAATATATTTTATATATAATATGTATATATAATAAATATATTTTATATAAATACATAAACGTTTTATTTATATGTAATAAAAAATGTATATATATATATAATTTTTTTTTAAATAAATATATTTTATATATAATATGTATATATAATAAATATATTTTATATAAATACATAAACGTTTTATTTATATGTAATAAAATTTATATATATATATATATATAATTTTTTTTAAATAAATATATTTTATATATAATATGTATATATAATAAATATATTTTATATAAATACATAAACGTTTTATTTATATGTAATAAAATTTATATATATATATATAATTTTTTTTAAATAAATATATTTTATATATAATATGTATATATAATAAATATATTTTATATAAATACATAAACGTTTTATTTATATGTAATTTATATATATATATAATTTTTTTTAAAATAAATATATTTTATATAAATATTTGTTTCATCTCGTTTACAATTTTTTTTAATGGAATTTAAGTTTTACTGTTTAAGCCTGTTTAGGTCTATTGCTTGATTATGGAAAATATAATGCATTTTATCACGTGATACTGTATTTTCGATGCTTAGATATAAAATGTCATTTATTTATTTTTTACACAATAACTTGTCATGATGCAGACATATTTTTGTCAAAAGGAAGCAACTATTTCTATTGTCTTAACGAGTTCAACTCATGTTTTAATCCAAATTTAATGCATTACATTTTTTTTTAAGTGATTTGAATTCCTGCCAATCCTCTCACATCTTCACGGTACATATAGAACAACCTGAATATCCACATTATGCTCTTTATTAATGTTGATTCAGTCAGTGTACAGTACACCTGTACTGTATCGTCTTTGCGTCACTGTGTAGTTTAGCTGTACTGAAGGACTATGCTGCACATACACTTATTCATTCATCTGAGAAGTTTAAGAACTTCTATTCAGAAAAACCCCACTGTTTTGAGTATTGTGAGGGAAACGTTTACTTTAGTGTCTATGGTGGTTCTGGCCCTGCTGTTCCCAAAAGAATTCCTCGTCAAAACGACTGATTTGCACACCATACAGGTGTTGGTTATAGTCTTGTGATTTTCCTCCCTCCAGCCGTAGCTATGGTGAACAGCCAGGTTGCGGGCGGCGCGTGCGTGTCCAGATCGTGCGCGGGCTGTGGGGGTCGAATCGCTGACCGTTTCCTGCTCTTCTCCATGGAGCGCTACTGGCACACGCGCTGCCTCAAGTGCTCGTGCTGTCAGGCTCAGCTGGGAGAGATCGGATCCACCTGCTACAGCAAAGGAGGCATGATCCTCTGCAGGACAGACTACATCAGGTCAGACACAACCCAACATGCACAGAGCCTGAGACACGAGTGCTTCATTTAGACTGCTTGAGTATTTCTGTATGACCCCAGCTGGGATCCTAGCTCAGAGGTCATGACCTTTTCAATCCAGCAATTAATCATATTGACATAATCTGATGTTCAGTTTATTGTAGTAAATCTGGGAACACTTTACTTAAAGCTTTTATAATGCATTTTTAATGCATTAATTATGCCTTGTAATGTACCTTATAATGCACCACACTTAGAGAGTATAATGCATTAAAATGCATTACAGTCAAGCAATTTCAGGTGTAACAAGGAATCTGCATTTTAACTTTGGTTACAGTTATTTATGAATAATAATGCACATTGTAAATACCTTTTAGAATGCATTATGCATAAAGGCTAACGTAAATCTCTTTAATTATTAACTAATTTTAATCACTAAAAAAAGCGGTAACACTTTACTTAAAGCCTTTTATGTATTAAGTATTTTAATGCATTAATTATGCCATGTAATGCACCTTAAAATGCATTATATTGTCTCATAAATAAGTAAACTGTTATAAAACATTATAATACTTATCTATTCATTGTTACACCTTTAGAAAGTATAAAGCATTAAAACGCATGACAAACATCCAATTTCTGGTGTAACAAGGAATTTGTAAATATTATAATGCATTTTAACTTTGGTAAGTTATTTATGAAAATATAACATGCACTATGAATACCTTTTATAATGCATTATACATAAAGGCTTTAAGTAAAGTGTTACCAAAATGCATTCAGTTAAATTTGTTTTTGTATATATTCTATATAATGCATTCAAATAAAAATTATATATATATATATATAAAAAAAGCATGGTATTTATTTATAATCATAGTTTTCTATATTTTCAACCCTGTTACTAAGATTATGTGCATGTCTAAACACACAGTTTAACACCCTGGTTTCTGTGATCTTGTGTTTTTAGCAATAACCGAAACATCAAATTTAAACAGACAATACAATTAATCAGACTTACACAATTTAAAAAATAACAACAGTAAACATGGATACGTGTAACAGGGCTGCAAATTAAGCCTAAATCATGCTATAACTCCATAGGACCCGATATATATATATATATTTTTTACATTTATTTTATTTGGACATTTTCCAAAGCATAGTATTTATTTATAATCATTCCATTTTCTCGATTATTGAGTCCAACCATTCCACCCCGTTACTCAAGTTTTTGTGAACAAACACATTTTTCTTTTTATTTGGGATCTTTTAAATGGGTTTCTCACTTATTGCAAACCAGCATTTGGTCCTGTACTAGCTGATCCTACGGAGCTATAGTTTGATTTAGGCTTAATTTGCAGCCCTGTTACTCATAACCGTGTTTAGATTTAACTGTTGTTATTTTTTAAATTGTGTAAGTCTGATTAATTGTATTGTCTGTTTAAATTTGATGTTTTGGTTATTGCTAAAAACACAAGATCACAGAAACCAGGGTGTTAAACTGTGTGTTTAGACATGCACATGCTTGTAGTAACAGGGTTGAAAATATAGAAAACCACTTATAAAACAAACAGAACGTGCAGAACCTAATTTCACCGATCAAGCATAAAAATGCTGTTTGGAGTTGCTTATATATTTTTAAAAGTCATGTAATTGCTCACTAAACCATAAATTCACCAGGTACTCTGCAAAATGTATGAACGGCAAATTGCACTCTTGAAATACCATGCAGCTTTAACAACTAATAATGGGTGTGAAAAAAGGCTTTTAACTCATAGAGCCATATTTTTTTTCACCTCCACAGTTAGTAGTGACCAAAAATCTTAATCATTATAACAAAGGCGCAAGTCGATAATGAGACCGTTTGAGGCAAGAGTCTCCACAGTCATTTGCAATTCAAAAGTTGTCTGAAGCTGTAGTTGTCATGCTATGCTGACAAGCATTTTGTTCTTGTGTTGATTTGCATTGGTCTCATTTGCATCCACCGGGTGTTGATGATCTCTGCAGATGCATGCTCTCCCGCATGCTCCCGCAGAGAACATCAGAGACGCCGCCTGCTGTCGAAGATGCGTCACACACCCTCGTTTAATGTTAAGCCTGGTGTGTCGACACTGCTGAAGTCATAGCTGCACTCCTGCAATAAAGCAATTCAATTTGGGATGTTCACTGTGTTTGTTCTACCTCCTGTGTTCCAGGTTGTTTGGGCACACAGGGGCTTGCAGCGCATGTGGTCAGTCCATTCCCGCCAGTGAAATGGTCATGCGGGCACAGGGCAACGTCTACCACCTCAAGGTCTGTTACGTGAAGCGTTGTAAAGGGATCGTTCACCCCCTGTCATTTACTCACCCACATGTCTCTCCAAACCCTGAATTAATTTCTTCTGCGGAACACGAAAGATTATGTTTTTGTCCATACGATAAAGTCATTCCACTTTATTTAGTAACAATTTATTTTAGTGTCCCCATGTAACATGTAGTTACTGTAGTAATAACTATAAATTATGCATAATTACAAGCAAGTAACCCTAAACCAAACCTAATCCTTGTTAATTATTATTACTCAGTTTTTAAATGTATAATTACACTGTAACAAGTACACCTTAAAATAAAGGGTTACACTTTATAACAAGTGTCCTTGTTCTAGTCTAATTTTACACTTAAGTACTGAGTAATATTGAGTAACAACATACACTCACTATAGGGTTAGGAGTGGAGTTTGGTTTGTTTTAGGGTTAGTTGCATGTACGGCTCCACAATTATCGGAAATGTACATATCGCAATATGCATATCTCAACGGCTTGTGATAACTGCATGATTTTAATACTCAAAGTTTTAGGTTGATGCAGAGAGTAGACTGGACACATGCCTGTTACATACGTGTGACATGCTTAAGCGAAGTACTCGCGCGCAAAGGAAGCCGCCTCACGGACGGCACATGATGCCGTTCTCTTCCGCAGCTTATATGGCCAAAAACACACAATATTAGGTCAAAATGCCCGTCTTGGTGAGTTTTCACATAAACAGTCAGTTATGTCTTAAGTGGACTAAACAGTTGAGAAAGAAAGTGCGTGTAACATTATATTGGATCCGTGCATTAGCTCTTAAAGTGACAGCAGCCTAATAAACCTGCGTCCTTCTGTGTGCTTAATTACGGCGACATGGAAAACACGGACAGAATCGCGGAATCCAGTCATAAAAACGGAATTTACCGTGTAACAGAATTTTTTTTCTAATTTAAAAAAAAAGGAGGCCAGTACACTTAAATTAGTGTCTATACCGCAATTGTTGAATTGTTAAATAAGTTTAATATTGCATTAACGAGTTATCGCATATCGCATTTTTCTTCAATATATGCAGCCCTAGTTGCATGTAAGGTAGTCCTTTATTTTACAGTGTCATTGTTACACGTTACATGTATTTAATATAGCAATAACAGTAAATTATGTATAGTTACATGCAACTAACACTCAAACAAACCTAATCCTAACCCTATAGTAAGTACATGTTATGTTACTCAGTACTTAAATGTATAATTTCACTGTAACAAAGACACCTTAAAATAAAGTGTAACCGGGTTTGGTTGCATGTAATTATGAATTTATCTGATGATTTTAACATGTGTAACAATGACATGGTTTCCCCAAACCCTAACCCTATAGTAAGTACATCTAGTAATTATTATTACTCCGAAACTTAAATGTATAATTACATTGTAACACGGACACGTTAAAATAGTGTAACCGTGTTGTCTAAATGTCAATGGGGTCCAAACATTAAGTATGGACACAAAACATAAAACTTGTTCCACAGTAGAAAGAAAGTCATACAGGTTTGGACAACATGAGGGCGAGTAAATTACAGAATTTCAATTTCTTTGGCGAACAATCCCTGCATTTCTAAATAGCAGATGCTCATTAGAGCTGAATTAAATGTTTTAATCATTATTTATTTTTGTCACATAATAGTATGGTACAATACATCTCTGGATGAAGCCTAGCTATATTACAGCTTCTCCTTCAGTGTTCTCATCTAATAATCTTGTTCAGTCTCATTTGTTTCGAATGGAACTGACCTTGGTTGCACAGTGATTTACTTATTATTAAAAAATAATTTTGAGCACTGAGCCAAGGCAGTTTGTTCAGTAAAGGCTAACCCTGACTAGCAGCTCTGCATGCTTTAATAAAAAGCATTGCTAATAATTCAGCACTTAAAAGACGCCAAAAAGGAATAAATGTATTCATTCCTCTCTCATCTGTTCCAGTGCTTCTCCTGTGCAACGTGCAGAAACCAATTGGTCCCTGGTGACCGATTCCACTATGTAAACGGCACCATATTTTGCGAACACGACCGGCCAGGAGCCACACTCCTTAATACTCACCTGCAGAGCAACCCGGTCCTACCCGACCAGAAAGTGAGTGCATGCTTTTATTTTACTCTTTAAGGTCAATATGGTGGTCTTTTGTCTGTAGGCCATAACAGGGCTTGACATTAACACTCGCCAACCCGCCAAATGTGTGTGTATTTCAGCAGTGGCAGTGGCGTGTAACGCAGTCACTCCTACTAGCCACTTTGGCAGGTTGAATTTTATATATAATGTATAAATTTTTTCAATTGTAGTCTTTTAATCTGAAATGAACTAAGTGCAATGTCAGACATTGATTTTTCGACACATATCGATACTGAAATATCTGAAACCCTTCTAATACTCATTTTCCTCAGAA
The DNA here is from genome assembly GCA_039654625.1 of Rhinogobio ventralis. Classification (NCBI taxonomy): domain Eukaryota; kingdom Metazoa; phylum Chordata; class Actinopteri; order Cypriniformes; family Gobionidae; genus Rhinogobio; species Rhinogobio ventralis. The sequence goes on along the minus strand of CM077211.1, from coordinate 3,029,893 downwards.
TAGACACACGATACCAGCGTCTCTTTCTCTCTCATCTCTCCGACAGCGAGTGACACACACACCCTCCTCTCACTCACACACTCGCTTCATTTGCTCCGGATGAATATTGTTGCTGTTATAGGGCTTGAATTTCGGCGTAGGATTGATCATAATTTTACTCATTCCTGCAGATTTTGCTGCCAAACACCCAAAGTGCGGCACATAAAGCCACCTCTCCGCACTAAACTCTTTTTCGCTGCTTATTGCGCTTAAACAGTCAAATACACAAATCATGTCAAACTGCCGGTCTTGGCAAGTATTCACGTAAACAGTCAGTTCTGTTTTAATTGAACAAAAACAGTTGAGAAATGGATCCGTGCGTCAGGTCTTAGGGCCCTATCATACACCCGGTGCAATGTGACGCCAGGCGCGACGCAAGTGTTTTTTTGCTAGTTTCAGCCCGACGCAGTTATCAACAGCTTCACGTTGTTTAAATATCGAATGCACTGGCGCATCTGTTCACCCATGGGCGTCTGGTCTGAACACCAGGAGTTCAGGAGCATTGTTGGAGCGTTGCTATTGTGAGGAACTGAAAACCACTGCGCCATTGACCAACACAAACCTGCTCTAAAGTCAATAGCGCAGTATTTTTTGTGTTATTTAAAGGGCGTGTTAGTTATATGAGCCTATAGGGGGTGCACAACGTGCAGACACTCTGCTTATTACACACACAGGCTCGCGCAGCAGCACACACACATTTTAAAATATTAAAATAAAAGGATTCCTCTCTGAAGAAGCGTTCAGTCTTTCCTCCATGTAAATAGTGAATCCGCAACTGGCTTTTAAAGGGAATGGGAGATGAGACTCTGATTGGTTTATTGCATGTTACGCCCAAAACAAACCGATGACTCATTAAGAGACTAGGGACAACCCTTTTAGACCATGCGCCAACCGTTTTTCCCGTCGTTAAACTAGCAAAAGTGGATTTGAACACTCCCTAAGTGCACCTGTGCCATGAGCTTCAGACCATGATAATATTAAAAATATCTATATGGCAGTTTGTCCTAATGGTATCGACGTCAAATTGTGGCTAGTAACTTTGGAAAACCATTAGCCACAGTGGCTGCTGAACAAAAAAGTTATTGTCAAGCCCTGGTAATGACTATTAAAGTGTCATAGTGGATGAACATTCAGTATTAACAAATCTTGTGTTTTGTAGGTTTGCTGAAGGGCTCCCCATCGTCTTCGCCCCTTCCTCTCTCCATTTAGTGTCCTTCTCATCCAGACACTGATGGTGCACTTACAGTTTTACAGCCTACATTTACAGACTTTCAGTTTCTCTGAGAGGGGGGACGAGCTCGGGATGAGAGCGACGGAAAAGTTTCTGTGTATCTGACTTCATATCAAACTGTGGTGAATTCTGCAGTATCTCTGATGGTGATATTGTGGCTTTCTCGCCCCCACACCCCCCCGAAAACAGAAGTAACACGTCTATTTTCTCACAGGATATCCTGCCTGTCTTACATCGAACCTCACAAAGAAGGCTTCATCTGAAAGCAATGTACACTTCTTTTAAATCAACATGAAACTGTTCACAATCTATTTTTCTTCCATGATATTCATCAAGGAAAAAAAGTTGGGCAGGACTTTGGAAAATAAAGAAATGCTATTACAATCTAAAATGGAGGCAGGATGGAACGTAAAACTGGTGATGTCAGCTGAAAAGAAATGTAATTTCAGAGGCAGTGTGAAAGTTATTATTTTGCTTTGTTTTCATGACACTTCCCCCTTTGAAAGGGTAAAAAGCTCTTGTCAATTCATAGTTTTCACGTGACGTCACATCCTTATAGGAACGCCCACCTGGAGGGTAAAACCAGGCTTTCCTCCTTTGCCCGCCAGTCATTTTTACCAAGTACTAATGATATTAAAAGACCAAATTCAATATACACCTTATTGATGATGCATACTATATACAGGTATAAACAGATGAACATAGAATATGCAGTTTCTCGTGAAACGTTTTCCCATAGAAAACCAAAGAAAAAGCCTAACCATTTGACGGGTTGCGTTCATAATCTGGGCTCATCTGCTCGCCTGCATATGCATCCTCAATACGCTGCATACTGAATTGGATCTTTTAATATCACTGTTTTAAGGCACAAACGCCCCGCTGTTTTTACTGACTGAAATACTGCAGAAGGTCCTGGATATGGATCACAAGGGCCCAAAACTTGCATTTCGTTCACACATCATTGTTTTTCTTCTTTTTGAGATGGAAAACTAACAGTCCTGTGGATGTTTTGTGCTCCAGGTCTTCAGTCACATGACTGAAAAATATGAATGGTGACGTGTGTAGCACCGATCACACAGAAGTGGCTTTCAAACCAAGCTGCTTTCTGTTGGTGAAGGCGACGAATTTTCGTGAATTCGCACAGAAATTACTATTGCTATTGAAATGACTGGATTTCACCGAGAAACAAATGTGATTGCACCTCAACACCTGGTGCATTAACAGGGTTTCTGCAGGTCTTAAAAAGTCTTAATTTGACCTTTCACAATTTAAGGCCTTAAAAACGTCTTAAATTGGAGCAAAAAGTCTTAAATTCAATATCATGTTATCAAATTAGGGCCCTATGATTTCTGTGATGCAGAAAACGTGGACAGAATCGCAGAATCCATTCATAAAAATGGAATTTACTGTGTAACACGGAATGTCACGGAATTTGTCAAATTGTGGATGAATAAATCAAAAGTAGGTCAGACACTTAAAGGGACAGTTCACCCGAAAATGATCATTTACTCGCCCTAATGTCGTTCCAAACCCGCAAGACTTTCCTTCATCATATAAAGCCATCGAGTCTCTTCAGAAAAATTTGGAATAATTAAAGAAAAATGTAAGCAGAATAAACCATAAAAAACATTTCATAGGGCACTACATTTAATTGCAATATTAAATTGCATGCACTGCAAAAAAAAGTTTTTTTTGTTTTCCAGTGCAAATTCAAAACATCCTTAAATCAAGATGCATTTACTTAACATGCAAAATTAGGAAATTAACTGAGAAATGGAACAAAATTCTGTGAGTTTATGCTTAAAACAAGAACAAATATCTGTCATTGGGTATGAAAATTACTTATATTTGAATAAGGTTGATTTTTATGAACCCATTGGCAGATATTTGTTCTTGTTTTAATCATAAAATCACTTGAACAAGATTTCTTATCTCAAACTTTAAGCTATAAAGTTATGGATCTGTTGGAAATTGTATTTTCAAACTTTGAAGTGTCACTAATACAACTCATTGTGTGCTTAGACATTTACATTTAGAGAACATATTGACGTGTTCTGTTCCTTCAATTTTCTTAAAAAGGTCTTAAATTTTCCTTCAGGAAGCCTGCAGAAACCTTGATTAAGAAAGTGAACTGGGTCAATTGATTTCATGTTGACATCATGTTTTGTAGAATTGTAAATATGTTTTTATACCAGTACTCACTGTAAAGGTTGAATTATCTGCTCGACATGTGATGTCTATTTAAGGTGTAATTATCCAATAAATGGGAAATGCAACACAACCCAGCCGTCCGTCTTTTTACCATCCAGATTTCCCTGTTCATCGTTTATTACTCTTTCTGCTGTAGTTATTAGCGTCGGTCTCTGTGGTGCAGACCTGATTACCCAAAGGGTTGGTGTGAATGGGGCTTGAGCTCGGACCATTACAGAAGCAATTAAATGCGAGCGTGGAGTGTGTAAGTTCGTTGTGAGCGCCGTATCTGTGCTGCCTTTGCACTGGGGAGGCTGAACTCTGCTCTGATCCTGTGTTTGAATTTAATAAGGCCTAATCTGCCGCCTCGTTAATTAAGAGGCAGCCGCTCCTTTCCGTTCGCTGCCTCAAAACAATCACGCGCGTTAAATGTTTACCATGTCGCAATTAAAGCACACAGCACAACTTCTTCACCCCGTCTCCCTTCACACAACCTCCTGCCCTTGAGGAAGCTGCTTCTAAACTAGTGGCAAATCCTCACTTTTCAGACATTTAATTGACATGCATATTTTTTTGTTGCAGAAATAGACTTTTTGTGGAGTTTATACCCTGTCTTGCTCTGGATGGCACGTTTATTTTTGTGCGAATCATTGAATTTTTTTACAGCAGTGTTTCTACAGGTTATCGCGGTTTAAATGACAATAAATTGACCAGTAAACATGTAATGTTATTACACTGGCAGAAAGAGATTTAATTCGGGGTAAATGACTTCCTAACCAAAAGTAAAACAAATTTGTACAGTAATTTTGTGTATGTGTGCATACATATGAGACCAGTGTATTTATATAGTTTTCTATTTTAATATACTTTAAAATATAATTTATTCCTGTGATCAAAGCTGATTTTCAGCATCACTACTCCAGTGTTCAGTGTCACATGATCCTTCAGAAATCATTCAATATGAGGATTTATCAATGTTGAAAACATTTTTATAACCTATAATACTTTATTTAGGATTCACTGATGAATGAAAGGTTAAAAAGAACAGCATTTATTCAAAATAGAAATCTTTTCTAACAATATAAATCTTTACTATCACCTTTTATCAATTTAACACATCCTTGCTGAATAGAAGTATTCATTTCTTTCAAAAAAAAGAAATTAAAAAAATGACTGACCCCAAACTTTTGAACGGTAGTGTATATTGTTACAAAATATTTCTATGTAAAAATAAATTTTTCTGTCAAATCAATGAATCGCGATTAATCGCATCCAAAATAGTTTGTTTACATAATATATATGTGTGTGTGTACTGTGTATAATTATTATGTATGAATTATATTCATATTTATATATAATATAAATTATATAAATATATATACATGAAAGTATTTCTTAAATATATACATGTCTGTGTGTGTATTTATATATACATAATAATTATACACAGTACACACACATATATATTATGTAAACAAACTATTTTGGATGCGATTAATCGCGATTAACGATTTGACAGCAGTAATTTAAATAAATGCTGCTCTTTTTTCCCCCTTTTTTTCATCAGTGATTTTTATTCATCAATGAATCCTGAAAAAAGTATCATAGGTTATAAAAAATATTAAGCAGCACAAATGTTTCCAACATTGATAATAAATCCTCATTCAGAATGATTTGTGAAGGGTCATGTGACACTGAAGACTGGAGTAATGATGATAAATTCAGCTTTGATCACAGGAATAAATTACACTTTACTATATATTCACATAGAAAAGAGCTATTGTAAATTGTAATAATATTTCACAATATTACTGTTTTTATTGTATTTTTAATCCAATAAATGCAGCCTTGGTGAGCAGAAGAGACTTCTTTCAAAAACATAAAAAATAGTAGTTTCCAAACTTTTGACCGGTACTGGATATATGTGTGTACACACACATGCACACGCACACGCACACGCACACGTGTGTATATAGAAAATGACTAATCTGCATTAGTCTTTTTATATGTGTTATATTTGCATTAATACATTTTAATGTCTCATGGCAGCAAAAAGCACCATGAAATTCACAAGGGCTGAATCTTGTAGGAAAGATTGGTGAGCTCCAAAATGGCACCTTAATGCTCTTAGTTTTGAAACAAAAGTCCCCTGATGTCGGTGTAGGTGCTGATACGGCATCAATTATTTATTTCACATTCGATTGAAAAGCATCAAGCAAATTCATTAACGTATGCAAATGATCACAATTGCAATTATCTTCATATCTTGATAAGTAAGGAAATCAAAACCTCGGCACAATTTGAATCCCACCGTGCCTCAACTTACACTCTGCATTCAAACCAATCAAGCCTCATCTGCATATTCCTAATTAACCACGCATATTCACATGCCAATTAGAGGGGCTGAGGAAAAAAGCCTCTTAGTCAACAGGCATTATCCTCGATCAGGAAAAAGTTTGCAGGTGTATGAATTGCTATGCTGCTTCTGTCATGGAAAAAGTGTTTATACTCTCTAATTAATCATATTAACACATGCAAATGAGTCTAATTGGCTGAGTTTCCATGCCTCACGCTGGGAAAAAGTGGGAAAGAGAAGAGCATGGATATTTTTACCAGCTAACAACCAAGAACATTTAGGAACGCTTTGTTTTTCTTCACACGTTTTGTATCTAAATATCACACAGGGCCACTGTCTTCCATTTAATGCACTTTTAAAAAACTAAATAATATATTTATATAACTCAAGTTGTATCTGTGTGTGATGACGTTGCAGGGATTTCCAAAGAAACAAGTGAACCTTATAGCATCCTCTTTTTTTTACCTCCTAACTTTTAATCAAAACTGACACTATACAGAAGACAGGAAATGATGTGCAAACATAAAATGGCATGTACTCATATTCTCATTCCCCTCATTAGCACTATGCATAAATGTGCGAACAACACCACGGTCACATGACTTCTTTGCACCACTGTTATGCTTCCGACAACTCTTTCAGCGTTTATTTAAAAACATTTCCCTGAAAGTTTGAGCTAGAATAGTGTGATTATCAACACAATGAGGCTGTGAAAGTGACTAGTGAGTAGATGAGTTCACCTGTTCGGCTGATGATGTTTAATGTCCCATATAACCTCTGGAGTCCCATTTAGACACTTGTTAGCAACCGCCTTTTACAAGACGAGGAAATGACATGAGCTGCGATCAAACCCATGGCACGTGCCTCATAGCATAGCATAAAGATTTGGAGCATTAATACTAACCGCTAGACCTCGAGTAGTTTTCAGTCCTGCACTCGTGAGAGTTTGTCTTACTCCCGCTAAAAATAAGGGTCACATTTATATTAGGTGGCTTTAAAGGGATAGTTAACCCAAAAATGAAAATGATCCCATGATTTACTCCCCCTCAAGTCATCCTAGGTGTATATGACTTTCTTCTTTCAGCCAAACACAATCAGTGTTATATTAAAAAATATCCATGCTCTTCCAAGCTTTATAACTCCTTAAAAATTATCATTTTAGACTTCAAATTCGTGAACAGTGTTTTGTTTTGCTCTATCCTCTGCGCTCGTCAATACGTCATGCGTCGGGTCAGAGGTCACTCTTCCACTGTAACTATACTCGAGTACGGCTGTTACCTGAAGCCAGTGATTATAGCTTACAAAGTTAAAAATATGGATATTTTTCTTACACAAATGCATGGCTTCGCTTCAGAAGGCCTTTATTAACCCTCTGGAGTTGTGTGGATTACTTTTATGATGAATGGATGTGCTTTTTTGGGCTTCAAAATCTCCGGTACCATTCATTCCCATTATAAAGCTTGTAAGTGTCAGGATATTATTTAAAGGTGTCATGAACTGCATTATTTTATTATTTCCTGGGGTGCACTTATAATGTTAGTATGATTTTTACATTAAAAAAATGTCATAATTTAGAAATAAAAGGCATTTTTTCTACCCTGATTTTAGCCTCTGATTTGAACACTCTGTCGCCCACTGCTGTGATTGGCTGCTGTGAGACTTCAGCATAAACGCCCACTGCTGGGATTGGCTGCTGTGAGACTCCAGTGTAAACGCCCACTGCTGTGATTGGCTGCTGTGAGACTTCAGCATAAACGTCCACTGCTGTGATTGGCTGCTGTGAGACTTCAGCATAAACGCCCACTGCTGGGATTGGCTGCTGTGAGACTCCAGTGTAAACGCCCACTGCTGTGATTGGCTGCTGTGAGACTTCAGTGTAAACGCCCACTGCTGTGATTGGCTGCTGTGAGACTCCAGTGTAAACGCCCACTGCTGTGATTGACTGCTGTGAGACTTCAGCATAAACGCCCACTGCTGGGATTGGCTGCTGTGAGACTCCAGTGTAAACGCCCACTGCTGTGATTGGCTGCTGTGAGACTTCAGCATAAACGCCCACTGCTGTGATTGGCTGCTGTGAGACTTCAGTGTAAACGCCCACTGCTGTGATTGGCTGCTGTGAGACTTCAGTGTAAACGCCCACTGCTGTGATTGGCTGCTGTGAGACTTCAGTGTAAACGCCCACTGCTGTGATTGGCTGCTGTGAGACTTCAGTGTAAACGCCCACTGCTGTGATTGGCTGCTGTGAGACTTCAGTGTAAACGCCCACTGCTGTGATTGACTGCTGTGAGACTTCAGTGTAATCGCCCTCTGCTGTGATTGGCTGACATCTTTAGATAAGAAATAGCTACTATTACATGTGTAACTCTCTCGAAAACTTCTAGCACGTTTTTACTATTACAGCTCTCAAGGTTAACTAATCGTGAAAAGTGTTTACTTTATAATGTCTATGGCATTATATTTAGATCTATGGCATTATATTCAGATCGTGGCATGAAAGGTTGCAGTGATGAGCACTGTAGCCGATCACAGACATGTTGAGCTCATGAATGCCGTGATCATAACGAATGCTTTCATCATAACTAACAGTGCAAACACAATGTAAATAAGAGATTTGTTGATTATTACGAGAGTTTTGGCGCGAGTCCAGAACTCAGTCACTGATAAACTTGATTGATTGACAGCTCCAGCGATTGTAAAGGGAGCGTTCTTTGATCGCTTTCTATATATAATTTAATCAGTTTAAATAACAGATTATTTTCATCCTACTAAGAGACACAATGTAAAGTTGAGCGTTTAGTCACTGGTTTGATTTACTGACACACAGACAAAGAACATCTGACTGTACATGAATCATTACATATCAGAAATCACTGAAAAAGAATCCACAGTGAAATGTAGCAAATACAAATAAATAATGCTCGTCTGAGACATTCACATTGTTGAAAATAAATAAGCACATTCCCAGCATTAGGATCCTTTGGAAGGTAATGTTATTTTCAGTCCAGTGATCCAGTATCGCTCTTCTCTCCTCGTCATCTCACTAACACGCCAGTGGGCGGGGCCAAAGTTGCGATGATGAAGTAGGCATTGATCTTCTTCTGCAGAGGTGGTCTTTCTCCTAATGAGTCGTTTCTCCTAATCATTTTCATTTTAGGGTGAGCAATCCCTTTAACTAACATTAAATACCTACAAGTCTCGGTAACTAGATGTTGTTCTGGAAAATGCAGGTTCACATTTACTGTGAGTGAGTTTGAGGTATCAGGTTTAGAGTTAGAGGGTTAGAGTTAATGGTTTTGGGGTAAGGGTTGGGTTACGATTAACAGTGTAACTGTTTTAATTAATTAAATGCACGTACTTTAAGTAAAAATTACAATTCACCAACATTTATGTACATAAGTAAATTGTAGCCTATTACTAGTTAAGGCCATCTACACTCTAAAAAAATGCTGGGTTGTTTCAACCCATGTTTGAGTCAAATATGGACAAACCCAACCATTGGGTTTAAAATTGAATTGAACAGTTTAATCCAACGGTTGAGTTTGTCTATATTTGACCCAAACATGGGTTGAAACAACCCAGCATTTTTTAGAGTACAACCAAAATAAGTTATATTTCATCTCGCCCCCAGCTATTACCTTTCATCTGGAATTTTTTAATCCCATTCCACTAAGATTCTTTCTTGCTTTAGTGTCATAGGCTTTTTTTTCCAATTCCCACACACATATGATGCTTCTGAACTCACCTTGTTGCATTTGTCGCAGAAGGTAAAAGGATGGCGCCTTCCCTTGCTGTTGCACAACGGAAAAACATTGCGAATATCCAACCATGTGCCTGTAAACCATTTATTTTTGTTGCACAACAAACAAACATTTGAGCAAAATTTTAGCAACTTTTTATATTTAGAGTCCCGTGATGAGTTATTTCCTTCTCCTGCTTCCCACTCAACATTCCATGCTGGAATGTTAACCACTAGCTAGCCAAATCTCATCTCAAGTATTTTGTTTCTGGCACATTTATTGATATTGATTAGTACAGGAGAGAACAGGAAAGCTCAACATGCTTGCTAAACACTAGGCCACAGATCTCAGAGCATTCGATAGTCTCGGCGAGTCTCAACGTTTTGACAAAACAACACTCGCGCCAGACTCTTCGCTTCGTGATCCTACATGTAATATCAACTCATTAGACTTTCATATCACAGGAGGGTGCGGTCGGTTGTCGCGATCTCCCTCAGGTCTCCATCAGATCGCTTTCTAGAACATGTCTGCTCAGTGTTAGCTAGTAATGAGCCACTTGTGCAGTGAATCAGTAGGGCCTCTGCGACAGAGAGACAGACTTGACAACTGTGAACTTCCCAGAGCAGAGAATGTCAGAGAAGGAGAGAGGCAGGGGGGAAAAAAAGCCAGCTCCTCGTCCAATCAGAGCACTTTGAATAATTAAGGCGATCGGCTTAATTAGCTCAATTACGTTAATTTGACCACGGAACATGGCCATATGGTGAAAGGAAACAAAAGAGGGGGGAACTAATTAAAAGTAAAATAATGAGGATTTTAATTAAGCTTTTCCCCAGACGTCGGTGAGAGGGGATCTGGTGCAGGAGAGAGTAATTAAAGTAGTGTAACGCTGGCAACATTTCTCTCTCTCTCCCTTGCTTTTCAGTCACTCTCTCAGAACTGTGAGGGCTCAATCGGTCTAATTAAATCTGTAAATAAATTAGCTACATGGAAGCCTGCTTGAGTTGACACCCCACCCCCAACACAAACACTCACCCACACGCCTCTCCTATCTTTATCTCCATAGCATGACTTGCGGGTGGGGCGGAGGTCTACCTCAGATTTGTTTCCACCTAAATATTGCTTGCGAAAGTTGTGAAATCTTTGTGCTTTGAGTATTTTACTTTAAAAACTGTTGTTTTCACCCCTTTATTTTACATCAAAATACCATTTAAAACTGTCGCAACTTATTAACAACCACTATTTTCAAAAGAATAAATAGAAATGACTTAAAATCACTGAGATTCCATATTCATTTACTATGGTTTTACAGAAAGCATGGTTACTATTGTACTAGGCAATATATGCAAATTATGCATTTTTGTATATGCAAAATATGTAACCATGTAAGGTTTCTGTTCTCTAATTTATTTGTTTCACCTGCCCCTAATTTGCACTCTATTTGAACAATGTGCCTATATAGATATTTCTGCAAATGATTGAGCCCTGTCATACACCCGGCGCATTGCGACGCCAGGTGCAGTTATCATTTTCACGTCCAACCTCACGTTGTTTAAATATCAAATGCACTGGCGCATCTGTTCACCCATGGGCGTCTGGTCTGAACACCAGGTGTGTTCAGGCGCATTGTTGGAGCGTTGCTATTTTGAGGAACTGAAAACGACTGCGCCATTGACCAACACAAACCTGCTCTAAAGTCAATAGCGCAGTATTTTTTGTGTTATTTAAAGGGCGTGTTAGTAATATGAGCCTATAGGCGGGTGCACAACGTGCGTACACTCTGATTATTGCACACACAGGGACGCGCAGCAGCACACACACATCTGTAAATATTAAAAATAAAAGGATTCCTCTCTGGAGAAGCGTTCAGTCTTTCCTCTCACATCACGTAAATAGCGAATCCGCCATGGTGCGAGCGCAACTGGCTTTTAAAGGGAATGGGAGATGAGACTCTGATTGGTTTATTGCACGTTATGCCCCAAAACACACCCATGACTCATTAAGAGACTAGGGACAACCCTTTTGGACCATGCGCCTGGTGCCTGTTTCTCCTGCCAAATGAGCACGAATCTGGCAACATTTTATTAGGTTGGTTGTTGTACGTATCGCGGCAGTTTCGGAAATGAAATACCAGGTGAGTGGCGCCAAAGTCCCTTTCAAGGAAAGTCTGAGGCCATATTTGCAGCTATTTTGGGCATACAAGACCAAGTCCTATCTATTTGGATGGGGGAATCCTGGAGTCTCAAAAACTGCTTGCCAATAACATACACTCACCTAAAGGATTATTAGGAACACCTGTTCAATTTCTCATTAATGCAATTATCTAATCAACCAATCACATGGCAGTTGCTTCAATGCATTTAGGGGTGTGGTCCTGGTCAAGACAATCTCCTGAACTCCAAACTGAATGTCAGAATGGGAAAGAAAGGTGATTTAAGCAATTTTGAGCGTGGCATGGTTGTTGGTGCCAGACGGGCCGGTCTGAGTATTTCACAATCTGCTCAGTTACTGGGATTTTCACACACAACCATTTCTAGAGTTTACAAAGAATGGTGTGAAAAGGGAAAAACATCCAGTATGCGGCAGTCCTGTGGGCGAAAATGCCTTGTTGATGCTAGAGGTCAGAGGAGAAAGGGCCGACTGATTCAAGCTGATAGAAGAGCAACTTTGACTGAAATAACCACTCGTTACAACCGAGGTATGCAGCAAAGCATTTGTGAAGCCACAACACGCACAACCTTGAGGCGGATGGGCTACAACAGCAGAAGACCCCACCGGGTACCACTCATCTCCACTACAAATAGGAAAAAGAGGCTACAATTTGCACGAGCTCACCAAAATTGGACAGTTGAAGACTGAAAAAATGTTGCCTGGTCTGATGAGTCTCGATTTCTGTTGAGACATTCAGATGGTAGAGTCAGAATTTGGCGTAAACAGAATGAGAACATGGATCCATCATGCCTTGTTACCACTGTGCAGGCTGGTGGTGGTGGTGTAATGGTGTGGGGGATGTTTTCTTGGCACACTTTAGGCCCCTTGGGCATCGTTTAAATGCCACGGCCTACCTGAGCATTGTTTCTGACCATGTCCATCCCTTTATGACCACCATGTACCCATCCTCTGATCCTATCAATATGGGCCAACATTTCTAAAGAATGCTTTCAGCACCTTGTTGAATCAATGCCACGTAGAATTAAGGCAGTTCTGAAGGCGAAAGGGGGTCAAACACAGTATTAGTATGGTGTTCCTAATAATCCTTTAGGTGAGTGTATTTCAAATCAGCAACAAAATCTAACATGAACTGTCCCATAAATGTTGTTTCCTATTATCAAACAGCATTAAAAGCTTATTTTTCAGGTTAAACGAGCCAATGCGCATGTGCAGTCCAAAGCGCGAGTCTCAGGTTTCTATGGGAACCAGAGCTTTTAACGGCAGCTGCAGTGACGCAATGACTTTACCAATCAGCGATTTGCTCTTTTACTTTAGAAGACGGGACTATTCCGCCATATTGCACAAATGTGAGATAAAAATACATTTGCTTATGCAACCATGTCATTTTAGCTTGTTTCTACCCATGTGCTCAGCATCGAATGTGCAATGCTGTCAGAAAAGCCATACATATGGAGCTGGTTATGTAATGCAAATGTCAAAATGCATATAGTTTACAAATCATGCACTATGGTAAAAGTGTTTTTAGGTCATTACATAATATCGTGCAAGGAACTGTGTGAAAATAGGTCTTTAAAATGAAAAGAAAAGGTGTGGTTAAATTTGGAAAATAGTTTGCCTTTGCACACAATGCCCAATCAGGGTTGCCAGGTTTTCACAACAAAACCTGCCCAATTGCTACAAAAAACTAGCCCAAAACAAGCCTGATCGCGTTTCAGGGGGGTCCCCAAGTAAAAATCATGCGGGGGGGTAAAATCTGAGTTTTTTGGTGGGGTTCCCCTGCTAAAATTTGCATTCCCGGGGCTAAATATCACATTACTGGTGTCGCTTCCACCCACGGACATGAAAAACAGCGTGTTAAAGTAGCCCAATTCCGTGGGAAAACCACAAACTTGGCAACACTGTGCCCAATCGTGTGGATTCCTATTGAAATGACTGGATTACGCCCGTGAAAATTGGCTGAACAATGGTAAATGTGACCGCACTTTTACAACGTTTTTTTTCTTGTTTTTTTTACATTTGTCAACATGAAATCAAATTTGACCCAGTTTACTTTCTTAATGCACTATTCTGGTGTTAAGGTGCGGTCATGTTTAATGTTGCTTGGCAAAATTTTGCAGGTGAAATCCAGTTATTTCAATAGGAATCCGTGAAATCAGGAGTTTCAATTGACCTACAGAAACGTGCATTTTGAAATTTTGACATCGCTACACTATCAATAGACAATGGACTTTTTTGCATGCAAAAATTTTCACTAATATGACACCTTAAAGTCCCACTGAAGTGTCTGAATGCTGAACGCGCCCTTTAAATGCAAATGAGCTGCTGCTCCAGCCCCCTTTCAGGAAGAGAGCGGAGCTTCAAGAGCTCATGTCAGCAGCTCCGATTACCTCACGCACACACACACTGAAAATGTCAGAAACTGTTCAGTCTTTTATGTTCAAACCGGAGTCGGACAAGAAGAAGTGACAACATGTAGAATGAGACAGGACGTTTCTGAATGGTTAGTTGATGAATTTATGAGTTAACTATCTTCAAGTCCTTGATTAGCATATTCTGTCATGATAATCTATAAATCGTTGGTGTGGGAACTGTTGTAAAATGCACAGAGCCAGAGAATATCTGCTGCATGAAGAGAGAACAGGTATAGTTTATTTTAATTATGGTTATAACTTATGTTGTCATCTTGCTTTATGACATGCTATTGCATTTGTGTTCGTACTGTGTCGCAATAAATGTGAAAGACGGAAAGACAGCTTGAGCGACTCCCAAATGTGCTCGGCTACAACAACTCTTCCTCTTCTCAACATGTTCCCGGGGGCGGGGTTTATGTCAATTTTAGGGTTAGTGATGTCACTAACCCGTGAAGAAGCTCGTTGTAGTTCCTACCAGCCATTTGTTGTAGTCCTTAAAAAGCGATTTCTGTAAAAGTAAATATCTCTTTGCATAGAACTTTGAGTGTCGTAACTTTGCAGATGTTGTTTATGCTCAAACAGCAACATCACACACTCACTAAAGTTAAACAAGTCAAATCATATTTAACCTCCCCTTGAAGCACGCAGCATTATTCAATGTGTTGACATAATTTCCACTGAAACGGGAAGATAGGGTGGGACATATCAAGCTGCTCCACCTCTTTTTTTAAAACAGCCAATAGCGTTTAGTTTATATCACAACTCGTCCAGATCTGTTGAGCTCGGTAAAGCTGCAGTTTCCTCCTAATCTCTAACCGTTTCTCCTCCTAAACTCCTCCATATCGCTTTAAAATACAGCATTCTGTGCAGAATTCAAACGGGTCCGATATGCTTTCTGCTCTGCGCCGACTCGATCACATGCTAAAATAATTTATTCATCTTGCCGGCGACAATCCACTACAGGATGTGCCCTCCACTGACTTCACTCCTATTGGTTGTTGCTCCCAAAAATCTTTCATTTGCATAAAGTTAAACATATCTCAACTTTGTTGCGTCACTGGACAAGCCTATCCTGTCTCCAGTGGTCACTATCGCTCATGAAATCACCAGCTCTCCATTGAAATGAATGGGATTGTGTCGCTGTGTTTCACTGGTAGTGTGAACGGGGCTTAAGCCTTGAATCCATGACACACAAATCTCCAATGGCCCCATCTACACACTATCTGCTTTTACATCTGTTTACTCGAGATCGAGTCAGAGACCGGCACTGGCTTCCACAGGCACGACATCAGAAGCAACACTAAGCCCTTTATATTACCCATGCTGCTCTGCTCGCCAGTTTCCGTTCCTGTTAAAAGAGTCCACCCGCTCGCCATGTCGAACTGAACTTTCGCTTCAAGGGCTGATCTGCCTGTAATATCTCATTACACCAGACCTTGATCACGTCCTCTCTTCTTCTGCGTGCCCCCAGCCCCCAATCCTTTTTACTCACATTGATGGCACATTTTTAATTAGAAAATGCATTCAGACTGACAACAAAGTGATTTGCATATTAAATTAACAGCTACTTACATTCCACGGTGCCTGGCAGAGGAGTCGGTTACAAAGAGGGTGAGGGAAAATTGTGTACCCAGACTGCTATGCAACAACTTTTCATGTACTTTTTATTTGCATGCATCCTCAATTATGGATTTAAATCCGTGAACTGATGTGATATCATCTCAGATAGAGCTTAGGGTAAAATACATATATTTGCACACAGATTAAAACAAATTTTCAACATGCAGCAGGTCCAAATAAAAAGCTGAAGAAAATTGAAAACGGCACCTTTTAATGGTTACATCCCTGATTTTATGTGAATGAAAATTGCAATGAAAATTTCAATAACACTAAGGTTTTATTTGTAAGCATTAGTTACTAAACACAAATGCACAGTTAACAATACTTCTGCAGCATTTATTAATCTTAGTTGTTGACTTCAACATTTACAAATACATTTGTAAAATTAGAAGTTGCATCTGTTAACATCAGTTAATGCACTGTGAACTAACATTGAAGAATTGTGTTTTTATTAACTAACTAACAATGATTAATCAATGCTGTAAAATTATATAACACTTTACTTGAAGCCTTTATGTATAATGCATTATAAAGGTATTCATAATGTACTTTATAATGCATTATATCTATAAAATAAATAATTGTAACCAAAGTTAAAATGCATTATAATATTCATGGATCTGCAATTGGTTGTTTGTTGTATTTTAATGCATTATACTATCTAAAGCTGTTTTATAACTGAGGTTACAATTATTCATGAGATCACACAATGCATTATAAAGTGCATTACAAGGCATAATTAATGCATTAAAAATACTTTTATAATGCATTATACATAAAGGCTTTAAAATTTCTCTCTCTTCACATAGCATGGCAAATTTTCCTTATCAAGCCCATGCAGTATTTTTAATATGGCCCATATTTTTCTCCCACATCACTCTTGATTCCAGATAGGACAGTTTACAGTGATAGTGGCAGTGTTGTGTCGGTTCGAGGGCCCAGGAGAGCGCTGTTCTCATCCCGTTCCCCTCGGGGAAGCCAGATGCTGCTATGTGCCCCAGAGACGGCAATGTAACAGAGGACACTGACTAAATAAAAAACATTAACAGCGACTACACAGTGAACAGAGATTGGCTGCTTCAAAGCGCTCCCAAGCATCGGGTCACGATTAGGATGTTGTTGATGCAGATTCGTCTCTAGACTGTCAGGAGAGTTTGACACAGAGCGTCATCCCGTACCCTCTCCCATGTGAGGGAAGTAAACAAGACAAATCATTAATAAAGGCTTACTGGTATTAATTGAACATTAATGTACATGGGTCATTCCTACGGTTTATCGGATTTTAGAGTGAGCAGGTTTGTTGAAGAAAAATTTTATTAATTTAGTCTTGTCAGAGGGAGAAAATGTCATAAAAATACACTAGTCAAGCTCAGGCTAGTATAACCTAATAATCCTGACCAAATATTTCACACATTTTATGATTTTTACAATGCAATGTGTAACAGGGTGGACCATAAAGGGACAGTTCAGTCAAAAAATTAAATTCTGTCATCATATGAGTTTCTTCTGTTAAACACAAAAGATATCTTGAAGATAGATACACTATATTGCCAAAAGTATTGGGACGCCCCTCCAAATCATTGAATTCAGGTGTTCCAATCACTTCCATGGCCACAGGTGTATAAATCAAGCACTAGGCATGCAGACGCTTCTACAAACATTTGTGAAAGAATGGGTCGCTCTCAGGAGCTCAGTGAACTCAAGCGTGGTACCGTGATAGGTTGCCACCTGTGCAATAAGTCAAATTTCATTCAACTAAATATTCCATGCTCAACTGTTAGTGGTATTATAACAAAGTGGAAGCAATTGGGAACAACAGAAACTCAGCCACAAAGTGGTAGGCCACGTAAAATCACAAAGCGGGGTCAGCGCATACTGAGGGTCACAGTGCGCAGAAGTCGCCAACTTTCTGCAGAGTCAATAGCTACAGACCTCCAAACTTCATGTGGCCTTCAGATTAGCTCAAGAACAGTGTGTAGAGAGCTTCATGGAATGGGTTTCCATGGCCAAGCAGCTCATCCAAGCCTTACATCACCAAGTGCAATGCAAAGCATGGGATGCAGTCGGGTAAAGCACGCCACCACTGGACTCTAGAGCAGTGAGACGTGTTCTCTGGAGTGACCAATCACGCTTCTCTGTCTGCCAATCTGATGGACGAGTCTGGGTTTGGCGGTTGCCAGGAGAACGGGACTTGCCTGACTGCATTGTGCCATGTGTAAAGTTTGGTGGAGGGGGGATTATGGGGTGGGGTTGTTTTTCAGGAGTTGGGCTTGGCCCCTTAGTTCCAGTGAAAGGAACTCTTAATGCTTCAGCATACCAAGACATTTTGGACAATTTCATGCTCCCAACTTTGTGGGAACAGTTTGGGGACGGCCCTTTCCTGTTCCAACATGACTGCGCTCCAGTGCACAAAGCGTCGGTCCATAAAGACATGGATGAGCGAGTTTGGTGTGGAGGAACTTGACTGGCCTGCACAGAGTCCTGACTTCAACCCGATAGAACACCTTTGGGATGAATTAGAATGGAGACTGCGAGCCAGGCCTTCTCGTCCATAATCAGTGCCTGACCTCACAAATGCGCTTCTAGAAGAATGGTCAAAAATTCCCATAAACACACTCCTAAACCTTGTGGAAAGCCTTCCTAGAAAAGTTGAAGCTGTTATAGCTGCAAAGGGTGGGCCAACTCCATATTAAACCCTACGGATTAAGAATAGGATGTCATTAAAGTTCATGTGCATGTAAAGGCAGGTGTCCCAAAACTTTTGGCAATATAGTGTAGCCTATATTAAAGAATGTTGGTAACCAAACAGTTGACCCCATTGACTTTCATAGTTTGGAAAAAAATACCATGGAAGTCAATGAGGTCCATCAACTGTTTGGTTACGGAAATTCTTTAAAATATCTTCTTTTGTGTTCAGCAGAAGAAAGACACTCATACAGGTTTGGAACTAAACAAACATATTATGACATTTTTCCACCCTGTTACATTACATGACATTTTTACAATGCAATGTGTAACGGTGGAAAAATGTCATAATATGTGTGACATTTTTGGTCAGGATTATTAGGTTATACTAGCCTGAGCGTGACTAGAGTGTTTTTATGACAGGTGACAGAATTTTCATTTTTGGGTGAACTATCCCTTAGGGTGGATGCTGTAAGATAATGGAGCTAGAAAGAACATTTTCATGTCCAGTATATATTGACACAACAGGGTGGACATGTTATATTTTACCCTGTTAGGTAAATCTTTTAAAAATGAGGAGAAGAGAGAAAATGTTATGACTGATTCTAACTTTGTTCTTGGAGTTGCTTGTCACTTCTAACAAGTCCTGTGATTTAGGGCATATGCTTCAGTTTTTAAAGGGGAAGTAGCACCAAAGTAGCAGGACTGGAGCTTGAGGGACATACACTAATTTAATGGTTTTACACATTAAAAAAATATGTATCACAACAAATTGTATTTTATGTCAAACAAGTAAATACTCAATTGCTCATTAAGTAGGGTAGAGCACCCCCCCCTTAAGGGCTGTGTAACTTTTCTGTGAAACAAAAGTTAAATGTGTCTAGAATAGTTATCCTAGTTTTCAGTGATAATGACATAAATTATAAAGCAAATATGAAAAATATCCAGAGTTCTCATATTATTAGATTTTTAACAAAAATTTAATTCGTACCAAGAAAAAAACAGGTGGGGTAAAATGCCCCCACTTCATTATTATGTATATTTGAATATACACACATGCATGTATATATTTAAGATTTTTTTTATATTTATATATAATATAAATTATATAAATATATATACAGTATACACATGCAAATATTTCTTAAATATGCATATACATGCATGTGTGTGTATTCAAATATACATAATAATTATACACAGTACACACACATATTATGTAAACACAAACTTTTATTTTGGATGCGATTACTCACGATTAATTGATTTGACAGCATTATATTATATTATATAATTATAACTAAATTAAAAGATTTTAAATAATATTTTCTAGTAGGGTATATTATTTAACAATTATTTTATTTAATATTATTATTTGGTATTTAACGTATTTGCTTTAATGACGACGCGCTTCAAACACGGCTCATCCAATCAGATTCTAGTTGATGTATTACAGTCATTCTTTGTCTTGATTCATGAAAGATCGGTCAGACGTTATCGAGGTCATCTAACTGAGGCATGTGAAAGCGCATACTGTGATTGAAAAAGACTCCAGTTTCTGTCCTCCTGCATGCACGTTTTCGCTCTCTTCCTCCCTCTCTTTCTCCATCTATCTATCTATATCCCCCCACAGCCCAGGTGGGTTTGACTGTTCATTAGCACCCTGTGAAGAGGAACAGATGCAGATAGAAACACCTTCACACAAACACACACAGACTGACATCAGTAGCAGAGCACACAATTAAAGTTTCAAGACCACAATTAGAAGACATTTATTTTAGTGTCTTTCTCAATCTTTGTCTGAGCTCTCAGATTTCTGTGATTATTAAAGGTATAGTTCATGCAAAATGTCATACTGTATGATATTCTTTCATCCATTAAACACTAAAGGAGATATTATGCAGGATGTTCACGCTGCTCTTTTCCAAACAATGGAAGCGAACGGAGACTCAGTTCAGCCATATCGCAGGGCTACGAGTGTGATATTGCATTTATACAACAGTTCAAGGTCTTTAAAATCTCTTTTGTGCAGAACTATTTCCTTCCGCCACGGAATCAAATCTCAAGTTGACAGTTTGACAGTCGAGCCCAAGCCTCCGCTACTAATTCTGAAACACCACTTTAGATCTAGTAATGAAGGAACGTTGAGTGGCTTCATTGAAGATTATTGTAATATGTAGAGTATTATTATGAGAGAAAGATCGACTAAACGAGTGCATTACCTGCATCTGATATAGTATTCATTCTTCAGATCAATGTCCATAATATTATATCCATTAAAAAAATC
Organism: Rhinogobio ventralis; assembly: GCA_039654625.1. Classification (NCBI taxonomy): domain Eukaryota; kingdom Metazoa; phylum Chordata; class Actinopteri; order Cypriniformes; family Gobionidae; genus Rhinogobio; species Rhinogobio ventralis. The sequence continues at coordinate 3,009,168 of CM077211.1, read as the reverse complement.
AGTTTGAATGTCCGCTGAGGAAAGCGATATCTTTGTCTTTGTCCTTTTAAAGTCCTCATGAAATCAATCTTATTTACTTTGTTAGCACACATTACAGGTCTTAGGGTGAACAATTAATCCGTGCAAGTTAATACACAGAAAAAAATTGTTTGCCATGGTAATCTTTAATCAAAATCTGAAAAGTAACTTCCGGTCTGGAATGGCGTTCTTTTTCGATGACGTCAGTTTGACAGCTTGGGTTTGAACATCCTTCAACTGTTAGTCTCCTATGAGTGAGAGATGAAGTAAAACACTGCCCTCTATTCAATATTTCGTTTCACTTGGAAATACGTCACAGCACTGAAATAAAATCAGTTGCAACTTCCAGTTCACTGGGACTTTAAAAGATTGACAGCATTGAAACAACTTCCTTACAACCAGTCACTCATAAAAAGTCTTTGCCACCATCTAGTGGTTTAATAATGTACCTGTCATTGAAGTCGACTATTGCAATCACTGACGGGCCCTTTCTCAATACCAAATACGGCATATTTACATAAAATAATATTTATTGAATATTAATATTTAAAGGTGCACTATATAACTTTTTTCGTCCGCTAGAGGTCGCCTACTCAAAACAAAGGTGTAGTTTGATGACGCCAAGTTTGAGCACAGAATCTTGGGACATGTGGTCTTCAATTCACAGCTGGCAGAAATCATGTTCATGGATGCGATTATTAACGTTACTGTAGTATGAAGCAGAGCAGGACTGAGTGTTGTGGGAGCTGAGCAAGGCCGCTGGAGCAATTGTTAATAAGATGAACGCAACACACGCCTCGCGAGCAGCGGGACTTTTATTATGCCACAGTCGCCGGCACCATTTCCGCTTTTCCGGTCATGAGTATGAGGTAACTCAGATAACTTAGATATATTTGAGTGTGTTGAAAATTATGTTATGACGTTACTCTGTGCGTTCGCTGGGCGGCTGCTATGACACTTGTTGCACACTGCAGTGAGAGTAAAGCGTTTCTGCTAAATAAAACCGGAAACCGAGGGTAACGCAGATATGACGCCATTGACAGGCGACTCCCTCACACGTCCCGGTTCCTTGGTTAAAATAGCAATTTTTACAATAGACCTTATACAATAGACAGTATATTTTATTGATCATAGATTGTGTTGTTTGAAGCCTCTCCACATTTGTTTTGTTGGGTTTAGTAAATGCATGCATTTTGTTTCTTTTGCTGCAGAAATCCAATACACAAAATGAATGACCCATCTCAGAGTAGCTTTATAGAATGCCCTTCAGTTTTATTTCATTATCAGCAATCACCATGTTGACAATAGCAAGTTCCTGTTCTTTATTCAGGAGCTTTCCTCTCCCCCCTGACGGAGGTGTGAATCCTTGGATAGACAAAATACAGTTACATATTAGAGACCAGAGGCATACAGTCACTGTAATACATGGTTAAAGTATTTACACTTTGCAGTAGGAGAAGCCAGAAAAATCTGGATAATGGATGCCACTGTGTCCCGCTGAGATTTGGCACCAGCCTCTCTGTATGATAGCCTGTGGTTTATGACATGGTCTATGATAGTAGCTCTTATTTCATCAGTTACCCTAATTCTGGCCCTTCTTTGAGCGCCACCATGCATTCTAACTCTTCTATCTCTCCCTTGCCCTTGTCCAGGCATTCCTCTAACTTGCCCTTGTCCCACTCCTCTCCCTTGTCCTGGTACTCATCTTCCTCTCCCTCATGCAGGCATTTTTCTTACTTTCTTTGTGTTGCTCTATATTGTTCCTTTTTCACAGAAGATCAGCCCAAAGAGGCCTTTTTTTACTGTATACCATATGGTCATGTGATTGAAAGAACATCAACACCTGAACATTTCCTAGATGGGAATCAGCTGTGATTTATATATTTGCATAACTTCAATCAGCTGTTTCTCAGTGACAATGGAATAAAATACAGGGGATATATTTGTGTTTCAATTCACAGTATGAACAGCTGTTCACTTTGACTTTAGCCTATAAGGTTAGGTTTAGAACATGGTGTTATCTGTTCTGACATGCAGTGTTAAAGCACTGGTAAATTTGGCAGTAAAAATCCATTGTTTTGGTCTTGGTTGAGCTTGTGTGTAAAAGAAATTCAAGCATTTTAAATTTGTGTTAACTGTATGCTTTTTGTGTCAAAGCAACAATAAATGTGTTAATTATATAGCCTACAGACGGATGTTGTGCTAACTGCGTTAAGAGTTTAGGAAAATTGGTTAAAGTATTGAAAAAATTGTCATAGCGATTGTATATGTGAAGATGCTTTGCACATTTTACATCATTGATGGAGAACATATTTAGTGAATATGCAGAAATGCAAATTCGATTTTTTCAGTCTGTTCTTCATCATACAGGTAATGTATAGGTAGCCTACAGGTAATACACTGAAAAACTGGCAAATGGCATTTTTTTTTAACTTGCAATTTACTACTTCACAGGCATTTATTATATGGAAAAAGGAGTGTGAAAACATATCTCCTTTTGTTTCACAGAAGAAAGAACTACTTTTGTAGTGCCCACTTTCACACGTTCGTTTTGTCAGGTGTTCTGCTGTCAATGTTTCTTGCAGTTAAATGTCAGTTAGTTTGGCATTTGAGAGAGAGCGATATCTTTCGCAAAACGGTGAAAAGAGGAGTGAGCCCTTCCTGGGGCCTCCGAACTCTCTGTCACGGCTCTTGCTGAGGTGTTCACAGCTGCGTATGACACAGACGGGGTGTATCTGAAACAGACAGGAGTAAAAAGCCAAGAGGGAAGGGTCATGTGACCCACGAACCGAGAGACTGCGAGAAAGCGCAGAGACTCAGATGAGATAAGCCTGAGCTACTACAGCCTAGCGTTCGCTATGGCTATCCTGGAAATGGCAGGGCTGGAGTGAGGCCTGTGTGTGTGTAATGTATGTAAATGCCAGTACAGCTCCTCTGAGGGAGCCCCACCTCTCTGAACCACAGCTCATCTCTCTCGTTATCATCGCTCACACACCTGCCTACACAGACAATAGGGGCAGTAAGTGTGTGTGTGTGTGTGTGTTTAGAGGAAACGAAAACAGATCAAGCAAGGTCAGGAGAATCTCCATCCTAAACGCGTTGACCTCACCTGCTCTTTCATCTTTCTAAACAGTCAAACTGGTCTGTTTGCTCCTTCAGTGTCTTCAGTATCTCTGTGCTTGATCTCTTTGGTTTTCAACTTTCAGTAGTGCATGTTACCTCAGCGATTATGCTTGTGATTGTGTGTTTGTGTGGCCTGTATCAATTATTTCAGAAATGTGCTGTTGTAGAGCTGAAACATGCAGGTATGTGAATGCTACGAAGCCCCTTAAGGGACATGCGAGATGGGAGGAAAAATTATATTTTAATGCTTTTGTGTTCTCTCTCAAATGTTTTGCGTTTTCCGGGGAACTTTTCTTTCACTTGCAAAATGTCTGCATTCTCCCAAGAAACTTTTGGCTTCGCAAAAACTGTTGGGTTTGACTTTGCAAGGCAACGCAAAGTTCCCTGTGTGAACGCAAAAGTTTCTCAAGTGATCACAAAGTTTTTTCAGGGGAACAAAACTTTGGAGTTGTTTGCAAATGAATGCTAAAGTTTCTCGGGGGAAAGCAAAGGTTTTGCTTGCGAGGGAATGCAACGTTTCTTGGGAAAACAATGTTTCACAGGGGACTGCAAAAGTTCTTGTGTGAACGCAAAGTTTATCGGGCGGATGCAAAACATTTGACTCCTTTGTGCGGGAATGCAAAGCTTCTCGTATGAATGCAATGTTTGGAACGCAAAACTTTTGAGATCTTTGCAAGTGAACGCAAAATTTCTTCGCAAAGGTTTTGCGATGCAATGCAACGTTTCTTGGGCGAATGCAAACCGTTTGACTTATTTGCAAGGGAATGCAAAGTTTCACAAGGGAAAGCAAAAGTTTCTCAAGGGATGCAAAGTTTCTTTTTTTGTGATTCTAATTTTTTATTTCAAATAATAATAACAAATTACAAAGCTAAAATAACAGTACAAATACAAGAGAAAAAACTAACAAATAAACAAACAAAAACACATAGGTACAGTAAATAATACTTCAGGGAAATTTAAAAGGAACATACAAACCACGACAGCAAATTATCACGTAGATTAACACATTTTCAATTTAAAATAACTCTTTTAAAGCTTGGTCTATTTTACTCCAATAGGTAACCGTATGTATTCTAGCCCCATTAATCCTTGCAGTACTGCATGCGCTCAGTGTGTACAGTGAGTTTGATCCACTTTAATAATGGGTGATCATCTAAGCTAGTATTCTAGGGCACACCATACGCTTTCATTGCAGACCTTAACTTTAAATACATAAAAAAGGAGGTACCTGGCAAGGAGTAGTCTTTGAATATTCTGAAATGTGCACAGTCCACTACCATTGAATATATCACCGAATGTGAGTACACCTTTTAAAGACCAGGGAGGGTAACTGAAAGATTGACCACCAGATAACAGACGGGTTTTGTTCCAGTGACTGACGTGAAGTTTTTTTTAGAATGACCTGTAATCTTTTCTGCATTAAACCAAGCTTTTAAAGTAGTTGAAATAATGTTTCCAAATTTCTGATGAAGACTTCTTGAGCCTATACCAGTAAAAGGCAGATCTTGAAGCCTATGAGGGAGAACATGGTCAGATTCAATACTCCTCCAAGGTACTTTGAAATGTGGGTGTCCACCCAGACACGCATGGCCCTAATTTGGAAAGCAAGTTGGTAAAGCATTAAATTAGGGAGAGCAAGACCTCCGTACGATTTTGCATGCTGCAATACTGAAAAACTGAGTGAACACAAAGTTTCTTGAACAAATCTAAAGTTTCTCACTTCTGAGATCTTTGTAAGTCAACGCAAAGTTTCTCAGGGGAATGCAAAACTTTTTGCAAGTGAACACAACGCAAAACTTTTGAGATACTTGCAATGAATGCAAAAGTTTCTCAGGGGAACGCAAAGGTTTTGGGCGTGAACCCAACATTTATCGGGCGAATGCAAAACGTTTTACTTATTTTGCGAGGGGAATGGAAAGTTTCTCAGGCAAATGCAAAGGTTTTGGGAGTGAACACAACGGTTTTGCGAGGCAATGCAGTTTCTCTGGTGAATTAAATACATTTGATTTCTTTGCGAGGGAATGCAAAGTTTTTCAGGAGAACAAAGGTTTTGGGAGGCAAATGCAAAGCTTTTGCGAGAGAATGCAAGAGCATTCAAATAAAAAAAGGGTTCTTAAATGCATAAAATTGCATGCATACAAAAGTTCTTGTAATGGTATTAGCCTATTAGCATCATGTCATTTTCCTGCAGCTCCAGAGTAATTAATTACCATTGCCATTTTTAGCTCCGGTGACTGGGTTAAAAACGTCTATGTCCATGAGTAAATGCAGCTAATGCTAAGCAACTGCCATTACAATGACTGGGAATGCTGATGTATAGTTTTCTCCAGTTATTATAAACCACCTTGTCTTTTTTTCGGTGAACTACTGTCATGGCGGGGTAACCGTTAAAGCTGTTAAAGTCTGTTTAACTGTCCAAATGTTTAGCTAACTATCTGAATAATTACACATCTAATCGGTACAGACATTTAAACCTCCCATACTGAGGTTTGTTACTGCCACAGTAACACACACATGTTAAGTATGTACATTATAGTTTGTATATGCATTGCATATTAACATTTGATGTTGCTTTGTAGTTCTAAATGAATCAGATACACTGATATATTTGAAATTTAACAAACCTGCCGAATGCATTTGGACCAACAGACATAATCTCTCTGTGTGTGTGTGTGTGTGGGTGTCTGTGTGTGTGTGTGTGTGGTTATTGTATAAGTCACAGAGGAATACTGATAAGACTTTTGGAGCCAGACTATAGACACTGTGCAGCAGACAAACCGATGACTGAGCAGATACTGAGGGGGACTGGTAATCTCTCTCTCTTTTCTTTCTTTTCTTTCTTTCTTTCTCACTTTTAGTTCTTTACAAATCATTCACCCCTTTAGTAACCTTCTAAAACATGAAGAGAAGACCGGGACAAACTGTCACTTTTCACAGGTTATTAAACATTTGAACACAGTGCTTGGATGAAGAATTAGTATGTGTTTCATCAGTCTGGAATAGTTCACTCCATAATGAAAATATCTGTCATCATTTCATTGTATGGGGAAAATCAGTGTGAACTGTGCAAAACTTCTCCTTACGTGTTTCATACACATGAGGGTGAATAAATGATTGCAGAGTTGTCACTTTTAGGTGAGCTATCCCTTTTAAGAGGACATTAATGTGTTCTTCACCTCAGGGCGACGTCCCTAATCAATCACTGACTTTCTCAGATCTGCGGGTTAAATTCCTGCTGGTGTGATAGCGATCAGGATAAACTGGGAAGTGAGGAGGTGGTTCTTCCATAAACAGACACTGAGGCTGTGAATAATTACTGAGCTGAAATGGAATATGACTGATTATTATCATCATTAGATCATCCTCGCCGTCGTCTCTTATTGTAATTTTTGACATCGTCGTCACTTACGTCATAATTGTCTTCCTCACCATCCTCAGGTGTTACTTAAAGTGACCCCATGATGCTTTTTTGGATATTACCTTTCATGAAGTGTGTAATACAGCTGTTTTTGAATGTAAAATGCCTGCAGTTTCAAAGATCAAATGGAGTTATTGTCTCCCAAAAGAAAGAACTGATTCTGAACCGCCTGAAATGAGGCTCCAGTCTCACTTCCTGCACAAACCTAGGTTTGGTAATTTGCATAATGCCTGCCTATGGTCTTCATTGGCTGCCTGTGAGCAGCGTCTTTTTGCTCCGCCCTCAAACACTGTAGTTGTAGCTGAGACTGGAGTTTGGCTCATGTTGAGAAGACACTGTTGTAATTAATACGGTAAAACTGACACCATCGTTACTGTTCGTATCACTATGTATCAAGTGCTAAGGAAGAGCTGGAATTCAGATATGCTAATGAGCGTTTGGTTTCCGACACGCAGTGTAAGGGGTCGACCAATCACAACAGACTGGGCCATCTGTCCAATCAGAGCAGAGCAGCTCTCGAAAAAGAGCCCCTTTGAATCCTTGATCGATCCGTTTCAGACACTGTGAGAAAAGAGCTGATATTGCAATGGATATTATGAGAAAATTAAAGTGTTTTTTGACCTTGGGTCCATGTAAACTTGTTGTAGGAAACTCCAAAAAAATAGGAGCCTTTAAAATAGCATAATTAAAGTTGTGGTTTGAAACAGTAGCTGTTACTAGCTGATGCGAACTGGTAGACCATCTTTACAACTGGTTTTGAAACTAGTCAATCAACTAATGTCCGGCTAGAAACCAGCTGTCATGTTTCAAACATAACTACCAGCTCAAGGGCCAGATTTACTAACAGCTTGCACCAGCTTAAACCCTCTTTTGATGTTAAAAACTACTGACAGGATTCACTAAAGACACGCGGTGAGAAATTAGCGCTGGAAAGGCGTGGTCAGGGTTATTTTTGCGGCTGATCTTAATGCATATGCATTTGTAGGAGTTTCTCTTTCAGACGCAGTATTTATGTGAGGAGAGTATTTAAATGAATCATGCAAAGTGATTTACTAAGGTTTGCACTCGTCAATTTACTGGTGTTTGCGCCATTATTTACCGCCCCAAAAAAGCACGTCTTAAACCAGACGCTAACTGGTAGATTGTGTTGGTCATTATGGAAATGATCCAGCTGCGTCTGTGTTCATTAATGTGCGCGTCATCAGTAGATCATGTGCTAAACTGTCCACTCCCATCCGCGCTTTTTTGGGATTGAGCTCTCACGCTAATTTGCCCTGTTTAGTAAATCTGGCCCTAAATCATGCACCCAGATGCACAAAAAACATCAGCTTGGACAGTATATTTCCATAATTTCTGTAGCTTGAAGCTCCACTCTGTAGAGTTTAATATGAAAGAGCTTTGGATGGATGGACAGATAAAACGTATACCTTCAGTGCAAAGTGTCTGCCACATGCATCTGTAAATGGCAACCCGCTTGAGCGTCGAGTCTGAGGATGAGGGGGCGGGGCAAACTATATTTTGAATTTGTACTGCAGTACCCATTTCAACCACTAGTCATTACTACATACATCACCTTTAAAGAACGCGTTAGTAATATGCACCTATAGATGGTGCACAACGCGCATACACTCTGCTTATTACACACACACAGGGACGCATGTTTAGCTTCTCATTTTGATGAGGCTTACATGATACTGGCCTTCATTCATGAAAAGATGCCATTACAAAAAATATTTAAAATATGCTGTCTTTAAGTTGTTTCTACATTAATTTGGAGAGTAATTGAAATTATTACAATATCAAAATATGAAAAAAAAAAAAGTGAATCGTGATTAATCGCGATTAATTACAGATTTTTTTTTATTAATTCGTAAAATATTTTTAATCGATTCACAGCACTACTTTATTTTAATTTATTTAACTCTAAATGTACTGACATTTTAGACTCTATTGCTCCATTTCGGAGAAAGCAACTTAAACCTAAGGCAGAACCACGGCTAAATATTGATACACAGGCTATGAGACGAGTATGACGGCACACAGAACGGAAGTGGAAAGAAGATAAGTTGCATGTGTCTTTAGGGACATTACGTACGTCATTAACAAATTATCAAAGAGCTGTGAAGGAGGCAAAATCAGTGTTCGAGTTGTGTCATAGTTCTTGAAACCCCCCAAAAAACACGACCTAATAATATCATTTTTAAAAATTTACTTCACTTATTTTTTGTGAGTGTTCAGAACATGTTTTTGCAGCTGAGCATTTACTCTGTGCATACATTTTGTGTACCATAAAAATTTGGACATACAAATACAGAGGACACAAAATTGAGTTTGCTAGGGGGGTTCGGGGGCATGGCAGAAAATATTGATTTCCCTGGTGTAAATATGTGCATTTTATGACGTTTGAGGGCCAAAAAACCATGTCAGGCATACATTATTTGTCAAGCACATCCTGATAACAGATACTTAAATATGAGAATCACGTTAAATGTTGCCATGAATAATCCACAATACAAACTAGAAATTGGAATTCGCACTGGAATTCATGATCAGCTATCAGCAGCTTCTGTGAAAATATAGCCCGCCTACTTTGATTTGATCATCTCAAACATTTTGATATTAATGAGTGATGACAGCTCAGATGAGAAGGTCGCTTATCTTGGCGTTGTGCAATATATCCGCGCAGCACCAAAGTAGAGTTAATATTAGGCAATTATTTCACAACCTTTGTTATACACACCTGGAAAGATACAGAGGTCTGGACCTGCTCACCATCATCGTGAGGTGAAAATGAGGATTCACTCTGCCAGTGTCACACAGCGACATTGATGTCTGTAAATTCCTTCAGAAAACACTTGAGCACTTGAGCATGTTTTTCAGATGCAAATCTAATTTGGAGTAGCTTCTTATGAAATTGGGAGTGGCAGCGGAACAATTTGTTAAAAAACGTTTTATTGTTATATATTACGTTATATATTATGTTTCTAGTATTCCAGTTTTAATGTATAACCAGGGGGTCATTTTTTGGGCCTTATGGGGGGTCCCTTAATGCTTATGAACACTGGGCAAAATCAAGTAATCAAGTATTTCTCTGACATCTTATCTAGAAATTACCAAAGACCCAAGATTCTTTTTTCTACAATTACCTCTGTTATAAATCCTTCTATTGATCTGCACTTTGATGACCCAGGCACTGCTTGTGAACGCTTTTTAAGGTACTTTACAAACAAGAAACGTGATATTAGACAGCTTATTGTCCCCATAAAATACACTCTTTTAGAATAAAAGATACAAAAGCTGTCACTGGGGCATATTAGTACCTAAAAAGGAACAAAAGTGTACCTTTTGAAAAGGTACCGCCCTAATGACAGCTTTTGTACCTTTTTTTCTGAGGTGTGTATGATCCCTCCTCTCCTCCGGTTTGTATTTCATCCTTTAATGCCTTTGAAACTATCTCTATAAACTATAAAACATGAACTGGTTACAATGTTAAAACTAACCACATCTGCAACTGACATTATTCCAGCACGCCTACTTATTCAGGTTTTTTATGTCATAGGGCCTTGCATCCTATCGATAATAAATCTTTCTGTAGTATTGATGTAAAATTGTCTTTGTATGTTTATTTTACATCAATTAATGTTTGATCACAAATATTTTTTTGCTAAAAAAATTATAACATGGGGAAAAAATATCACAAAGTCAAATTTAAATATAAGCACCCTGAAAGAAAGCAGAGCACCCTCTGTTGATACTGTAATAGTATAATATTATTGGTGAAAAAGATTTGGCAAACACTGCTTTTGAGTTTGCACTCTGGAGAAGGTGAAATGTTCCTATTTACAGCGGGTTTTGCAGCGGTGAGAAATGTAGCCAATCATAGACATGCTTGTTGAACTCTGGAACGCAATGGCAAATCAGAGGTGTTTAAGTTAGAATCCACTCAGTGCTCAAAACACCAGAGCTTTAATTCAGTGCTGAGTTCTGCTCGCTCTCGTGAATACTAACCCAATAACAAAGACACGATGTAAGTAAGAGATTCATTATTCAGTGTAGACAACTTGATGGAAAGCTGTGAGATGGCGAAATGAGATGAGTGACAGCTTAATTGTGATTGTAAAGTGAGCGCTCTTTCGTGCTTTCGAGGCTATATACAGGTGCTGGTCATATAATTAGAATATCATCAAAAAGTTGATTTATTTCACTAATTCCATTCAAAAAGTGAAACTTGTATATTATATATATAGCTAAGGTTCAGGTAAATGTTTAATTGTCCATCTGATTAGTAAAATAAATGTATGACTCTGCAAATCAATTAAAATAATTTACAACAAATGCAAACAACTAATGAATTGTGATTTTTATCGCAGCATGTTGTTTATTATGATGCATAAATCTCAATTTTAACAATGAAGAGTAATATACAGTCATGTGTGCAACAACAATAATGTGCATAGTTCTGATCTATTGTCTTATACTAACATAATATAACTTATTCTTAATCATAATATAGTTTGTTTCTATTAATATCGAAGGCTATATGCTTAATATGTTCTATTTGACACATTTTAACGCAATTGGTCACAAAACATACGAGAGCCAATGCAATTTCACTATCAAAGCTGACGTAATGTTTCTTTGGGCGGCAATTTTTGAATGTGTGCATGATCTCCGGCCGATGGAGGCTGTACAAAAGGCCAAGCTTTAATGACATTGGTGCCCTCCGCTGGACATTTATTTTATTTCACTTACGGATGAATTCATTATTACTGAATCACATGATTTTTATATCTGTAATTTCATTGGTTTAAGTCAGCGGAACTAAATGTTAATCAAAGACTGTATATGTCCAGACATGCAGCGAAGTTGCTAACTTCTGCGGCGGTTTTGTATTGATCTTTTGTATTGATCAGATCGTGCTGATCTGGTCCAGTTTCTAACGGACTTGTGTTCATATTGTGTGCGTAAATACTCTTTTATGCATCTATTGTTAGATTTAATTGCTGTTATGTTATATTATAATACTAAAAGTTAGTTTATTTCTTTGAAGTAGTCAATGCGCACGTGATTTCAATTTCAACATAAACCACGCTGAATAAGGCTTTAAATGTAACTTTTGAATATTATGGGAAAATATTTAGTTGATTTAAAGTGCATATACTGTATGTATAAACTAGAAGAAATTTACAGCTGCTGGACTTGTATAAATATGTCCTTATCTTTATGCTATTGCATTATTACTTTATATTGTTATATAAGTTATTACTGTTTCTGTCTCATGATTGTATTTATATTTATTATTGTTCATTTATAGAACCAAACTCTTACTGATGTATGACACAAATGGGAACAGTAAAATAGTTTTTTGTGGACATGGACCAAGTGGTTTATTGTTCTGCCTGGACAATCTGTAGCGGTTGTCACCTAGTTTAAGAACTGCACCTTAACAACTTTCATACAAAATTTGGTCCTTCGAGCTGGAGCTAGACAGCTACTACAGCATCACCATGTCCAGAACAGTAAGACGTGGCTCGACCACGTTGACAAGTCATCCCACCAAGATACTTAGATGACTTCTATGTTCATTATATGGTGCCATGTCAGCCACTTCATTCTGATGATGATAAACAGCCTACAAATGGTGCCACTGGACCTAAACCAGGTAAAAGGCCTGCATTTAAAGAGTTCCCAAGCACTGGAAGTGGACCAGATCCAATGAAAGGTATGAGCACTGGATCAAGTGAAAGGAATTCATTTGTGGAGACATATCAAGGTTTGCCACAGCCATTGCCACAGCCAAGGCCCCAAACTCGGACTTCTCCAAGGGAAATAATTGATACAGAGCAGAGAGTTCCCTCCTCAAGCAGGCAGGTCATTTCTGCCTAGAGATCAAGACGATCTTCCTCAGCCCATTAGAGTACTGTCTGTAGATTCACGAGGAAACCCTCCGCATTTCTCACTCAGTCAGTCACAAAGAGATTGAGTATCTCACTGACAACCTAGGAGAACTGGGACTACCAAGCTCTGCAAATCGGCTAACTTCATGTCATCCCTTCTCTCCTTATGAACCAACCCAAGCCCAGCCTAAGCTAGTTCATCAAGAAGATGTTACATATCCTCAACTCGGCATTAGGCATATAGACAGACCCTGTGGTTTCTACAACATGGACCACAGAGGCTATAACCATCTGTCCATTGACCAAGAGACTGCAGCTACTTATGGCACTTATACAGATCATAGTCTAAACCGCAGACCTGTCAGCTATTTCCCTTCCACTGAACCACAAGGTTATCAGCAACCTTATCATGGTTATCCAGCTACAAGTCCAGTTTATCAAGATGAGAGACTTACTCCAAGGGATACATTAGCTCGCCATGCACACTATGAGAGACATTCAGACTACTATGATCGATCAGCTCCTATTCCTGCAGACAAACCAAGATTCTTGCCCCCTCGACAGTGCGCAGATTACGCTCAGCCTGAGTCATATTAGCCATACCACCCAGTGCGTCCTCCTTCTCCTCCATATCCTCATGTAGAGCCCTCCTACAGAGGCCCCATCTCCACCATTCCTAATTTTTGCAGTGAGGATCTCAGAGAGTTTGCACGACTCAAAACGTTTCAATTTCCAAATACTGGTTGATCATCTGAAACAGGAGAATGCCTTGCTCATTGCAGACTCGTATGTCAACAGTAGGTACCCATACACCAACACTATGAGGTCTCTAACTGCACTTTATATTAATTTCCCCAATTAAAGAATTGCAGAATTGATGGATGGCCCCAAAATCAAGAGAGGCGACATTAAATCCTTTAGACTGTTTGCCCTCAAAGTGCATGCGTTAGTTGGAATGCTGGACCAACTTGGAGCTAAAGGATGGACAAAACTCAAATGTGGGTCACATGTTGCACGTCTCCTTGCCCAGCTGCCTGATGACCTTAAAGCAAACTTCAGAAGGTTTGTTAACCCCATTCAAATTCGAGTTACAACTCTGATAGAACTCAGTGACAGGCTTGAATATGAGCTCAGAATACAAGAGGACGAGTCACAGTACTCTAGTAATTCTAGCAGAGCCTACTCTCAGCCGCAGAGAGACCAGCAAAGAAACTCAAAGCCAGTTCAATGATTTGCTACTGTCTTACACGGTGGTGAACAGGGTGAACCGGCAAGTGCTACAGCTGTCAAGAAGGAGAATCGGACAAAGTACTGCCCCTTTTGCAACAGTGTGCAGCATTACTTCAACCAGAGCGCTAACTTCAAACTGCTGAATCAAGATCAAGTGGAATCCTGGCTGAAGTTAAATCAGAAGTGCTTTAAGTGTGGCTGTGATCACCAGATCTCACAATGTACTCTTAAAGCCAAATGCAAAAAATGTGGCAAGAGACATTTAGAAATACTGCACGACTTTAATGCCAAAGTGAGACATGGAACACAAGCTTCAGCAGAGAACAGTTGTCTTGTGAATTCAGAAGTGGAAACTCTGTATCTGGACAGACCAACTGCAAGCAGTAAAGTTCTTCTGAAGGTCAGCCGAGTGATCTTGAGAAATAGTGAGAAAGAACTTGACACATACGCCATACTGGATGATGGTTCAGAGAGGACAATGTTACTGCATGAAGCAGCACAGCAACTTGATCTTCAAGGACTTCCTGAATATATAGCCCTCCGTACTGTGAGACAAGACATACGGGTCATTCATGGGGCGGCTGTTTCATTCTCAGTAGCTTCTGTATCTCAGCCGAACAAATCCTTCACCATTGAAAGAGCTTTCACAGCCAAAGAACTGAACCTTGCAAAACACACTTATCCTGTTAAGCTTCTGCAGAAGAAATACAGACACCTGCAAGGTATTCCTATTCCCCCACTGCAGCAGGCTCAGATTACCCACATCACAGCCACAGAGCCAGTACGGCTCGGACCTCCTGGTGGTCTTGCTGCCGTGAAAACCAGACTTGGATGGACTCTGCAGGGCCCCTTAAAGTTCCTTGCTAGTCAGCTCTCACCAAAGCAGTGTCTTTTCACCTCCATTTTGTCACCAGAAGCAGAACTGTTCAACAGTGTACAGAAATTGTGACAAATGGACACACTTCCATATAGGAGTGAAAAACTGATCACAAGATCAAGGCAAGACACAGAAGCAGTGCAAATTCTTGAGGAGAAAACAATCAGGATGGCAGTCGGAGACATTCAAAGGTATGCAACACCCCTCCTCTGGAAGATAAATCTTCCATCTTTGCAATCAGCTAAAGAAGCAGTAATAGCTCATTTAAGAAGCACTGAAAAACACCTTTTGCAGAACACTGATCTTGCATCAGTGTACATTAATGAAGTGCAGAAACTTGAAACTGCGGGCTACGTCTCAAAGCTGACACCAGAGGAGACAGAGAAAAGTCACTGTGCAAGGTACATACCACACCACATTATTCAACACAATGAAAAGCACATAATCGTCTTCAACTGCTCATTTAAGCACAAAGGAACAAGCCTAAATGACGAAATCTCCTGCCTGGCCCTACACTTGGACCAACCCTCTTTGGAGTACCTTTGCGCTTCAGCTATTAGCAGTGATATAAAGGGAATGTTCCACCAGGTGGGTCTGCTGCAGTAGGACAAACCCTTACTCAGTCTCCTTTGGAGAAACTTAGACCAGGGAAGAGCCCCCACTGTTTATGAGTGGCAGGTATTGCCTTTTGGGACAGTTTGCAGTCTTGCTTTGCAGAAACATGTGTATGATCATAGCAAGCCAGAAGAGGATGTGCATGCATCAGTAGAGCACAACTTTTATGTAGACAACTGGCTGCAAAGTTTCCCATTAGCTGATGAAGCACACACTCTTGTAACTAAGATGCAGAAACTTCTATCAGCTTTGAATTGAGGCAGTGGGCCACTAACACTCCATCAGTCATTGCTCATTTCCTGGATGAGCTGAAGTCTGCAAACAGTCACCTTTGGTTCATTCAAAGTGGAGCAGACCCACAAGAGATGACTCTGGGCTTACGCTGGCAGCGTTCTTCAGATGTTCTTGGTTACAGATACAAACAACAGGAAAATTCTGTACCAACATTGAGGAACATTTACAAAACTCTTGCAAGCCAATATGATCCATTAGGCTTCCTAATTCCATTCACAACAAGAGCAAAAATCATCATACAGCGCTTATGGGACTGATCTGTCAGTTAGCAAACGCACCATGCATGTATTCTGTGATGCATCAGAACGTGCATACGGATCCGTTGCATATATCAGTACAAGTAATAAACATGGTGAGACCCAGGTTTCTTTCATTGCTGCGAGATCAAGAATGGCCCCCAAATGACAACATTCTATACCGCGACTTGAACTTTGTGCTGCCCTCACTTTGTGCTGGCCGCCACTTTGAGAATAGAACTGACCATCAAGATTGATCAAGAACTATACTAGACTGACTCCACAACTGTATTGACTTGACTTCAATCGGACTCATGCAACTACAAGGTGTTTGACGGAACACGTGTGGCTGAGATACAAGACCTTACAGACTCAAAAGCCTGGTGTTATGTCAATTCAGAGTTGAACCCAGCCGACAACATTCCCCAGAGGACTCAATCTCTCTAAACTCTCAGAGCAAAGCCGATGGAATCAAGGTTCACAGTTCTTAACTCAGCTGGTTAGTAATTGGCCTACACAGCCACTTGATATTGTATGTGATGACATCCAAGAACACCGCAGTCCTACTTTCTGTGGAGCGCTATCCTGCAGTCAAACTGATATCCCAGATATCTCTCAATACAATTCACTTCAAGATCTGATTATGGCTACTGCTATACGACTATTCACAAGCTGAACTGGAACTTCTGAGACATGCTCTCGAAAGCTTCCCAGAAGAAACAGCCCAACTCCAGTTAAGTAAACCTGTATCTCACTCTAGTCATCTTCTAACTTTAGCGCCAAAGTATGATCACAAAGCCAAATTAGTCAGAGTAGGTGGACGCCTCCACAGATGTAACCACTTGGACTCAAACACGCTCCACCCCATTGTCTTAGATCCTGCTCACTCTCTCGTAAAGCTTCTGATTCAACATTACGACAACCTCCTGTTACATCCAGGACCTGAGTGTATGTTTGCAGAACTGAGACGGAAACATTGGATCATAAGAGGCAGAGAGGCAGTAAAAAGACACCAGCGCAGCTGCTTTGAATATAAGAAATGGCGAGGGAGGCCAGAAATTACCATGATGGCAGATCTTCCCCAGTCTAACCTGACTGTTTCGCCCAGCCTTCTATTCAACAGGCATTGATTGTTTTGGTTAAGTTTGGGCACAGATGTGAAAAACGTTGGGGAATACTTTGCCTTACTACCAAAGCTGTTCATATTGAACTTCTATCGAGCATTGACACAGATTCCTTTCTCATGTCGTTAAGAAGGTTCATAGCTCGCAGAGGGAAGTGCTTTCTGATCACAGCACAAATTTCAAAGGAGGTATCACAGAACTTCAGAATGACTTCAATACACTTCACCCAACCTTGAAAGAGCATCTGGCTTCTCAACAGTTTCAATTCCGTCTAAACCCACCAAATGCACTCCATTTTGGAGGATCGTGGGAGAGAGAGGTTAGGTCTATCAAGACAGCACTGCGTACCTCTCTTGGTTCTCAATCTGTACCGGAGGAAGTACTGAACACGGCACTTGTTGAAGTAGAGGGAATATTAAACTCCAGGCCATTGGGATATGTTTCCTCAGACATAGCAGATATAGACCCTGTGACACCTAATTCCCTCCTCATGGGACGCCCAACTTCTGCATTACCACAAATTGTCTACCCAGAATCAGAAATGCTCAGTTGCAGGAGATGGCGTCACAGCCAGATTTTAATTGAATACTTCTGGAAATGTTTTATACAGCATTACCTCCCAGACCTGCAACTATGACAAAAATGGCAGAGAATCCGAAAACCTTAAAACTGGTGAAGTTGTGATGATTATGGACCAGCAATCACCCAGAACCCTATGGTAACCCAAATAGGTACTGTGGCCAAAGTCATTCCCGGACAAGATGGACGAGTTTGTACATCTGTAGTGAATGTCAAAGACAGAAGTTACACAAGGCCTGTGGCTCGTCTAATTAAGCTGCCTGCCCTACCTGATGACACCAACAAAGCCTAGTATGCTTTTTCTTTATTTACAAATTTGTTAAACAAATTTTGGGGGCGGCTGTACAAAAGGCCAAGCTTTAATGACGTTGGTGCTCTTCGCTGAACATTTATTTTATTTCACTTACGAATGCACGCATTATTACTGAATCACATGATTATTATTTCTGTAATTTCATTGGTTTAAGTCAGTGGAACTAAATGTTAATCAAAGACTGTATATGTCCAGACATGTACCGAAGTTGCTAACTTCTGCGGCGGTTTTGTATTGATCTCCGTGCTGATCTGGTCCAGTTTCTAACGGACTTGTGTTCATATTGTGTGCGTACATCTTAAAAGTAAGTGGTTAAATACTCTTTTATGCATCTATTGTTAGATTTAATTGCTGTTATGTTATATTACAATACTAAAAGTTTGTTTATTCCTTTGAAGTAGTGAATGCGCACGTAATTTCAACTGCGCATTCATTTCAGCATAAACCACGCTGAACGGATCTGCTTGTTATATCCTGTGTTTTATATCATATAATACACAAATGGGTAGGTTTAGGGATGGGGTTTGGTATAGCGTAAATAAAAAATAAATAAAATAAATGTAAATAAAATGATGTTGGCTGATTAAATTGAGAATCACACTCCAACATGACGATAACATTCCCATGCCCAACGCGTCTGTGTACGATGCCAAAGGTTTCTTATTGAAATTAATGGAGCACCCTGTGCATTGAAAAGTGATGCCGAAGGGTCCTGACCTAGTTGGGAGTGAGACCGTGTTGTGTTTTTACCATTTTTTTTTTACAGCACAATGGTCAGCAACTGTTGTTTTATTGTGCTTTATAAATAAATAAACTTCATGACAATCATGACCAATCCCTAATACATATTCTCCAAACCTGAATGTTGTTTTTTTCCCCTGCTTAATCAAGGTAACAAATCAGGCGAATTCTTCATGAATCAGAGTTCAACTCACTAACTCTATCCGGTCACCAAAGTTCATCAGAACATATAATGACAGTATTTTAAATTAGGGGGTAAACTATTCATTTAAAGTCGCATTAAAAAGAAGCTGCACTAGTCTTTTCTTCCCTATTATGATGTACACTCACCTAAAGGATATTAGGAACACCTGTTCAATTTCTCATTAATGCAATTATCTAATCAACCAATCACATGGCAGTTGCTTCAATGCATTTAGGGGTGTGGTCCTGGTCAAGACAATCTCCTGAACTCCAAACTGAATGTCAGAATGGGAAAGAAAGGTGATTTAAGCAATTTTGAGTGTGGCATGGTTGTTGGTGCCAGACGGGCCGGTCTGAGTATTTCACAATCTGCTCAGTTACTGGGATTTTCACGCACAACCATTTCTAGAGTTTACAAAGAATGGTGTGAAAAGGGAAAAACATCCAGTATGCGGCAGTCCTGTGGGCGAAAATGCCTTGTTGATGCTAGAGGTCAGAGGAGAATGGGCCGACCGATTCAAGCTGATAGAAGAGCAACTTTGACTGAAATAACCATTCGTTACAACCGAGGTATGCAGCAAAGCATTTGTGAAGCCACAACATGCACAACCTTGAGGCAGATGGGCTACAACAGCAGAAGACCCCACCGGGTACCACTCATCTCCACTACAAATAGGAAAAAGAGGCTACAATTTGCACGAGCTCACCAAAATTGGACAGTTGAAGACTGGAAAAATGTTGCCTGGTCTGATGAGTCTCGATTTCTGTTGAGACATTCAGATGGTAGAGTCATAATTTGGCGTAAACAGAATGAGAACATGGATCCATCATGCCTTGTTACCACTGTGCAGGCTGGTGGTGGTGGTGTAATGGTGTGGGGGATGTTTTCTTGGCACACTTTAGGCCCCTTAGTGCCAACTGGGCATCGTTTAAATGCCACGGCCTACCTGAGCATTGTTTCTGACCATGTCCATCCCTTTATGACCACTATGTACCCATCCTCTGATGGCTACTTCCAGCAGGATAATGCACCATGTCACAAAGCTCGAATCATTTCAAATTGGTTTCTTGAACATGACAATGAGTTCACTGTACTAAAATGGCCCCCACAGTCACCAGATCTCAACCCAATAGAGCATCTTTGGGATGTGGTGGAACGGGAGCTTTGTGCCCTGGATGTGCATCCCACAAATCTCCATCAACTGCAAGATGCTATCCTATCAATATGGGCCAACATTTCTAAAGAATGCTTTCAGCACCTTGTTGAATCAATGCCACGTAGAATTAAGGCAGTTCTGAAGGCGAAAGGGGGTCAAACACAGTATTAGTATGGTGTTCCTAATAATCCTTTAGGTGAGTGTATATCTGAATGGAACTGCTTCACAAACAAGAACAAATGTAGGGTGGGGCTTGATTTTGTCTGTGGGGAAAGGATTGGATGGTTATGGTTTGCTATTGGTGGATCTCATGTGAGTGACAGGTTGCCCCGCCCTCATAATCAGAGAAGAGATGCTGCAAGAGGGAGGGGAAGTTATTCAAGATCACAAGGCACATGAATTTACAAAAAATTACTGCAATATTCCATAAAGAATAAGAATCATCAATGTTGATTTCATGGTGACTTTGAAAAACCTGGTCACTTTATCACTACAGGCTAATAACATTAACAGTAATTAAATGTAATCTCTCTTAAATGGGAGTGAACAGATGGAAGTGCAAAAAGAGGAGGAGGTAAGAGAGAGAGAGAATAAGGGTGAAAGAGTAAAAGAGTGGTGTAGATGACGGCGAGTTGGGGGCTTTGTTTATAACTGCGATGAAGTGGACCATCACAAAAGGAGTCGAGCAGAGGCTGGAGGAGTGATAGAAAGACTGATTAGAGGAGTGGAAAACAGTGAAAATGAGGACAAAGAGCTGTAGTTACATTCCTGTACTGAGCTCAGAGTAATGCAGAAATGTTGAAAGAACCTGTGTTGTACTGAAACACTCACTGTATGCACTGTGAATATTCTGAGCATAACTTCAGTATCTGTCCAACTGATGACAGGACAATCTGTTGGGCAATAAAAAGGAGGAATTAAATTAAGCTATCGGCGACCGCCATCTAAATAACGTGCTACACTTAGCATTGAGCTCAGAAGATGAGCAGTTGGCAAGGTGATGAAACAACAAACAACACGAGTGTGGACTGTCACAGAGAGAGGCAGCAGCAATCAGAACTGAGGGACGCTGAACATCACATCATGAGATTATATAATTCAGACAGTATTACATATCACTACACTTCCATATTATAAAGTGAATCATAAAGAAGTCTGTTGGTTAGGGTATGGTTCAGTTGCATGGAATTATGCATAATTTATAGTTATTACTATAGTAACAACATGTAATGTGTAAGAAGGACACTGTAAAATAAAATGTTACCAAAGATTATATTTTGCCTATTCTGAAGCTCAAGCTGAATCTGAAAATTCTGCATACTTTGATAGTTGGAACTCCACACACACCTGCGAAACTTTAGAATCCTAAGACATTCATGCAATTGCAATAGTGATGCTTGCCTTAGAAAACTTTGATGTGTGAACTAAACTGTTTTGGTGTTTCTAGATACTTGAAACAAAATAAAGTGCTTTGCATGTTTGTGTGCATATGTGTGTGTTTCTGAGAATTAGGGAGAGAAAAATAAATGCATATCAATTGAATATATGGCAGATGTTAGAGTGGCGTGCACACACACTCACTCATACACACTCAGACACTCAGACACACACTCACACTTTCTCTCACACACAACCACGCACACACACACATGCACAAACACTCAGGCATTCACTCTGTCACACACACACACACACACACACACACACAAACAAACACATTCTCACACACACACAAAAACACTCAGACACTTACAGACACACACTCTCACTCACAAACACATTCTCACACACACTCCCTCTCACACACACACACTCACTCACACAAACACACACTCTCACACAGACACACACTGTCACACACACACTCACACACACACTCTCTCTCTCTCACACACACACACACTCTCTCTCTCTCACACAGACACAAACACTCTCACACAGCCACACACTCTCTCTCACACACACACACTCTCTCTCTCACACACACACACACACACTCTCACATTCTCACACACACACACACACACACACACACACACGCATACACACTCAGACACACACACTCTCTCTCTCACACACACACACGCACAAACACTCAGACATTCACTCTGTCATACACACACACACACACACACACACACACACAAACAAACACATTCTCACACACAAACACTCAGACACTCACACACACACGCACACTCACTCTCACACAGACACACTCACACACACACACTCTCTCTCTCTCTCTCTCACACACACACACATACTCACTCTCACACACACTCACACACACATACACACACACTCACACAGACACACACTCTCTCTCTCACACACACACTCTCTCTCTCTCTCACACACATACTCACTCTCACACACACTCACACAGAAACACACTCTCTCTCTCACACACACACACTTTCTCTCTCTCTCTCACACACACACACACACTCTCTCTCTCTCACACACACACACTACCACCCAGTTTGTGTTTCTAAAGCTAAATTCACATATAATCCCAAATTTCCTGCAACATTCCAGCATGATTTCCATTCTCTCTACGAGGCAATCTGTCCACCCCGACTACACCACACATCTCAGCAGCACTGCCTTATTCTCCAAACCTCTGGAACATTCTTCTGGTTAATTTAATCTGTAACAAACAAACTAGTCTACACAAGTAATACACCACACTCCCAGTCCCACGAGACGCAGGCGTTCACATTCCTCCGAGTGTAAGCACTGATGTTTAGAGATCAAACTGAATTAAGAGCATTAAGCTCTCATGAACAGGGAGGAACTCACATTCCTGCCACATGCGCTCGATCTATAAGAACGAGGACAGGCCAATAAAATACCCTGAACTCATCGCGTGAAACACTTCGGAGCCGTGTGAATCACACCCTCGGATCAGGTTGCGTGTCTTGTCTCTTTGTGCTCCAGCCTTCTGGCCCGTGTGTCTGCGGGCCTCTCCTCCATTGTTGCCCTATGCCGAGTGCCACTTTTCCAGCCTCCCATCTGGGCTCTGGGGGTGGGGTTGCTTTCTTTAAGCTGTGGGAGGCTTTAATTGTGTAGGTGAGGCCGTTCTTAAAGTGCAGCAGCTAATTGGCTGTAAATGAGTCCATCTGCTTTGATTTGGAGTTGCAGTGAGTCTGCAGTTCTCATGGTCTCTGTACACACTCTTCCTCCACTGGAGTCCATAAGAAATACAGATTTGTAATTTATTTGGTAACACATGTTAACTATGTAGTTAACATAGTAATAACTATAAATTATGCATAATTGCATGCAACTAACCCTAAACCAAACCCTAACCCTATAGTAAGTACATGTAGTTACTTAATGTAAAATGGGAAAAAAAATGGAGCGGAGTCGGACGAAATCAAAACTGGAAGTTTTTCGGATCTCATGGAAAGAGAGCATGATTGCGTACAGAAAGGCCTTAAAAACTGCTAGATCTGCTTATTTCTCGACTCTCTTAGAAGAAAACAAACACAACCCTAGGTATTTATTTGGTACAGTGGCTAAATTAACCAAAAATAAAGCTTCAACTTCTGATGTCTGCAAACAGCACAGCAGTAATGACTTTATGAACTTCTTTACTTGTAAGATTGATAATATTAGGAAAAAAATTATAACCATGCAGCCGTCTACTACTGTATCACATCAAACAGAGCATTGTAGTGTCACTGAGGAAAAATTACATTCATTCACTGCTATAGGAGAAGAAGAATTGGCTAAACTCGTTAAATCATCAAAATCAACAACATGTATGCTCGACCCTATACTGACTAAACTACTAAAAGAGATGCTTCCAGAGGTCATAGATCCTCTTCTTAATATCATTAATTCATCCTTGTCATTAGGATATGTACCGAAAACTTTTAAGTTGGCTTGTCACGTAACGGAAGGGAAAAATGGGAGCGAGGACTCAATTGCAGGAGGAAGTTTATTAAATCATAAAAATAAGACAAAACAAAACCCACGAGGGGGAAAACCAAACTAAACAAGGACACAATACCAGGGTCAGGAAACATAAGCAGGTCAAGGAACAGGAAACATCAAACAGGGAGCAGAAGATATCAGACAACAATCCAGCACAGGACTGAAGACACAAGGAGGTTAAATAGGGGACAAACAAGGCAGGTAATGGGGAAGAACAGGTGGGGCAAATTAACCAATAATCAGATAACAAGAAGGGTGGGGTCAAGACAGAAGACAGGAATGCACATGACACAGAAATGAACCAAAACACCACATGTGCTACACAAGACAGGACAGGCATGTGACATGGCTATTATTAAACCACCTATTAAAAAAACGCAGCTTGATCCTACAGAATTAGTCAATTACAGGCCAATCTCAAATCTACCCTTTCTTTCAAAAATACTAGAAAAGGCAGTGTCCTCACAATTATGCTCCTTTTTAGAAAGAAATGATATCTGTGAGGATTTCCAGTCAGGATTTAGACCGTATCATAGTACTGAGACTGCTCTCATTAGAGTTACGTCGTGGTTGTATCTCTCTGTTAGTGTTACTCGATCTTAGCTCTGCATTCAATATTATCGACCACAACATTCTTCTAAATAGACCAAAAAATGTTGTTGGCATTAGTGGAATTGCATTGGCATGGTTTAAATCATACTTATCTGATTGTTATCAGTTTGTAGCAGTAAATGAGGAGATGTCACACCGATCACAAGTTCAATATTGAGTACCGCAGGGCTCAGTGCTAGGACCGTTGCTTTTCACCCTGTACATGCTACCACTGGGAGATATCATTAGGAAGCATGGCATTAGTTTTCACTGTTATGCTGACGATACTCAGCTCTATATTTCTTCACGCCCTGACGAAACTTACCAATTCACAAGATTAACGGAATGCATAGCTGATATAAAAAATTGGATGGCTATTAATTTCCTGCAACTTAATTCAGAAAAAACAGAATTTTTAATTATTGGACAAAAACCCTCTGCACGTAGTAACCTAGAATACTGTCTAACACTTGATGACTGCTCTGTCAAGTCCTCGTCGTCAGTCAGGAACCGGGGTGTGCTCTTTGATACTAATCTCTCATTTGAAAGCCACGTTTCTAGTATCTGTAAAACTGCATTCTTCCATCTTAAAAATATATCTAAATTACGGCACATGCTTTCAATGACAAATCCTGAACAGTTAGTTCATGCGTTTATGAGCTCAAGGCTAGATTATTGTAATGCTCTACTGGGTGGTTGCCCTGCACGCTTAATAAATAAACTGCAGCTGGTCCAAAACGCAGCAGCTCAAGTTCTTACTAGAACCAGGAAGTATGACCATATTAGCCCGGTTCTGTCAACACTGCATTGGCTCCCTATTAAACATTGTATAAATTTTAAAATCTTGCTAATTACTTACAAAGCACTAGATGGTTTAGCTCCCCAGTACTTGAGCGAGCTCTTAACGCATTATACTCCATCACGTCTATTGCGGTCTCAAAACTCTGGCCAGTTGATAATACCTAGAATATCAAAATCAACTGCAGGCGGTCGATCCTTTTCCTATTTAGCTCCTAAATTCTGGAACAGTCTTCCTAGCATTGTTCGGGAAGCAGACATACTCGTCAGTTTAAATCTAGACTAAAAACACATCTCTTTACTATGGCATACACACAGAACATTATCAGTTTCTATTATTCAAATCAGTTAAATGATTGTTAGGCTGCATTAACTAGGTCAGCCGGAACCGGGAACACTTCCCATAACACCTGATGTACTCGTTACATCATAAGAAGAATGGCATCTACGCTAATGTTAGTCTCTCTGTTTATCCCGAGGTTTACTGCAGTCAGCCAGATCCGGGCCGTATCCAGATCAGATGGTGGACCTGCGCCTGGACATGACCAACGCATCCCTGAAATATCTGCAGAGAGCGTGTCAATTAAACTCCACCCTGTAAATGCCGCATCGACACGACATCCTCATTAAACCCGTCTCCAGCGTGACGACTCCAATCTTTCGAATAATCTTCTATTGGTCTAATATGACTTCTGACCTGTAATGTTGTCAGAATCATAATCATACACTATTTGTTTGTCGGCCAGAGGAGAACTGTGCCTCGTTTCTCCCAAGGTTTTTTTCTCCATTCTGGCCCTGAAGGAGTTTTGGTTCCTTGCCACCGTCGCCTTTGGCTTGGCTTGCTCAGTTGGGGACACTCAAATATTCAACTATATTACTGATCTGCCCGCATTGACACTATATGATAATTGAAATGAGCTGGATGACATCACCGCTTTCTCCAGAGCGGCTGTACAGTCGAATCAAATTCTGTTGCATCATTTTCTTGTTAACACTGTGAAGCTGCTTTGAAATAATCGGCATTGTAAAAAGCGCTATATAAATAAAGGTGACTTGACTTGATTTAATATTACTCATTACTTAAATATATAATTGCACTGTAACAAAGACACCTTAAAATAAAGTGTAACCAGATATTCTTTACATTTTAAAGTGCCCCTGGTTTCATGCAGTGTGTAGGGGTGAGTGGGACACAACCTAACACAGGGGTTAGTTGTAACACACATGATTTAAAACTTTCCACACATGCCAGCACGACGAAACTTAGTGTATTTACTCGTTGCCATATCAACACTATATAGAGAAACACATTGAGCCAAAATTAAAAAATCTTTTTAATTAAATGAAATAATGTTTATTTAAAATAAGGCAAATCTGATATTATTGTAATCTTATATCTGTTATGTAACAGTTGAGGTCGTTCTTTAATGCTGATCTAACAGCAGAAGACACGAGCCGTGCAGGCGGGGCATGTTGTCACACTGCGTTACAATGTGTCCCTATTACAATTATGATATTATATTCTATACTTTTATGAATTCTATTGAGAAACCATGAGATAAAGACTGAGAGTCAATGTTCAGAAGTTATTAATTATTATTATGTTTTTAACTATGCTGTATAGCTGTGTTTTGCAGTGTGTGTGTTGTCAAACTCAAAAATTAGTTTATTTTTAATGATTAAAAAATGGCATTATTTTATTTAAAAAAGTTAATTGTATTTTATTGACAAAATATTTTAGTTTGTCTTGTATATTTTTGTATTATATCAGATAACATTTTAAGCTGTCATATGCTCATGTTATATACCCCACCTATGGGGCATGTTGTCACATTTCACTTCCATTCCTTCGGGGCAAATCAAGAAAAAAGTATACACTGTAACATGTGGAAAATTAATGTGGGAAAAAATAAATACTCTGAACCCCAGTGAATTTACACAAACTGAGAAAGTCAAAAAGTGTTAGGTTGTGCCCGCTCTCCCCTAATATCACTGTCTGTGAATGTAAACTTTCTGCAAAGGTGTAAAGTCGAAAGAATTAAGTACAAAATAAAGAATCGAGTCGTTTTTTGTTCAAATCTCATTGCGTGACAGTTCTACGTCACTAGAAATAATATTTGCACAATGTGTGGGCCTTGTATGTTGTACGTCCGCGAACAACTTGACCCGCCCTCGTCAAACTCGTCATTTTGCTGACGACTGCTTCTCAAATCTCAGTTCAACTGTTACGTTTATATTCTGTCTGTTTCATTATCATAGACTTTTAGTTTATTTTCAGGAACATGTGTTCCTTTGTTCAGTTTCCCGCCACTCTATCAGTTGTCATGGTAATTAATTTGATCTGCACATGTGTTCATCATTATTTCCCTCATTTGCTTGGTATTTAAGTTGCAGTCTTTTCAGTGTTCATTTGTCAGTTCGTGTTAATGCTTTGGTTGTGTTTCTTTGTCTTTGTTATTTGGATTTACCTTCTGAGTGTGTTATTAAAGATTTTTAACCTGATCGTCATCGTCTGTTGAACCCAGCGTGACATCAACACAGGATTCACAAAATGCTTGCTCGTGAAAGATGGGTCAGTGCTCAGTTTATTTGGACCAGCTCCTCAGAATCACAACCTGTAAGTATGAATAATTATTGGTGTATATATTTTCTACCAGGTTTTCAAAATCCATAGTTTTGTGTTTTATATTGTGTAACTCACGTTATTACTGTCTTACTGAAATACTTCTGTTCATCTGTGGGCCACTATTACCTAAAACTGTGTCTATAATGCATTTGATGTTCTTACTACTTTGAGTAAAGATAAAGGATGGAGCAAGATTTTGTTTTGCAAACTTTAATGTTACATCAGTCATTGACGTTAGTGCTCGGCTAAAGTATAGGCTGTTATTGATACAGTTCCCGCACGTGCACCGCAGTAAATGAGAAATACACACACGGGTTTGTTGATGGACGCACACTTGTTAATGCTGATGGTGAGGAATTACAGTTGAAACATCTCATAATGAACCTCAAACTGAGTAGCATCACTGAGAAACTCCTGCTGAAGTCGTCCTCGCGATGAAGTTTCAGGTTGAATAACTAGTTCTTCCAATGTTTCATCATCGCAATTCTGACTTTATATGTCGCAATTCTGACTATATCACTCAATTCTGACTTTATATCTCACAATTCTGACTATATCGCTCAATTCTGACTTTATGTCGCTCAATTCTGACTTTATATCGCTCAATTCTGACTTTATATCGCTCAATTCTGACTTTATATCGCTCAATTCTGACTTTATATCTCGCAATTCTGACTTTATATCTCGCAATTCTGACTATATCACACAATTCTGACTTTATATCTCTCAATTCTGACTATCTCTCAATTCTGACTTTATATCGCTCAATTCTGACTATATCACACAATTCTGACTTTATATCTTGCAATTCTGACTATATCTCTCAATTCTGACTTTATATCTTGCAATTCTGACTATATCTCTCAATTCTGACTTCATATCTTGCAATTCTGACTATATCGCTCATTCTGACTTTATATCTCACAATTCTGACTATATCACTCAATTCTGACTATATCTCTCAATTCTGACTATATCACGCAATTCTGACTTCATATCTTGCAATTCTGACTATATCTCTCAATTCTGACTATATCTCTCAATTCTGACTATATCTCACAATTCTGACTATATCACTCAATTCTGACTTTATCTCACAATTCTGACTATATCGCTCATTCTGACTTTATATCGCTCAATTCTGACTTTATATCTCACAATTCTGACTATATCACTCAATTCTGACTTTATATCTCGCAATTCTGACTTTATATCGCGCAATTCTGACTTTATATCGCTCAATTCTGACTTCATATCTTGCAATTCTGACTATATCACTCAATTCTGACTATCACTCAATTCTGACTATATCACTCAATTCTGACTTTATATCACGCAATTCTGACTATATCTCTCAATTCTGACTATATCACGCAATTCTGACTTCATATCGCTCAATTCTGACTATATCTCTCAATTCTGACTTTATATCGCTCAATTCTGACTTTATATCGCTCAATTCTGACTATATCACTCAATTCTGACTTTATATCTTGCAATTCTGACTTTATATCTCGCAATTCTGACTATATCACACAATTCTGACTTTATATCTCTCAATTCTGACTATCTCTCAATTCTGACTTTATATCGCTCAATTCTGACTATATCACACAATTCTGACTTTATATCTCTCAATTCTGACTATCTCTCAATTCTGACTTTATATCGCTCAATTCTGACTTTATATCACTCAATTCTGACTTCATATCTTGCAATTCTGACTATATCGCTCATTCTGACTTTATATCTCACAATTCTGACTATATCACTCAATTCTGACTATATCTCTCAATTCTGACTATATCACGCAATTCTGACTTCATATCTTGCAATTCTGACTATATCTCTCAATTCTGACTATATCTCTCAATTCTGACTATATCTCACAATTCTGACTATATCACTCAATTCTGACTTTATCTCACAATTCTGACTATATCGCTCATTCTGACTTTATATCGCTCAATTCTGACTTTATATCTCACAATTCTGACTATATCACTCAATTCTGACTTTATATCTCGCAATTCTGACTTTATATCGCGCAATTCTGACTTTATATCGCTCAATTCTGACTTCATATCTTGCAATTCTGACTATATCACTCAATTCTGACTATCACTCAATTCTGACTATATCACTCAATTCTGACTTTATATCACGCAATTCTGACTATATCTCTCAATTCTGACTATATCACGCAATTCTGACTTCATATCGCTCAATTCTGACTATATCTCTCAATTCTGACTTTATATCGCTCAATTCTGACTTTATATCGCTCAATTCTGACTATATCACTCAATTCTGACTTTATATCTTGCAATTCTGACTTTATATCTTGCAATTCTGACTATATCACTCAATTCTGACTATATCGCTCAATTCTGACTTTATATCGCTCAATTCTGACTTTATCTCTCAATTCTGACTTTATATCGCTCAATTCTGACTATATCACTCAATTTTGACTTTATATCTTGCAATTCTGACTATATATCGCTCAATTCTGACTTTATATCTTGCAATTCTGACTATATATCGCTCAATTCTGACTATATCACTCAATTCTGACTTTATATCTTGCAATTCTGACTAGATCTCACAATTCTGACTTTTTCACGCAATTCTGACTATCGCTCAATTCTGACTATATATCTCGCAATTCTGACTATAACTCAATTCTGACTTTATATCTTGCAATTCTGACTATATCACTCAATTCTGACTTTATATCGCTCATTCTGACTATATCGCTCAATTCTGACTATCACTCAATTCTGACTTCATATCTTGCAATTCTGACTATATCACTCAATTCTGACTTCATATCTTGCAATTCTGACTATCTCACAATTCTGACTATATCGCTCAATTCTGACTTTATATCGCTCAATTCTGACTTTATATCGCTCAATTCTGACTATATCGCTCAATTCTGACTATATCGCACAATTCTGACTATATCGCACAATTCTGACTATATCGCGCAATTCTGACTATATCACTCAATTCTGACTATATCACGCAATTCTGACTTTATATCTCGCAATTCTGACTATATCTCACTCAATTCTGACTTTATATCTTGGAATTCTGACTATATCACTCAATTCTGACTATATCTCGCAATTCTGACTTTATATCTCGCAATTCTGACTATATCACTCAATTCTGACTTCATATCTTGCAATTCTGACTATATCACGCAATTCTGACTATATCACGCAATTCTGACTATCTCACAATTCTGACTATATCACTCAATTCTGACTTTATATCTCTCAATTCTGACTATATCTCTCAATTCTGACTTTATATCGCTCAATTCTGACTATATCACTCAATTCTGACTTTATATCGCTCAATTCTGACTTTATATCGCTCAATTCTGACTATATCACTCAATTCTGACTTTATATCTCACAATTCTGACTTTATATCTTGCAATTCTGACTTTTTCACGCAATTCTGACTTTATATCTTGCAATTCTGACTATATCACTCACTTCTGACTATATCACTCAATTCTGACTTCATATCTTGCAATTCTGACTATATCACTCAATTCTGACTTCATATCTTGCAATTCTGACTATCACTCAATTCTGACTTTATATCGCTCAATTCTGACTTTATATCTTGCAATTCTGACTTTTTCACGCAATTCTGACTTTATATCTTGCAATTCTGACTTTATATCTTGCAATTCTGACTATATCACTCAATTCTGACTATATCACTCAATTCTGACTATCACGCAATTCTGACTTTATATCTCACAATTCTGACTATATCTCACAATTCTGACTTTATATCTTGCAATTCTGACTTCATATCTAACAATTCTGACTATATATCTCGCAATTCTGACTATCACCCAATTCTGACTTTATATCTCACAATTCTGACTATCACTCAATTCTGACTATATATCTCGCAATTCTGACTATCACTCAATTCTGACTATCACTCAATTCTGACTATATATCTCACAATTCTGACTATCACCCAATTCTGACTTTATATCTCGCAATTCTGACTATCACTCAATTCTGACTTCATATCTCGCAATTCTGACTATATCTCACAATTCTGACTATATCACTCAATTCTGACTTCATATCTCGCAATTCTGACTATATCACTCAATTCTGACTTTATATCTTGGAATTCTGACTATATCACTCAATTCTGACTTCATATCTTGCAATTCTGACTATATCACTCAATTCTGACTTCATATCTTGCAATTCTGACTATATCACTCAATTCTGACTATATCACTCACAATTCTGACTATATCACTCAATTCTGACTTTATATCTTGCAATTCTGACTATATCACTCAATTCTGACTTCATATCGCTCAATTCTGACTTCATATCGCTCAATTCTGACTATATCACTCAATTCTGACTATATCTCTCAATTTTGACTTCATATCTCTCAATTCTGACTATATCTCTCAATTCTGACTATATCACTCAATTCTGACTTCATATCTTGCAATTCTGACTATATCACTCAATTCTGACTATATCACTCACTTCTGACTTCATATCGCTCAATTCTGACTTTATCACTCAATTCTGACTTTATCTCTCAATTCTGACTTTATATAGCTCAATTCTGACTATATCACTCAATTCTGACTTTATATCTTGCAATTCTGACTATATCACTCAATTCTGACTTCATATCTCTCAATTCTGACTATATCACTCAATTCTGACTTTATCTCACAATTCTGACTTTATATCGCTCATTCTGACTTTATATCGCTCAATTCTGACTTTATCTCACAATTCTGACTATATCGCTCATTCTGACTTTATATCGCGCAATTCTGACTTTATATCTCACAATTCTGACTATATCACGCAATTCTGACTTTATATCGCGCAATTCTGACTTTATATCGCTCAATTCTGACTATCACTCAATTCTGACTATATCACTCAATTCTGACTTTATATCACTCAATTCTGACTTTATATCTTGGAATTCTGACTATATCACTCAATTCTGACTATATCACTCAATTCTGACTATATCACTCAATTCTGACTTTATATCACTCAATTCTGACTTTATATCACTCAATTCTGACTTTATATCACTCAATTCTGACTTCATATCGCTCAATTCTGACTATATCTCTCAATTCTGACTATCTTTCAATTCTGACTTTATATCGCTCAATTCTGACTATATCACTCAATTCTGACTTTATATCTTGCAATTCTGACTTTTTCACGCAATTCTGACTTTATATCGCTCAATTCTGACTATATCACTCAATTCTGACTTTATATCGCTCAATTCTGACTTTATATCGCTCAATTCTGACTTTATCACTCAATTCTGACTATATCACTCAATTCTGACTTCATATCGCTCAATTCTGACTATATCTCTCAATTCTGACTATATCTCTCAATTCTGACTTTATATCGCTCAATTCTGACTTTATATCGCTCAATTCTGACTATATCACTCAATTCTGACTTTATATCTTGCAATTCTGACTTTTTCACGCAATTCTGACTTTATATCTTGCAATTCTGACTATATCACTCAATTCTGACTTTATATCGCTCAATTCTGACTTTATATCGCTCAATTCTGACTTTATCACTCAATTCTGACTATATATCGCTCAATTCTGACTTTATATCTCACAATTCTGACTTTATATCTCGCAATTCTGACTATATCACTCAATTCTGACTTTATATCGCTCAATTCTGACTTTATATCGCTCAATTTTGACTTTATATCTTGCAATTCTGACTATATATCGCTCAATTCTGACTTTATATCTCACAATTCTGACTTTATATCTCGCAATTCTGACTATATCACTCAATTCTGACTTTATATCTTGCAATTCTGACTATATCTCACAATTCTGACTATATATCTCGCAATTCTGACTATATCACTCAATTCTGACTTTATATCTTGCAATTCTGACTATCGCTCAATTCTGACTATATATCTCGCAATTCTGACTAACTCAATTCTGACTTAATATCTCACAATTCTGACTTTATATCGCTCATTCTGACTATCACTCAATTCTGACTTTATCTCACAATTCTGACTATATCACTCAATTCTGACTTCATATCTTGCAATTCTGACTATATCACTCAATTCTGACTTTATATCGCTCAATTCTGACTTTATATCTCACAATTCTGACTTTATATCACTCAATTCTGACTATATCACTCACTTCTGACTATATCGCTCAATTCTGACTTCATATCACTCAATTCTGACTTTATATCGCTCAATTCTGACTATATCGCTCATTCTGACTTTATATCTCACAATTCTGACTTTATCTCACAATTCTGACTATATCGCTCATTCTGACTTTATATCGCGCAATTCTGACTTTATATCTCGCAATTCTGACTTTATATCGCGCAATTCTGACTTTATATCGCTCAATTCTGACTATCGCTCAATTCTGACTATATCACTCAATTCTGACTTCATATCTTGCAATTCTGACTATATCACTCAATTCTGACTATATCACTCAATTCTGACTATATCACGGAATTCTGACTTCATATCTTGCAATTCTGACTATATCTCACAATTCTGACTATATCACTCAATTCTGACTTTATATCTTGGAATTCTGACTATATCACTCAATTCTGACTTCATATCTTGCAATTCTGACTATATCTCACAATTCTGACTATATCACTCAATTCTGACTATATCACGCAATTCTGACTTTATATCTCGCAATTCTGACTATATCACTCACTTCTGACTATAT
Organism: Rhinogobio ventralis; assembly: GCA_039654625.1. Lineage (NCBI taxonomy): Eukaryota > Metazoa > Chordata > Actinopteri > Cypriniformes > Gobionidae > Rhinogobio > Rhinogobio ventralis. The sequence goes on along the minus strand of CM077211.1, from coordinate 2,974,592 downwards.
CACTCACTTCTGACTATATCACTCACTTCTGACTTCATATCTCTCAATTCTGACTATATCTTTCAATTCTGACTTTATATCGCTCAATTCTGACTTTATATCGCTCAATTCTGACTTTTTCACGCAATTCTGACTTTATATCTCACAATTTTGACTATCACTCAATTCTGACTATATCACTCAATTCTGACTTTATATCTTGCAATTCTGACTTTATATCGCTCAATTCTGACTATATCACTCAATTCTGACTTTATATCGCTCAATTCTGACTATATCGCTCAATTCTGACTTTATATCGCTCAATTCTGACTATATCCCTCAATTCTGACTTTATATCGCTCATTCTGACTATATCGCTCAATTCTGACTATCACTCAATTCTGACTTTATATCTCACAATTCTGACTATATCGCTCAATTCTGACTTTATATCGCTCAATTCTGACTTTATATCTCACAATTCTGACTTTATATCTTGCAATTCTGACTATATCTCACAATTCTGACTTTATATCGCTCAATTCTGACTATATCCCTCAATTCTGACTTTATATCGCTCATTCTGACTATATCGCTCAATTCTGACTTTATAGCTCACAATTCTGACTTTATATCTCGCAATTCTGACTTTATATCGCGCAATTCTGACTTTATATCGCGCAATTCTGACTATCACTCAATTCTGACTTTATATCTTGCAATTCTGACTTTCACGCAATTCTGACTTCATATCTTGCAATTCTGACTATCGCTCAATTCTGACTTTATATCGCTCAATTCTGACTTTATATCGCTCAATTCTGACTATATCACTCAATTCTGACTTTATATCTTGCAATTCTGACTTTTTCACGCAATTCTGACTTTATATCTTGCAATTCTGAGTTTATATCTTGCAATTCTGACTATATCACTCAATTCTGACTATCACGCAATTCTGACTTTATATCTCACAATTCTGACTATATCACTCAATTCTGACTATATATCTCGCAATTCTGACTATCGCTCAATTCTGACTATATATCTCGCAATTCTGACTATCACTCAATTCTGACTATATATCTCGCAATTCTGACTATCACCCAATTCTGACTTCATATCTTGCAATTCTGACTTTATATCTTGCAATTCTGACTTTATATCTTGCAATTCTGACTATCTCACAATTCTGACTTCATATCTTGCAATTCTGACTTCATATCTTGCAATTCTGACTTCATATCTTGCAATTCTGACTATATCACTCAATTCTGACTTTATATCTTGCAATTCTGACTTCATATCTTGCAATTCTGACTATATCACTCAATTCTGACTATTATATCTCACAATTCTGACTTTATATCTCGCAATTCTGACTATATCACGCAATTCTGACTATATCGCTCAATTCTGACTATATCACTCAATTCTGACTTCATATCTTGCAATTCTGACTATCACTCAATTCTGACTATATCACTCAATTCTGACTTTATATCTTGCAATTCTGACTTTATATCTTGCAATTCTGACTATCACTCAATTCTGACTATATCCCTCAATTCTGACTTTATATCGCTCATTCTGACTATATCGCTCAATTCTGACTATCACTCAATTCTGACTTCATATCACGCAATTCTGACTATATCACTCAATTCTGACTTCATATCTTGCAATTCTGACTATATCACTCACTTCTGACTATATCACTCTCTCAATTCTGACTATCACTCAATTCTGACTTTATATCTCGCAATTCTGACTTTATATCTCGCAATTCTGACTATATCACTCAATTCTGACTTTATATCGCTCATTCTGACTATATCGCTCAATTCTGACTATATCACTCAATTCTGACTTTATATCTCGCAATTCTGACTTTATATCTCGCAATTCTGACTATATCACTCAATTCTGACTTTATATCGCTCATTCTGACTATATCGCTCAATTCTGACTATCACTCAATTCTGACTTCATATCTTGCAATTCTGACTATATCACTCAATTCTGACTTTATATCGCTCATTCTGACTATATCGCTCAATTCTGACTATCACTCAATTCTGACTATATATCTCGCAATTCTGACTATCGCTCAATTCTGACTATATATCTCGCAATTCTGACTATCACTCAATTCTGACTATCACTCAATTCTGACTATATATCTCGCAATTCTGACTATCACCCAATTCTGACTTTATATCTCACAATTCTGACTTTATATCTTGCAATTCTGACTATCTCACAATTCTGACTTTATATCTTGCAATTCTGACTCTCACACTTCTGACTATATCACTCACAATTCTGACTATATCACTCGCAATTCTGACTTCATATCTCTCAATTCTGACTATATCTCACAATTCTGACTTTATATCTCGCAATTCTGACTATCACTCAATTCTGACTATATCACTCAATTCTGACTTTATATCTTGCAATTCTGACTATATCACTCAATTCTGACTTTATATCGCTCAATTCTGACTATCACGCAATTCTGACTTTATATCTTGCAATTCTGACTATATCACTCAATTCTGACTTTATATCTCGCAATTCTGACTTTATATCTTGCAATTCTGACTATATCACTCAATTCTGACTTCATATCTAACAATTCTGACTTCATATCACTTAATTCTGACTATATCGCTCAATTCTGACAATATCACTTAATTCTGACTATATATCGCTCAATTCTGACTTCATATCACGCAATTCTGACTATCACTCAATTCTGACTATCACTCAATTCTGACTATATATCTCGCAATTCTGACTATCACTCAATTCTGACTATATATCTCGCAATTCTGACTATCACTCAATTCTGACTTTATATCTTGCAATTCTGACTATATCGCTCAATTCTGACTATCACACAATTCTGACTTTATCACACAATTCTGACTATATCACTCAATTCTGACTATATCACTCAATTCTGACTTTATATCACGCAATTCTGACTATATATCACTCAATTCTGACTTTATATCTCGCAATTCTGACTTTATATCACTCAATTCTGACTATATCGCTCAATTCTGACTTTATATCTCGCAATTCTGACTATATCACTCAATTCTGACTATATATCTCGCAATTCTGACTATCACTCAATTCTGACTATATCACTCAATTCTGACTTTATATCTTGCAATTCTGACTATATCACTCAATTCTGACTTCATATCTTGCAATTCTGACTATCACTCAATTCTGACTTTATATCGCTCAATTCTGACTTTATATCGCTCAATTCTGACTTCATATCTTGCAATTCTGACTATCACTCAATTCTGACTTTATATCTTGCAATTCTGACTATATCACTCAATTCTGACTTTATATCGCTCAATTCTGACTATCACGCAATTCTGACTTTATATCTTGCAATTCTGACTATCACTCAATTCTGACTTTATATCTTGCAATTCTGACTATATCACTCAATTCTGACTTTATATCGCTCAATTCTGACTATATCACTCAATTCTGACTATCACGCAATTCTGACTTTATATCTTGCAATTCTGACTATATCACTCAATTCTGACTTTATATCTCGCAATTCTGACTTTATATCTTGCAATTCTGACTTTACGCAATTCTGACTATATATCTCGCAATTCTGACTATATCACTCAATTCTGACTTTATATCTCGCAATTCTGACTTTATATCTCGCAATTCTGACTATATCACTCAATTCTGACTATATATCTCGCAATTCTGACTATCACTCAATTCTGACTTTATATCTCACAATTCTGACTTTATATCTTGCAATTCTGACTATATCCCTCAATTCTGACTTTATATCACGCAATTCTGACTATCTCTCAATTCTGACTATATCACTCTCAATTCTGACTATCTCTCAATTCTGACAATATCACTCAATTCTGACTTTATATCTCGCAATTCTGACTATCACTCAATTCTGACTATATCACTCAATTCTGAATTTATAACTCGCAATTCTGACTATATCACTCAATTCTGACTTCATATCTTGCAATTCTGACTATATATCTCGCAATTCTGACTATATCACTCAATTCTGATTTTTATCTCACAATTCTGACTTTATATCTCGCAATTCTGACTATATCACTCAATTCTGACTTCATATCTTGCAATTCTGACTATCACTCAATTCTGACTATATCACTCAATTCTGACTTTATATCTTGCAATTCTGACTATATCACTCAATCTGACTTTATATCGCTCATTCTGACTATCACACAATTCTGACTTTATCACACAATTCTGACTATATCACTCAATTCTGACTTTATATCACGCAATTCTGACTATATCACTCAATTCTGACTTTATATCTTGCAATTCTGACTTTATATCACTCAATTCTGACTATATCTCGCAATTCTGACTTCATATCTTGCAATTCTGACTATATCTTGCAATTCTGACTATATCTCTCAATTCTGACTATATCACTCAATTCTGACTTCATATCTTGCAATTCTGACTATCTCACAATTCTGACTTTATATCTTGCAATTCTGACTATATCACTCAATTCTGACTTCATATCTTGCAATTCTGACTATATCTTGCAATTCTGACTATATCTCACACTTCTGACTATATCACTCACAATTCTGACTATATCACTCTCAATTCTGACTATCTCTCAATTCTGACAATATCACTCAATTCTGAATTTATAACTCGCAATTCTGACTATATCACTCAATTCTGACAATATCACTCAATTCTGAATTTATAACTCGCAATTCTGACTATATCACTCAATTCTGATTTTATATCACTCAATTCTGACTATATCACTCAATTCTGAATTTATATCTCTCAATTCTGACTATATCTTTCAATTCTGAATTTATATCACTCAATTCTGACTATATCACTCAATTCTGACTTCATATCTTGCAATTCTGACTATATCACTCAATTCTGACTATATCACTCAATTCTGAATTTATATCTCTCAATTCTGACTATATCACTCAATTCTGAATTTATATCACTCAATTCTGACTTTATATCTCGCAATTCTGACTTTATATCACTCAATTCTGACTATATCGCTCATTCTGACTTTATATCGCTCAATTCTGACTATATCGCTCAATTCTGACTTTATATCTCGCAATTCTGACTATATCACTCAATTCTGACTATATATCTCGCAATTCTGACTATCACTCAATTCTGACTATATCACTCAATTCTGACTTTATATCTTGCAATTCTGACTTTCACGCAATTCTGACTTTATATCTTGCAATTCTGACTTTATATCTTGCAATTCTGACTTTCACTCAATTCTGACTTCATATCTTGCAATTCTGACTATCACTCAATTCTGACTTTATATCGCTCAATTCTGACTTTATATCGCTCAATTCTGACTTCATATCTTGCAATTCTGACTATCACTCAATTCTGACTTTATATCTTGCAATTCTGACTATATCACTCAATTCTGACTTTATATCGCTCAATTCTGACTATATCACTCAATTCTGACTTTATATCTTGCAATTCTGACTATATCACTCAATTCTGACTTTATATCTCGCAATTCTGACTTTATATCACACAATTCTGACTTTACGCAATTCTGACTATATCACTCAATTCTGACTTCATATCTAACAATTCTGACTTTATATCACACAATTCTGACTATCACTCAATTCTGACTTTATATCACTCAATTCTGACTTCATATCACTTAATTCTGACTATATCGCTCAATTCTGACTTTATATCGCTCAATTCTGACTTTATATCGCTCAATTCTGACAATATCACTTAATTCTGACTATATCGCTCAATTCTGACTTCATATCACGCAATTCTGACTTTTTCACGCAATTCTGACTATCACTCAATTCTGACTATATATCTCGCAATTCTGACTATCACTCAATTCTGACTATATATCTCGCAATTCTGACTATCACTCAATTCTGACTTTATATCTTGCAATTCTGACTATCTCACAATTCTGACTTTATATCTTGCAATTCTGACTATATCACTCAATTCTGACTTTATATCGCTCATTCTGACTATATCGCTCATTCTGACTATCACACAATTCTGACTTTATCACACAATTCTGACTATATCACTCAATTCTGACTTTATATCACGCAATTCTGACTATATCACTCAATTCTGACTTTATATCTTGCAATTCTGACTATATCACTCAATTCTGACTTTATATCTCGCAATTCTGACTATATCACTCAATTCTGACTATATCGCTCAATTCTGACTATATCGCTCAATTCTGACTTTATATCTTGCAATTCTGACTATATCTCACAATTCTGACTTTATATCTTGCAATTCTGACTATATCTTGCAATTCTGACTATATCTTGCAATTCTGACTTTATATCACGCAATTCTGACTATCTCTCAATTCTGACTATATCACTCACTTCTGACTTCATATCTTGCAATTCTGACTTTATATCACGCAATTCTGACTATCTCTCAATTCTGACTATATCACTCTCAATTCTGACTATCTCTCAATTCTGACAATATCACTCAATTCTGACTTTATATCTCGCAATTCTGACTATCACTCAATTCTGACTATATCACTCAATTCTGAATTTATAACTCGCAATTCTGACTTTATATCTCGCAATTCTGACTATATCACTCAATTCTGATTTTTATCTCACAATTCTGACTTTATATCTTGCAATTCTGACTATATCACTCAATTCTGACTTTATATCGCTCATTCTGACTATATCGCTCAATTCTGACTATCACACAATTCTGACTTTATCACACAATTCTGACTTCATATCTTGCAATTCTGACTATCACTCAATTCTGACTTTATATCTCACAATTCTGACTTTATATCTTGCAATTCTGACTATATCCCTCAATTCTGACTTCATATCTCGCAATTCTGACTATATCTCTCAATTCTGACTTTATATCTCGCAATTCTGACTATCACTCAATTCTGACTATATCTCGCAATTCTGACTTTATATCACGCAATTCTGACTATATCACTCAATTCTGACTTCATATCTTGCAATTCTGACTATATCACTCACTTCTGACTATATCACTCAATTCTGACTTCATATCTTGCAATTCTGACTATATCTCACACTTCTGACTATATCACTCACAATTCTGACAATATCACTCAATTCTGACTTCATATCTTGCAATTCTGACTATATCACTCAATTCTGATTTTATATCACTCAATTCTGACTATATCACTCAATTCTGACTATATCACTCAATTCTGACTTCATATCTTTCAATTCTGACTTCATATCTTGCAATTCTGACTATATCTCTCAATTCTGACTATATATCTCGCAATTCTGACTATATCACTCAATTCTGACTATATCACTCAATTCTGACTTCATATCTTGCAATTCTGACTATATCTCTCAATTCTGACTATATATCTCTCAATTCTGACTATATATCTCGCAATTCTGACTATATCACTCACAATTCTGACTATATCACTCAATTCTGACTTCATATCTTGCAATTCTGACTATCACTCAATTCTGAATTTATAAATCGCAATTCTGACTTTATATCTCACAATTCTGACTATATCACTCAATTCTGACTTCATATCTTTCAATTCTGACTTCATATCTTGCAATTCTGACTATATCTCTCAATTCTGACTATATATCTCGCAATTCTGACTTTATATCTCACAATTCTGACTATATCACTCAATTCTGACTTCATATCTTTCAATTCTGACTTCATATCTTGCAATTCTGACTATATCACTCAATTCTGATTTTTATATCTCGCAATTCTGACTTTATATCGCTCAATTCTGACTATATCACTCAATTCTGACTTCATATCTTGCAATTCTGACTATATCACTCAATTCTGATTTTTATCTCACAATTCTGACTTTATATCTCGCAATTCTGACTTTATATCGCTCAATTCTGACTATATCACTCAATTCTGACTTTATATCTCGCAATTCTGACTATATCTCACAATTCTGACTTTATATCGCTCAATTCTGACTATATCACTCAATTCTGACTTTATATCGCTCAATTCTGACTATATCCCTCAATTCTGACTTTATATCGCTCATTCTGACTATATCGCTCAATTCTGACTATCACTCAATTCTGACTTTATATCTCGCAATTCTGACTATATCTTGCAATTCTGACTATATCTTGCAATTCTGACTATATATCACTCACAATTCTGACTATATCACTCTCAATTCTGACTATATCACTCACAATTCTGACTATATCACTCAATTCTGACTTTATATCTCACAATTCTGACTATATCACTCAATTCTGACTATATATCTCGCAATTCTGACTATATCACTCAATTCTGACTTCATATCTTGCAATTCTGACTTCATATCTTGCAATTCTGACTATATATCTCGCAATTCTGACTATTATATCTCACAATTCTGACTTTATATCTCGCAATTCTGACTATATCACGCAATTCTGACTATATCGCTCAATTCTGACTATATCACTCAATTCTGACTTCATATCTTGCAATTCTGACTATCACTCAATTCTGACTATATCACTCAATTCTGACTTTATATCTTGCAATTCTGACTATATCTCACAATTCTGACTTTATATCTTGCAATTCTGACTATATCCCTCAATTCTGACTTTATATCGCTCATTCTGACTATATCGCTCAATTCTGACTATCACTCAATTCTGACTTCATATCACGCAATTCTGACTATATCACTCAATTCTGACTTCATATCTTGCAATTCTGACTATATCACTCACTTCTGACTATATCACTCTCTCAATTCTGACTATCACTCAATTCTGACTTTATATCTCGCAATTCTGACTATATCACTCAATTCTGACTTCATATCTTG